>CM022878.1:27356625-27437562 GCA_012654025.1 Pachypsylla venusta | reverse complement strand
GTCAGTCAGTCAGTCAGTCAGTCAGTCAGTGAGTATCCAAAAGTGCAAACTTTGAAATTACGTATCTCCCGTCCGGGTTAGAATTAACTTTTGAAGTTTATCCTGTGGTATTGTACTATACTACGGAATATATGTTCAAAATTTCAATGACCTGGTGAATTGCTTCGTGTAAAGATAGACTGGTGCTTTCCGGAACTTGGCCTGGCGCACTGCCGTGCGCTCAGATATTGTTTATCTAAATTAAAAAGTGGTGGGGGTCTTGTTTCTCTTTGACTTCATAATTAAATCATAGAGAAATGAGAGAAAAAGTGAATTAATTTCATTATCTGAGTTAAAAAATGGCTTAATTTTTAATACTTATTTTTTCCCATTTTACATTCTTTATCTCATAAATAGGAAAGTATTTTAATTCGGCTGAAATTTTCGATGTGGAGTTTTCAATGCCAAAACACGTTTTGAGGTCCCCAGAGCCCAAACCCCGAGTTTCAGTCATTGGTCCGTGCATGTTTGTGTATGTTTGCCGGTCTTTGAACAAGATATCTTAAGAACAGTCAGTGTATGCCCTGAAACTTTTGGTTGAAATCGAATATGCAATTGGCGGTTATTTTCCGCCTTTTAGCGGTTTTTGCAAATCTTGCCTAAAAGGAGAATGGTGAGAGCTAGAACTTGAAATATCAATTTCATGTATTGAATGTGGAAAGACACATTAGGCTAAAGTGTAATCTATTTTTGGCTGTATTGCCACTTTTTGGCGGTTTTCCCTAAACGATAACAATAAGAGCTGGAGCCTAAAAATGAGTGCCTATATGTAACAATTTTATGTATGAAATGTTCAAATCAAATCTACCGTTGGCGGTTTTTTTATCACTTTTTAGCGGTATTCACAAATCTCGATTAAAAGAGATTGTTCCTATTCATATCAATTTTCTGCATGGAATACGCAAAGATTCTTTTGATTCAAGTTCAAATTATCGTTGACCGTATTTTGCGGCTTTTACGGATTTTTGGCCTTTTTCAGTAATCCTGTCTAAAAGCGAAACAGACTTGGAATTTTGCTAGTATGGAAATGGTGTATTTGTAGGAAGCGTCACGAAATTTTTTATTTAATGTCGAATGTATCGTTGGCGGTTTTTTCTCCTGAAACTCGAGATTTGGGCTCTGGGGACCTCAAAACGTGTTTTGGCATTGAAAACTCGACATTGTTTTCAGCAAGTTACTATACTTTCTTCTTTTTTATAGATAGGAAAAGTCGTGTGATGTTCACACTAGATATTTCACTCTGTATAAGAGGACCTTAATATTTTTCAGTTACATACTATATCATCCTGTATATACATTGTAGAGATTTACATAGGTACATCCAGTATTTTTAAAACTTGGAAATATAAATGTAGGTAGGTGGTTCCATAAAACTTGCAAAATAGATACTAAAAAAATTTATAAAAAATAATAAAAAAAAAAAGAACAGAATTGCAGTTTTAATATTGTAATAAAATAAGCAAGATGATTTCAATGTCAGAGATATAATTAAAGCCAAGTGCAATAAAACTGCATAATAGAAATCCCTATGTGCAGTTTACTATCTTATCTTTACATATTGCAGTACAGATGATCCGTTCGGTACTATTTTGCAGAGAGCATTCTACTGATAGAATAAATGCGAGAGTGTGTTTGTCCTTTGCCCACACAGTTATGGAGTAACTGATCAACTACAGAGGGATATTTTATATTTTGGAGAGCGGTATTAACTGCATGTTTGTAGTCACACAATCATATTCTTCGCCACCTGTTTCAATCGTGCTTCGCTACAATTCTTATAATGATATTTTTGTTTTTCAAGGAGAATGAAATTTCGGGGGGGGGTATGGGATTGTGTCCACCCTGTATATTGCAGCCTTTACAAACCAAGAATTAAAAGTTTCGCCAGACTCCTTAGAGGCAAGGCCATTCTGACTTTTTAATATTTTCTAAATATTATTTTACCTGTTCCCGATTTCGAACTCGTAACTCTGGAAGGGCTAGTCCTACCTATGCAGAAAATGTCCTAAAATAAGGACTAAGCAGCCATCTAAAACTTTCTCGCTTTGAGTTGATATATTGTTGCGACAAAATTTCAGATATCGGACCGTGACTGTCCGATTTTGGAGAGATATTAGAAAATTCTGATAATTTTCCTGGGGTGGTAGACTATGATTGTGTATGTGGGGGGGGGGGCATTTCCATGAGTTTTTCGCTATCTACTACCGTCTGGGATGTGTTATTGCAACAGACAACCCCTACCACATAGGTACATACATACAAATTTCTGATATATGATAATTATATACGAGTACGAGAGATTTTGAGATTTTTAATATCTCGTATTAAGATTCTTTCACTTTTTCTTCTGTTTTAAACAAATAATTGATAGACCAAGCTGAGGGATCTAGTTTTAACACCACCATTTTTCTTTTGTTTGTCTGTGTGTCTTTTTGTACTCTTAATTTAAGTTATAGAAATATTTAATGCACATCATTTTTATAAGAGTATTTTTTTGCATCGGGGGAACTGTTCTTAGGTCATGTCAAAGAAGTTTTGAATCAAAGTTTGCCCTAAAAGGCGCAGCAAAAACTCCCCGCTAAAGATTTAAAGGGCACAAACTTAGTGTTACACTCCCAGGTGTCATACCAAAAAAATTCTGACGAAAAAAAACAACCGTTTACCGCATTTAATGTAAGCTCGGGCATGGGCCTGCTCAGAATCTTTATATTTTGGGCTATTATCTATTATTACTATTAGTTTTAAAATTTGATATTGTACATTCAAGGTAGGCAGAATTTAAAAATCTAAAAAATAAAAATCTGTTTATCCGACGTGCACAGTGTTGGGATCTTTTGCCACTTTTTAAAATAAGTGTCTGGAATCTTGAGTGGGATAAGCTCCGTCGCGTCGCTCGTATTTTTCCTTTTCCCCCCAATCGATTAACATAAACATCAAATGATTTAAACGGAGAAGATGCCAAGTTAATAAAGACCACGCGTGTTGCACGACCTTGTAGCAGAATTCTGATCAGGGCTCAATGTGTATTAAAAGTGAGTAGTAAAGACGGACATTATGGCACCAGTTGGCACCTAATGGACGCAATGAATTGAAGGTAAAAAATATGTATATGAGAAAAAACTTGAAATTCCTAGCTTTCATCCTTGAGGGTATGAGGGGTATGAACGGTGTATGATGACAACTTAAGAATTAAACAGCAAACAACAAGTTGATTACACTTTAATAAATATAAAGAATATCACATGACTTGACTTCATTTATAAAAAAATAAGAAAGTATTGTAATGGACTGAAATTTCCGATGTCGAGTTTTGAAAACTGCTAAAAATCGTCAAATTGCGCCTAAAGATAGAATCGATTTGAACCAAAAGTTTTCATTTTTCATGGCATAAAACTGCCATACATACCATATTACAAGTATATGCATAAAACTACCATGGCATAAAACTACCATATATACCATGACATAAAACTACCATACATACCATATTACAAGTATATGCATAAAACTACCATGGCATAAAACTACCATATATACCATGACATAAAACTGCCATACATACCATATTACAAGTATATGCATAAAACTACCATACATACCATGGCATAAAACTACCATATATACCATGACATAACACTACCATACATACCATATTACAAGTATCTAGCACTCACCGTTATTGAGATATCTTCTTCGCCGACAGACACACAGACACGGACCAATGACTGGATCTCAACATTTGGGCTCTGGGGACTTCAATACGTGTTTTGGCATTGAAAACTCGACATCGAAAATTTCAGCCCATTACAATACTTTCCTTTTTATAGGACAAGGAAAGTAAAATAAGAGCATACCATCGGAAACTATGCCACAATTGATTAATGGTTTTATTTTCTTAATGAAGATTTCACAATATAGGGTGTATCTGCTGAGTGATAATATTGTAGAATAGAAAATCTTAAGGATTTTTTTTTGTATGAGCTTTCCCTACAAAGAAATGAATCATCATCAGATTTTATATTTTATTTTAAAAAAACATCCATATTATCAACATGTTTTATTCCATAAATTAATTTCACCAGAGACGAGCCAACAATCATACCATGTTGAATACACCACTTCCCGTCAGATCACTGAAGTTAAGCAACGTCAGGCGTGGTCAGTACTTGGATGGGTGACCACCTGGGAACACCACGTATCGTTGGCTCTTTTTTCCGGCTCAACCCAGGCTGGGTGAGGTCAATGTGGGTAGCTGGTTTGCAAGTTTCCAGCGAATGGAGGGTAAAACCCCCATCTTGAATGACCAATAGATGTTAAGCCAAATTAAAAATAAAAAAGTTTCACCAGAAATAATCGAACTAAATCGACGAGACGATATTGTTATTATTATTTTTTGAAAAAAACTGTCCTCATCATCAATAGTGACATCCGATGATAGCCAGATGTATGAGAATGCAGCTCTAAAGAATATGTTGTTAGCTGTCAATATTTTAATTTTCATCAAAAATTTAATATGGGAGTCTAATAATAGGCATGGGTCACCAGAATTATATCAATCCAATATTATTCAGCAGGATATACTAACTGACTCAATTTTCTTGTCAAACATTTTTCTAAAAAAATCGACCCTTGTGACATTCTTTTATAATTTTGTGAATTTTATCATCCAAATTTATGACAGTTTCTGAAAAAATAATTAAAGGAGCATTCACACTAAGCAGTGACGTGTCCGGCAAGTGATCCTCACGGGAAAACTAAAATTATTGTTCCAGGCAAAAAGGCATTTGAAGGAAAATATTACCAGACCGGCACGTGACAGTGCATTACTGAGAGCTCACGCTTTTCTTTAAAAAATTATTTATCCAAAAAATTCAATTACAACATCTGAAAGAAGATTAATTTTTACGGATTTCATCTCAATCAAAGATTAAAAAAAAAAATCAGAAAATCGGGCCCAAGATAACAGTTTGCCAATGTGACACATGGGTTTATTATTTTTCTGGGTGAAAAAATACCCCCCTCCCCACAAAAAATATTTGAGGGGGGTAATTTTTTTTCTTTCTCGTAACGATTCCAAATCTGGGGCATTAATTAGACCCTAAATTTTACATACATAACAAATTTGAAGTCTCTGGCTCTTACCATTCTCTTTTTAGACAGGATTATTGAAAACCGCTAAAAAGCGGTAAAAGCTGCCAGCGGTATATATGATTGCACCCAAATGTGCCCAACCTTACTGAGACGCCAAATATGATATACATACCAAATTTTAAGTCTCTACCTCTTACCAATCTCTTTTAGAGAGGATTAGTGAAAAACAGCAAAGACCGCCAAGGGTGTATTCGATTGTTCCAAAAAGTTTCAGGGCACAATTAGAGCCCAGATGGGACCTATATGCTAAATTTCATCCAAATAGGTCAACGCTAAGTGGCAAAATTGCCCCTCACGGCGGGCGGCGCAGCGGACAAACCGATTTTTTTTTTATTTTTGGATTCTACGTACATTGAAACGTAAAATATCAAATTTTGAGGAGGTGGGGTATTTTTTTTTCTCTCGTGACTATTTCAAAGGTTCATTATTGAAAATAATAAACCAAAATGTCCGAAATAAAAATGCGTCAATTTTTACGTTCTACTGAATGATATCAAAAATATATATAAATCCATGCCATAGTTTTCGAAATAATCGAATTTCAAATGGCCGCCATTTTATTAGATCAGTTTGGGTGAAACAGGAACATTGACTGGTGTTCTATAAAGGCTGATTATTCCCCTGACGTTTGTTTAGATTAAAATATTAATAAAATGTACATTTTATATATTTTGTGATAAGATTACAATGGTACACTTGTGTGCATTACCAGACACATGCATACTGCAGTATGTAGTTATAATTTCTCTCGCTCTCTCTTCGACCTTCAATATTCCATTAAGTGCTCAATAACTATGATAAGAAGTGTACTCACTAAATTATCACTCCAAATTTTACTTGAAAGATGACATCAAAACATCGTCGTTTACTTCAACAGCTCCCCTGAGTTTTCGTTTATTGTCAGTTTTTTTTAAAAAAACTAACAAAAAACGAAATCTTCATTTCTAAACCCTGTCGCTTTTAGGAAGCAACTGCGTGCGACTGCACACTACAATTTGGAATCAAATAGATTTTGTCGCTTGAAGTCATGGGAGGATTTGATGCAACCCTTCCAATTTCTTTTCCTATTCTCCTTTTTCTTTCTACTCTTAGTGTACGTAAAAAATTGTTACATTCCGTGTCTGGAACACTGTTAAACTTTGTCAGATCTTTTGTTTCGAGTACCTGGTCAAAGCACATCTTTTGTTGTTGGCTGTTTCAATGTCCGCCAATGTACACATTTCAGGGAATTAACATGGCTGAAGCTGAGCCACCTTATGGATTGATCCAGAGTTACTTCTGTCGTTATATGTTGATTTTGTTGGCATTCTTGAATTTTCAAAGTTTTCCATAGTGGATATTTTAGTTGGTGTCCATTTTCAAGTTCTTCCTTTATGTTCAGGTTTCCAGATTCTTGCCTCCGTAGTTGCAGCGTTCTTGATTTTTTATTTTTTGTGGTTGGACATTGTAAGGTCTTATAGAGGAATATTTTTCGTGATTTAGAACAACGGCAAAGACTGTGAGCAGAGAGCAAGTATGCATATTTGATAACTGAAAAGAAAGAAATATTTCTACATCGAAGTAATGCCTAGCGGTTACGAGTTAGTTGTCTATATTTTCTTTTAGGAAAAAGAAGTTAAAGGCAAGAAGTCAAACGAAACTTTGTTCAGGTCTGTCCCATACTTTTGAAGGACGTTATATGAAACTCGTACCATTACGAGTTTCATATAGGTAGTTAAGCGCATATTTACATTGTAGATATGTTTATTATAATTATGATATTACAAAACATGTTTCCTGAGGTCATATTGACTGCATCATTTTGGTGTCAGTTCTTCTTTCGAAGTCATCATAGTATTTTCCTCCATTGCTTGGAGGTCCACGCTGAAATTAAGCTGTGTGTTGACGACTCTTTAATTCTGCATTGAGAATAAATAAAACAATGATTACTTTTCGGGTCACCCGTGAGGCCTCATTGGAGCTATTTTAACGAGTTCATAGAACTACCGAGTAATTAGTGACACTAGCCTTTCATTCTTTGGTTCCACTAAAAAATTGATATTCCACACTCGTGTCTATAGACTCTTATTGAACTCAAAATGGACAATCAATAAAAAAACAATCAATAAATTTGTACACTCAGAAACTGGAATGTTCTCACAAATAAAAACATAAATAATTCAATGAAATGCATTTATTCATTTGAATCCACTTTAAATACAAAATGTGTTTTTTTTGCATTAATATGAATCAGACAAAATTAGTTGATTATAATCGAGGTCACTCATGCCTCTTGGAATACAAAGGCCGACCTTTGAGTACATTTTCATATCACCCAATAAATACAGGGTGTCTCAAAAAGTATGCGGTGCTCAATAAGTACAGGGAATCTCAATAAAAGGTTCGAGGAACAAAACCGTCAAAAAAAACAGTACTAAAAACTAAAAAAACGTTTAAAAAAGTGACTTTAGAAATATTATCACGTTAAAAAACTTTTGTCTCGCGGTTTTTGGTACATTTAAGTGGCTCCAGGGTTTATTTTACAATATTAATAGTCCAGTAGCCAGAGATTTGCAAAATTTTGATTTTTATATATGTTTGTAGGTACCTATATAAAAAATCTACTTTTATATATGTTTGTAGGCCTCGTTGAAAATCTAAGTTTTCGACCTCGCAACACTTGCGCGTTCTCCACCATCTTGAAAAATCCGCCCAAAAATACTTCTTCAGGCTTTCCTCAATAAATCGCTTACTGTGTATTTTAGGCTAACAGTTGTAACGATCAATTTTAACGACAATTAAATTTCCGTCAATTTTCTTATATAACTTTTTGGAAAATTCGTAACAGCGTAGAAAAAATATAGAGAAAAAAGTAAAAATTTAAAAATATGACTTTATAAAATATATTGTAGAAATTGAATTTACTGTAAAATTCATAAAAAATATAAAGTGGACTAAAATTTTTAAAAAATCACCAAAATTCAAGAAAATTTTAAATAATAACAGCTACTGGATCAAAGTCATAAGTTTTTGTTGTTTTGGACCAGTTGTAGTTGAAGTAACTCATCATTTTGGGAGTAGATTGTCTGGTTCGTAGATCCATATTTAATTCTATTTCTGGTGCATTCACAATGGAGACATATATTATAGTCCAGTACCAGTAGCCAGGGATTTTTGAATGCAATTAAATTTTTTATGTATGTTTGTAGGCACGCACCTCCCCTAAAAAATCTTAAGTTTTTGATCTCCCAACACTTGTGGGTTTTTTGGTGGACATTTTCCCTTCAAAAAGCGGCGTCAAATCTGCAATATGCTGTTGAAAATTGCGTCTTTAAAAAAAAATTGCCTAACGTCTCTTTAACCTCTATTGGTTATGGGTAAAATAATAATAATATCGTCTCGTCGATTTAGTTCGATTATTTCTGGTGAAACTTTTTTATTTTTAATTTGGCTTAACGTCTCTTTAACATCTATTGGTCATTCAAGACGGGGGTTTCACCCCCCATTCGCTGGAAACTTGCAAACCAGCTACCCACATGACCTCACCCAGTCTGGGTTGGGCCGGAAAAATAGCCAGCATCACGAGGACGCGAACCCACGTGGAGACCCACATGATACAACTTCGCTGGACGTTGCTTAAATTCAGTGATCCAACGGGAACTGCTGTAGTCATCGTGCCATAGACGCTGGCTAAAATTTGCTGCAATTTCAATTCACACATTTTCTCTGTACGTTGTACAGGAACGTTGCTACAGACGACTTCGCCAATAATTATAACTCCCATTTGAATTCAGCATTGAGAGATGTACACAGAATGAATATTATAGAACAACCCATTAATCAGAATGTAATAGGAAAAAATCCATCCAAGGATAAAAACAACACTAGAATTTATCTTTACGCCCAAAAGGTGCGCCAAGCACAGTATACTTTCTAGGATAAAAAGAAGTGTTGTTTTTATCCAAAGATAAATAAAACACTAAAATTTGTTTTAATAAAGGCTCGCCAAACCAGTATGAGCGAAGGCACTGTCTTTGCTCATGCTTTCTAAAAGTGTAGAACTGCGTCGTGCCCATTAGGTAAAATAATATATTACCTCATCTATTCTTCTTTACCGGTCCAATAGTTTTCTCGCCGTTTTTGGGCGTAAAAGTGAAATCTACTTTTGTTTTTATACTTGAATGAAGTTATTCACCTATGTGTTGTTCTATAATATTCATTCTGTGTTCTAAAAAAATATATTATTACATAGAATGTATTTTTTTCTACAATTTAATTATTCACAATTAATACAACTTAAGTAAAATGAAATAATATAATAAAAAAATACTATCCAAATTGAATGGGTTTAGTCCTCAAAACAGCCCCACCGAAGTCGTATTAAACCCCAATGGATCTACTCCAAGAAATAATACTGTTTTATTGGAAATTAATTTAAAACAGATCTTGTGAATTTTTTGAAAAAAAAAAATCGCATTCAATGTACAATTGTACATAGCTCACACTAAGTTTGGCCTTGTATTGTGAGGATGAGTTGTTCCTCTTCTAAAAGTAATTACCTTTTTAAATATTTTTCTATAAAAAATATTTACCTAATGTTTTCAATCTTTAGAGGGTAGAGAGACAAGGAAGAAAAAAGTCAACTCCTGTGGAATAGAGAAACTCAGTTTTCCCAGAATTTGATTTGTCCCTGAAAATTATGAAATTTTTTTTACCTTTTTTTGAACATTTCAGAAGTTGAATTATTTACATTTCCTTTAAATAAGTTAAAAAACAGGCCTAAAGAATCAACGCCTTTCCATCAGCCAAGTCTTGAGCTTATGTTTATATATTTTAATATATATTCTGCTAGTTTGATATCTCACGGCAGTGCCTCGTATAGTCTGAGACCATAAATCTGACTGATTTTTGTCCTTTATTGGTATTAATTTGTTTTGAATTATTTCTTGTTGATCGTAATTTGTTTCTTTATAAGTTATGCTTTCGAATTTATATTGATGGACGCAGGCGCAGATATTTTTCTGTTTTAATTAAATAAGATTAAAGACTCTCCGGTCAATGTCATCACTCAATGCTAAAAGCAATTGGGAGTTATAATACAGGTAGGGTAATTGGACCCTGTTGATAAATGCTCCAAATTTTGGACCCTCTATTTTATTACCCTCATATCTCTCGAACGAGCAAAGATTTTAAAAAGTGCGTCGTATCAGATGAAAGGGACACATGTTCTTTACAACTGCGGTTATCAATCGCTCGTGTAAAGTGCAAAAATTAAAATAGAAAAATCGATAAAAAAAAATTCGTGTTTTTGTGCAAAATAATAGTGATTTTTCTTAAGGAGGTCGATGTGCGTCTTAAGGTATGTACTTCTTATGTCTTATTTTTTTTAATATATTTTGTGTTTGCAGAATAGAAAACAATATTTTCCGTACGTAGAAATTAATTTCACCCCAATAGCTTCAATAATGACCCTTAAAAAGGTCTGGTTCAATATTTAGTACATAAAAATGGGTATGTGCCAAAAATTGGACCGGGGGTCCAAAATTTGGAACATGATAGATTTTTCGTGCTCCATTTATAGGACCCATGATTTTTCCATTTAGTTTATGAGTGAGTCGCGTTTATTTATTAATATATTGAGGTTTTATCACATGATTCAAGGTAGATAGGTACCTAAGTGAGTTTCTATCCAGGTTAAAACAAAAGTTGTATGTATATATGTTAAAAACAGTAGGTCTCCTGCTTTCAATATTGTTGAAATTATTTGATATAGGTAAATCAAGTAGGTAGATAATTATACCTAGATACATACCTATTGTTGTGTATTGTGTAAACCTATGCCGGTATCCACGTGCTATAAAATATGTACGCACATGTGTCAATGAACGCCGGTTTTAAGGGCTTCAGGGTCGAAAGAAAATATCGATAGATTTTGACAAAAGTTTACTTTTTGATGATTATTAGGTAGGTCCCTATAAAACAATAGGCACCAATAGTTTATCCATCCCTCATTATTCCTTAGAAGATCCCGCAGAGAAATATTGCAATATTTCTCCATACTGCAGAATTCTGATGTAAAAACTGTTCCAGATGGCGACTCTGACAGATTCGAAGGTTTGAATATGTGTACAAGGTGTTTTTCCAAAGAAAGACCCTCATCTGACTCTGACTTCTAAACATATCTACATACACATATTTAGATACCTATATAGCCAATGATCATACCACGATGAATACACCAGTTCCCGTCAGATCACTGAAGTTAAGCAACATCGGGAGTGGTCAGTACTTGGATGGGTGACCGCTTGCGAACGCCACGTATCGTTGGCTCTTTTTTCCGGCCCAACCCAGGCTGGGTGAGGTCAATGTGGGTAGCTGGTTTCCAAGTTTCCAGCGAATGGAGGGTAAAACCCCCGTCTTGAATGACCAATAGATGTTAAAGAGACTTTAAGCCAAATTAAAAAAAAAAAGATACCTATATGAAAACAATGTGCAAATTTAAATTTAATTGGGTACATTGGTCGCGCTAGGGGCCAGTTCGCATTACTTTATTAGACACCTAGTAAGATTTTTTTTCCCTTAAAGGTTTATGTTTATAACCTTTTCCTGTTAATTTTAGTTAATTTGTTGTTCAAAATACAGATTTTTAAATTCCCTTTGAATTAAATTTTTAGAAAACATATTGGTTTTTATTTCTTAGAAGTTCACATCTTTGATTAAAACAATGTTTTTTAAAAATTCCATAAAAAAAACAAGGGTCCAAAATTAGGAACACTTTGAGACAAGAGGGTCCAAAATTAGGAACACTAGCACTTTTTTCACTTAATATTTTTTTATTTTTATCTCGTGTAAAAATTAGTAAACGTTAATACCTACAACATAATGTTTAAAACTAAATTTCCTTTCAAATAACATCAAAAACATTTTTCTACTATAATCGGGTCCGGAGATATAAGGTTTTGAATGCCAAAATTTCCTTAAGGGGGTCCAAAATATGGAACAAATACCCTATTTCCTATTTCATAAGAAAGGACACATTTCGACCACCTCTTAGTATACCACTGAAGTGATTTCTATGTTCAATATATGAATTCTATTTAAAATTGAAAGTTATATTCAACTTTAACTGTGGCGTTTAGGTGATATATAAAAAAGAGATGAAAACACATTCTCACCAAAATTGTCTTTACCGCCAAAGCGAAGGCGTCTTTTGCAGCGCTCCTATACGTACATCGCACAGAGAAAATGTGTGAATTGATATTGTAGGAAATTGTTGAAATGTTTTCAGTTAGAACATTTTTTTTCTCCCGATAAACCATTCCCGCGTTATTTACAAAATACAGTTTTGTAAATAGCTCGGGGGTAAAATGGGCACCTAAAATTACCCCCTACGTTTTAGTGGTCGAAAATTCAGATTTATAGTTTTCTCACAAAATCTAACAATCCCATCAAAGATTCATTTATCGGCTTTGATTGAAGCTGGGTTCCTTTCCTCTATGGGAAAGGAACCCTAAATAAGTAAAACCACATTTCGACCAGCTCTTTTTTGAGCCTTCAACAAAAGCGCTTCTCATGATTGATATACGACTTCGCTGTAAAATATCTACAACTTTTATAGTGGTGTTTGTGCGGTATTGAGGGTTTCTTTAGGAAATGAAGCATCGTCTGCAGAAGTGCTCCTATACATCCTCCTATACAAGAAAAATGCATGAATTGAAATTGCAGGAAATTTAAAAAGCTGCAGTTTTTAATATAGTATTTTTTTGCGTTAGTAAACTTTCTTTTGCATAGTTACATATTTGGCGAATTTTCGGCGGGAAAATGGCCACAAAAAACACACCAAGGGTTGGGAGGTCGAAAACTTAGATGTTTGTAGAGGAGGTCCATGTCTACAAACATATATAAAAATCGAAATTACTCCAAATTTTGCATTCCTTTTGTGCTTTTGAAATGTAAAGTATTTTGAGAATTATTTGTGAATAGGTATGTACTCAAAATAGGGTCAGATTTATTCCGAGCTGAAGTTGTATATCTTTGTGTAAACAACGCGAGGTACGAACGACCTGTTTCGCTTTGGTATCTCGTTACTTAATTGAATAGAAAAAGACTCCTCCCTTATTTTCTGCACTTTGGAAAGTAAAGACTACTGAAATCTCGCCTGTGAGTATAATGATTTGCCTCATGTCAGACTCATATCCATTTTGTTTATTTTACAATGTTGTAGTGTATAATTTATTTGCTACGATATCGTATGACCTTCAAGTAAGATTTGCTGGCCAGTAGCCCTGACCTGCCACGTGGATGCAATTTCTTCATATATTTTCACATAAGTCTAAAACGTCAGTCGGATATGCAAACAATATGATGCACATTGCAACTGTTATCAGTTCACCGGTAGTTAAGAGAGAAGAGCAAAAATTTCAATTATCCGATTGTGATGATGATGATAGATTTAATTTTATAATAATGAAAATTATTCTATATACTGGGAGTGATTTGAAAATTTCGTACCTCATCACATGCGCCCTTAATTTTTAGGAAGCGCACGGGGGGCAATATTCGGCTACCTCAAATGTTAATCGATATGCTGTGCCCAAGTTTCCTTCATTTTAAGGATAATTTTGTTTCCTAGCAATTTATTCAATCAAAACATTAATAATGATAATTCTGGAAACATTTTTTTGATAAAATTTTCATCACGACATGACATTGAAGGATATAGGAAACTGGACACGATCTGTAACCTAAATGCCCAGATTGCCCAGTTGGGGTCCTAAAATTTAAATGCGCCATTTGACATGTCTTTTTTTGTTTATCAATAACTCATTCTTGGAATACTTTATTGTAATTCCTTAAAAACGTTATGGTATAAATAGCAGAGATGTTGTACCCTGCGTGTTATTGGGTGTTAATCTCCGGGGGCCACAGGACCTTAATAAACAATCGCCAACAGCAACGATTTTACGCCAAACTTTGCACCTCCCTTTCCAGTGTTTCCCTTCTTGTTTCATTTCCTTTTCTACTGTTCTGCGCCAGGTGGTTCGAGGTATTTCAATTTTTCTACTCCCTTGTGAATTACAAGCGAATGTTTGGAGACGGATTTCTGAATATGATTTTCGAAGTGTATGACCGATCCACCCATACTTCCTACTTTCATTTGAATGACCAATCACATCTAAAGAGACGTTCAGCCAAAACTAAAGCTAAACAACATCCGGACCTATAATTTTAGCTCCATTAAAAATGTTCTTTCGAAAGAAATGCTTCTGCCCCTTCCGCTTATTATTTTTGAACTCTTCAATTATCGGATTGCTTTGTCTGCCATTGTTGACGTCCCTGAATTTTAGTTTTGCTAAACTAATAAAATATTTTACGACCCATATTGCAACTCATCATTGTAAACTTTATGTTGTTAAAATGTATAATAGCCCCCCCCCCATTCCTGGGCATTGTAAGAACTGTCTAGACGTGCACCAGGCACTTCTCAAAAAATGTCATTAACACAGGCCTGATTCAGAAGTTTCTGCGTTACCCATGTTTACTGGAAATTAAAGTTTTCAAAAACGAAAAATTATTGAGAATTTCTATCTTTAATTTGGAGCAGCTTTGCGATTTTAAAAATTTGGTTAACTAAGGTATTGCCTCCCCTGCCATAATCTTACATAATATAGTGATCTGAAGGAAACTGGTGTATTATTTTAACATGGTAAAATAGTTGTTTATATTCTACCATTTTTTGCCTTGTAAAATTCCAAATTCCTTAAAGCCATTTTTTTTTTTAAATTTAAAACTTTGAATTGAATTCTGTAGAGCGTAGGAAATATAAATTTTTAAATTCTTGCCATTGTTTTTTTCTGTCATTTGAAATTTTTAATTGAATTCTGTAGAGCTTTGTTTGTCCTTTGAACTTCGGGAGTGCTCAAGTATTTTTGTCTTTTTAAATTCTGTTTTTAATATTTGCAGACCTCCACCCTAAGAGATCACCGAACAGGTGCAAATTTTATTATGTCTCGCCCTCATAAATAATTGTTTTACTTGACAATTATATTGTCCGGTTACAAAATGTATTCACTTATTCTAAATTTGAGCACTCTTGGAGTACTTCTGATGGAGCATTTTGATCATCAGTAGTCCACCACAAGGCCCCGTTTGGCCCAACAGGGCTCAATCAGCTAATTCCAGGGCCGTACCCAAGATTTTTTTTCGGAGAGGGTCCGAAATATTGATAGCCACCTGAAAATGATGATCATGGAAGGTGAGGTTGTTGTTCTTGTTGTTGCAGTTGTTGTTGTTATTGATGTTGCTGTTGTTTTTCTTGTTTATGATCTTGTTGTTGCTGTGGTTGTTCTTGTTGATGATGTTGTTGTTGCTCTTGCTGATGCTAGTGTTATTGTTGTTGTTGGTGATAATGATGAGTTACACCTTATAATATTTAATAAGTCATGCATAAAAAAAATAATGAAATTTTGGGGGTGGGGGTCTGGACCCATGACCCCCCCTGGGTACGGCTAATTCTATGAATATAATGAATGTGCATAACAAATTTAAGAATTATCATGGTACAAACATGTGCGGATATAAGTTGGGGCCCGGGGGGAACGTGCCCCCCCATTTTTTTTAAGCGGTCGGAGTTTCTCAAATTTCATTATACCTAATCACTTGAATTTTTTTTAAAAAATCAAATGAATGGTGATCTGCTGTGTCTTTTAGCCCCCGCACGAGCCCCTAAATAATTCCCAATCCTGAGATTAAATAAAATACGTTAATTAAAACTTGTCAAAAATTCTGTCATGCGTCATGGCATTTTTTTTTTTTGGTCCTACACCGGGGAGATGTGTTAATGCAACTTTTTCAAAAAAAAAAAAAAAAAAAAAAAAGTAANAAAAAAAAAAAAAAAACCGTTCAACTGGACCCATTCGCAATAGAGACATGGCCGTAAGAACGTTTCCTAAACTTCTTATTTGGGTTAATTGCCTCAACACATCTCCCCAGTGTCAGACCCGTTATTGAGGGAGAGTAGATAGAATCAGAGAGAAACTGCAATCGAAAGATCTCAAGGTCAACGTTCAACTAGGTGCTTTGATATTCCCTAGAATGAATGTTGCATGTTGTAGCCATGAAAGGCATTTGTGGTAAGCTCTACGGATTTTAACAAATTAGGTATCGTACCTCGATAAACACTGCATTAAAATGTACTGCCGAGGACTCGAACCCCCGGCCTCTAGGTTATGAGTCCCCACTCCCCCTGCAAATTTTCTATTTGGTATATTGTGCGATTGTGCCCCCCCCCCAAAAAAAAACAACAACAAGAAGGCTATATCCGCGCATGTGTACAAAAAGACAACTCTGCAGAGGACAAACAAAAGAAATAATCTTTTGTTAAAATTTGACCTCACTTCGTACGGCCAGTTAATCAGCCTATTAAATCTACATAAGATATCTAATGGTGGTTGTGCCAAACTTATTTTTGTCACATGCCAAATCGATGTCCAAGATTATCATTTCCGAGGGACAAACTTAGATTTTAACATAACAGATCGTAAGAACAACACGGAGGTAAATATTTTGGTGAAACTGGACATGGAAATTACGAAGGTAATAAAATTTTAGAGGAAAAGCCCGTATGGACAAAATAGAGGTAAATGTTTTGGTGAATCTGGACATGAAAAGTACGAAGGTAATAAAATTTAGAGGAAAAGGCCGCATGGACAATATAGAGGTAAATATTTTGGTGAAACTGGACATGGAAAGTAAGTAGGTAATAAAATTTAGAGAAAAAGGCCGTATGGACAACATAGAGGTAAATGTTTTGGTGAAACTGGACATGGAAAGTAAGTAGGTAATAAAATTTAGAGGAAAAGGCCGTATGGACAACATAGAGGTAAATGTTTTGGTGAAACTGGACTTGTAAAGTACGTAGGTAATAAAATTTAGAGGAAAAGGCCGCATGGACAACATAGAGGTAAATATTTTGGTGAAACTGGACATGGAAAGTAAGTAGGTAATAAAATTTAGAGGAAAAGGCCGTATGGACAACATAGAGATAAATGTTTTGGTGAAACTGGACATGGAAAGTAAGTAGGTAATAAAATTTAGAGGAAAAGGCCGTATGGACAACATAGAGGTAAATGTTTTGGTGAAACTGGACTTGTAAAGTACGTAGGCAATAAAATTTAGAGGAAAAAGCCGAAACTTTTGTTTCTTTATAGCATACAAAAGGAAATCTTACTCAGTGGCTTTCAAAATTAGATCATCAGTAAAGGCTGGGGCTGTAAAACCTAAATAAGTTCTTTTGTACCAAAAAAAGATTGTTACCTATATTCTGAAGAAAATCAGATTGATTTTCTATTGCATTTTAAAAGAATACTGAGGAAAATGTAAGCCAATAATGTTATCTTCTACAACACAAAGAAAAATGCATTTTAGCATTATTCGAAACTCAAAGGCGTTCTTGATTAGTAGGTACTACATTGAGCCCCGCTCCTTTGCATATGGTGATTATAACCTCAAGCTTATGTTGGGTACCGTGTAAATTCAAACGGTTTCTGTGCATAAGCACCACCCAACAAGTTGACAACATGACTGGATGTTCCGATCTGGGTTTGTAAACTTTAAATGAAAAAAAATCAACGCATACTTAAGAATGTGAAATTTTTGGAATTTTGTGGAATTTTTGGAAAAGAATGTGGAATTTTTGAATACTGAGAAAGGATTGGAAGAACGACTCAAGTGTATTTCTTAGGTTTTTAGAGATAAAAAGTCAATGAGTATCGCAAGTGATAAAAAACAGTTGTGATAAGATATTGGCCGCTATTTATCGTGTTGTTCTGGTGTGTACCCCGCCAAAAAAACCTGTTTTTTCGACGCGTTGAAAATGAATCTATGTCTCCATAGATTCATTTTCACGTCTTCGTCTTCAGATCGTTACTGCCACTGCCATCGCTAATGTTCTTATGATTTTCAGGGAATGTTTCAACAGTATTCTATTTATCCGTTTCAGCGCATGCGTCGCTGTCGATAGTGTCACTGCCACCGCTAATGTTCTTATGATTTTCAGGGAATATTTCAACTGAATTCTATTTATCCATTTCAGCGCATGCGTCACTGTCGCTAGTGTCACTGCCACCGCTAATGTTCTTATGATTTTCAGGGAATGTTTCAACTGAATTCTATTTATCCATTTCAGCGCATGCGTCACTGTCGCTAGTGTCACTGCCACCGCTAATGGTCTTATGATTTTCAGGGAATGTTTCAACAGAATTCTATTTATCCATTTCAGCGCATGCGTCACTGTTCGCCTCATTACCAGTAAATTATTCCTCTCCTGTGTTCAATACAAGTCCTGATCTATTAGATTTGACACCGGAAGCCAATTTTCAAGACAGAAGTTTACCTCCAAATATAAATTGTAGATTTTGCCGCTTTGTTTCTATATCACCGCCATCTATTAAGACAGAAAAATCACCTCCACCTGTGAAAGCACCATTCTCTATTGCTTTTTTACAAGAGGTAAGTGAAAATTCATTTCCTTAATAGTGTTAGAATTAGTGATTCCGAAAACTGTAGAATTCACTGTGTTAAAATGGCCAACAGGGCCAAAAACTAATTCAATTCTATTTTTGAAAATAATAAACCAAAAATCTTGCTATCCTAATTAGGCCTCCCTTTAGTAACCTGAAATATATGCAAGCCTTTATACATGGAATAGAATGGTATTTTCAGGAGGAAAATAATATAAAGGGGCTTTTAATGTTGATTACAACAGGGTGTGCTCCGGCTGGGTGGACTCCATAAAGGTAAATTAAAACAAACTAATAAAATGCACCGAGAGATGGATTTTCTAGATAAAGCATAATTTTATGACGAAATTAATAAAAGTATATACGTCCTATATATAAATGTTATAAAATAATTTCATTGCATTGCACAGAAGATATAAAATATTTTATGATTTTTGCAAACTTTTGCCTGCTATGGCCTTTTATTTACTTACTCACAAACTTTACAACAACAAAATTATTGCACATTGCTTGCTCAAGAAAATATGTGATTCTGTCAAAATTGTGAAGGGAAATTTCTGTTTTCCTTTTTGATGTAGTTACCCTAAAGACATCATTCAGTAGCCTTATGACCCATATTTATATTCCGATGGTTTACAGATAGTTCTTTATCTTATTATTACACAGAACTAGTTGAGTACCCGAACTTTTTTTTGAGAAGATGAGAGAAGAAGTGATAATAAATCTGACTCTTACATTAATAATCATATCATCGAGGCACAACCGTTTAAACGCGATCATAGCTTACAGATAGCACAGAGATTACATATTACCGACACGTTTGTTAACCTAGGTAGAACATGGCGAGTAGTAACGGGTTGTTAAGCTGTGTAGAACAAGTTGGAAGTAGTAATGGGTTAGGTTTCAAAAAAATTAAAATGCGTGTTTTTTTGGAATCTAACCCAATACTACTCCCAACACGTGCTACCCAACAAATTTGGTGTTCAATTCTATTAAAATATATCGGCACCGCTTTTGTACAAAAATTTATTTTAATCGCACAAAATTGTGCAAAAATTTGAATTTCCATACAAAAATCGGAAAATAGGCTGTAACTCGAAAACAGTTGTATATTTTTGAACTATGATCATTTTTCTCGGTCTATGGTTTTGGGGGGGGGGTTCATTCCGATCAATTTTTCTATATCTCCTACCGTTTTGGCTAAACAATGAGTATTGTCTAAATTTTATTTTGGCCGATCCCCGATTGGAACTTGTAACCCTCGAATGGCTTGTTACAATTTTGCAAAATATGTCCTAAATGAAGGATAAAGATGTCACCTAAAACTTTCTCCCTTTGAGTTCATATGTTGTATGTTGTCGCGACAAATAAGATAGGTATTGGCCAAAATTCAGAAAATTTGGAGAAAAAAAAATAAAAATCGGCCGGTCTTTTGTCATTTTTTTACACGTAAACCTTCCCCGGAAGTCACTCGGTCGATTGGCAAGAACTGCATTAAAATCTGTTCGTCAGTTTTTGAGATAATCGCGAACAGACAGACACGAAAAGTGATTTCAATTTATAATATAGATAAAGACAAATCATGTTTGTCTTGTTGACGCTAACTGAAACAAATACATTATCAATCTGCACCGAACCTATCTTACATGTGATTGTGGTCATAACGGAGAAGGACATCATAGGAAATGTGCCTTGACGGATACTAACCGATTGACTGATACCATAATCAATGCATTAGTCGCTCCACGATGCGATGCGATGGTTCAATTTGAAATTTGGAACACAGTTCCTCTTACAATGTATTAGGTACGAAAAATTAATCAATCAATAGTGGCATCATCTCTAAAGAAATTGTTGTTTGGTGCTAAGGTTGTTAATTGACATCGGCAAATAATAAAAATTTTGGGGCCTAATAATTGGCATGAGTCCCAAACCTTGTTAATCACTGCAATATTATATTACGTCAGCAATATAATAATATTGTAGATTTGCTTTCTGCATTATTTAAACTCGGTCCGTGAGGACGGAGTTGGAACTTCTTACAATCTCAAAGTATGACCTATTTTCACTATGGATGTTAGTAAGTAATAATTGGATTGAAAGATATTACGTTGTCAACCGAAATTTCAAACGGAAGTGAGTAAAAACAATGATAATTAGCGGTACAATTCCGCAGCCCGACTGGTAAGAGATTTATGTGCTCGTTACACATGTAAGCGAAGTAAAGTGATTAGTTTGGGCTATATTTGGCCACCCGGGATCAAATGATGGCCAATTTTAGTGAGTGAGATCTACAGTTTAGAGTACTACTAGTGTAATTATATTGCAGTGAAATGATTGGGGGGGTTAATGTCAATTATTACCCTCCAAGATTTTATGTATTGTGACATTTAAAAAATTTAGCAAGGCATCGTCTATGGCACGTTGAATAGACCAGTTCCTGTTCGATCACTGAAGTTTGTACCATGTGGGTGATCACGTGGGTTCGCGGTAGATGGTTTGCAAGTTTCCAGCGAATGGAGGGTAAAACCCCCGTCTTGGATGACCAATAGATGTTAAAGAGACGTTAAACCAAATGAAAAATAAATAATAATAGTAAAAAAAATAGCAGTAAACAACTTATTTAAAACCAAAGTTTCAAATATCTCGTTACCATCAGAATCGATGATGCCATGATTGATTTATTGATATCGCTCCTAATTTTACTCTTAGATCGTGTAGTTTTAGAGAACCTTTTTTGTTCTTCGCACCCTATATATTTTTTTCATTCTGTATTGAAACGAATTGTTTAAAATTCAAAACATTAAATTATTTTAAAAAATAAAAGAAATTTCGAACATTAAAAATACATCCGACTCACAAGAATATAAAATAAAGAATCAGCATCAGAAGACATAAAATTAATTGTCAGCAAAAAGAAGGAAATCAGCAAAGCAAAAGAAACACTTGATAGCAACTGATGCATCAGTCTGCAAAACTGAGCTTCAACTTTTCAGCAAATACAAAATGTCATAAAAAATCGCATCCTGCCTTTTAGAATAAAATAGTACAAAAGTTATTTTTTAGGTCATAAAATAAAGCTTTTTACATTGCTCGCCAGTGGCGGATAGAGGGGAGAAGTAGATTTCAACACTCAAGGAGGATGTCAATGTCAGATTTTGTGTTAAAGATTCACCTTAACCCAAAGTATGATTATGGTTTAATAAACAAAAAAGAAAATACCGGCCCTTGATATATTACGTTTCAAGGTATGTAGAATCCAAAAGTCGAATAAAACAAAATCTGCTCTCCCGCCAATGTGAGCACCACTTTCAATTTTAATGACATTTAATATGGAGATCACATTTGGGATAATATAATAAATTATGCGCCGAAAATTTTTGTCACCCTTTTTACATACATTGTACTAAAATACGGCCCTGATTAAAAGCAGTGCCTTGTGAATTTTAAAAGGCATGGGTCATTTCTGAAAAAATATAAGTGATTTATGTATTAGGTTGGTTTGGTGTATGATCCAGTTCGGGTGATACAAATATAAGACCCAAAGAACATTCCATTTACATTCACCACCTAACACCCAGGTTTACACCTCAGACTCATGGATTATTCTTTATTTTATTTCTTCCACAAGATGCCTACCATCAAGAATAAGGATAATTCCCCTTATTAATTTTTCTACCTCGGATTGACCGATGTACAAATGTACATGTCTACCACCCTGCACACAGCAATGAAATTTTAATGAAGGCTTGTAGATGACAAGGCTCTCTACAACTTTAAATATAGAGAGTTCTCCGTGTGGAACTGATACCACGCTCGTTTCGTTTTTCTTGGCGTTGCAAAACTAGCGTTTTACTTGATACAATGGTGGCCAAGTAAAAGTCACGTAAGGTTGTTCGCAGACTGACGCGTCGAAAAATGTATGAGAATGCCCCCCCCCCCCCTCCAAAAGAAAACATAGGCTAAGATCCCAGTAAATTTATCAGAATTCAAAACTCACTAAACCATTTCTAGTTGCGGCCGATTTTCCAATTTTTTTTGGGGGGAAAGTGAAGTCTATGTTTGAATATAATAAATCTCAATACCAACTTTTACCATACCTACTCAGATAAGGCGATCGAGAGTTATTTGCAGTACAAAAACACAACCTTCGTTCGGTCAATCATTCTTGAGATTGTGACAATTCAATTGAGGGTGAAATTCGCACAGCTGAGTCCACTTGAAAATATTGTGTTTGTGTTACTCACGTCATTATATTGCAATTACTTATATAGTTATCGGGGGCTCATGTCAATTATTAGCCTGCAAGAATAGATAAATCTGTTGGAAGTATTTTGACGTCTCTTATTATTTTCTGATG
Organism: Pachypsylla venusta; assembly: GCA_012654025.1. Classification (NCBI taxonomy): domain Eukaryota; kingdom Metazoa; phylum Arthropoda; class Insecta; order Hemiptera; family Aphalaridae; genus Pachypsylla; species Pachypsylla venusta. Next base: position 27,414,513 of record CM022878.1, on the reverse strand, counting down.
ACATTTTTTAAAAAGTAGATCTTATTTAGAGGCGTAGGCTGATACTTTTGTAAAAAATAGATCTTATTTAGAGGCACAGGCTGATACTTTTGTAAAAAATAGATCTTATTTAGAGGCGCAGGCTGATACTTTTGTAAAAATAGATATTATTTATAGGAGCAGGCTGATACTTTTGTAAAAAGTAGATCTTATTTAGAGGCGTAGGCTGATACTTTTGTAAAAATAGATATTATTTATAGGGGCAGGCTGATACTTTTGTAAAAATAGATATTATTTATAGGGGCAGGCTGATACTTTTGTAAAAAGTAGATCTTATTTACAGGCGCAGGCTGATACTTTTGTAAAAATAGATATTATTTATAGGGGCAGGCTGATACTTTTGTAAAAAATAGATCTTATTTCGAGGCGCATTCTGATCCTTTTGGCCGCTATCGAACAGTATGTGATGCCGATATTGATCGAAGGTTTCCTTTTCCGTTTACAACTTTGCCAGCATTCCTTATGCCTCATCCATCGTTTTCATTCTTTCCTGCAAGTTCTGACCATTATTCATATTATTATATTATTTCTCTTTCACATCTTATAATTCTTGCAATCAATTTGCACATTTTACGATCCTAAATAAAAAGTAATAAACTATAATAGCGTACATACAACATATAGATTTCCAGTATATAGGTATATATCTTTTTACTTTTTGCCTGGCTGGGTTCTCTCTCTGTTCGACAAATTTTACGACTTTTTCAGTTCTTTCTTTCCCAGTGTGTTTGCGTGTGCTCATAAAAAAAATTCTAAACATTATATATTACTTTTATGTTGTATTAGATGCAAAATGCAATGAAATGCACTAATGAATCAGAGTGCAACTTGAGAGATAATAAATAATATCAAAGTTAGTGATATGACCATACATTGAGGTGGATGAAGAAATTGGAGAGGGGATGGCCGAGTATAGAATTTGTAATGGTTTATGTAATGAAGAAACGGACCAGACAGAAGTCGTTCTTATACAACATGGGAAAGTTAGTGATATGACCATACATTCAGGTGGATGAAGAAATTGGAGAGGGGATGGCCGGATATAGAATTTGTAATGGTTTATGCAATGAAGTAAAGGGCCAGATAGAAGTCGTTCTTATACAACATGGGAAAGTTAGTGATATGACTATACATTGAGGTGGATGAAGAGATTGGAGAGGGAATGGCCGAGTATAGAATTTGTAATAGTTTATGTAATGAAGTAACGGACCAGACAGAAGTCGTTTATATGCAATTTGGGAATGTTAGTGATATGGCCATACATTGAGGTGAATCAAGAGATTGGAGAGGGGATGGCCGAGTATAGAATTTGTAATGGCGGACAGACACACAGATATAAAGAAAGACGGACGCAGTTGAGTACTTTGTTTTATATTATGTAAGGATATGTCGAAAACGGTTAGGTGAATTTTGATTTCTAATAAATTTTCTAAAGCCGAAGCCTATAGTTTGGGGGGGAGGGTAAATTCCAATCTATTTTTAGAAATCTCTTATCAAATGGCGATACAATTAATATTTTCTTAATTTTATTTTGCCCGATGCCCATTTTGAACTTGTAAATCTGGAATTACTGGTCATAATTTTGAAAATTATTTCCTAAATTAAGGATTTAGAGACCACTTTCAACTTTCCCGCTTTGAGTTGATATGTTTTCGCCACAAAAACACCACAAAATCGGAAAATTCTTGGAAAAAATCAGTAAAAAATCGGAATTTCGTCCGTAATTTTATTGGAAAACGTTTTGTTAAGGTTTCAATTTGTGGGTGACCACGTAAGTTTGCGTTCTCGTTATGATTTTCTTTTTCGGTCCAACCCAGGTCAATGGGAAACCCTCAACTCGAATGACCAATATAATATATCATTATGTAAAAAAACTTTGAACCAAAAAAAAAAAAAAAAAAAAAAAAAAAAAAAAAAAAAAAAAANGACAGATACAACTTTATATTCTAAATTTCAGATTTCCTCTTTAAATTTACGTTATGATCCATATTTACTATTATCTTAAAATACACATTGTTTATTATCATATCGTATATTGACAACAATAAAAACAAAATATAAATATTCTATAACATTTTCCAATATGTTCACACTACAAAAGATATCAGCTTCCGGATTCAAATGCCAAATTTTATGACGAGAAGAAATTTGCCTGTCAAATGACTCATTCCGCCTTTGTTCTGTCCAGATTATTATTTGATGGAAAAATGCAAATTTAGTTTTGAGGAACATTAAATTTAATAACCCGAATTTTAGATGTTTTGGCAAGGTTGGGGGTAGAAACATAATCTATTTTTGGGGTGTGTTTTGAATAGGATGGGGAAGAGTTTTCGTACACGTTGATCTTATTGAAAAAGAAAATATCTCGTTTTTGACCGAACAAAATGAGGTCTAACATCGTGTTGTTGATTTTGTGATTGACACCACGATGTTTATTTGTTTGTCGTTTTTACCATGAGTCCTTTCGAGCGCCTTGTCCGTTTTCCATGAAACTTGTTAATTCATTATGTTCATAGAATTAATTTAACTTTATAGAATAATGGAACCTTTCTGACGTGAAGAGAAAATCATAAAGGGGAAATAGTAATCATCAAAATTAGGAGATTTTATTATAAAGAAAAAATGGGGATACCAATTAAATCGGTACGTGCATATATATCAATCTATTGAAGAATTTTTAGGAAATCTAAAAAACTATCGGTTCCATTGTTTTTTTGAGCTCACCGAGAAAAAATAGAAAAAGTATTTGATAGATAATGCTTCAGAAAGTCTTTTAATATTGGATTTGATAAAATTATTAACACCAATATAGGTACGTAGGAAATGCCATTCAAATGTCGTGGAATTATGTTTTTTTTATGTAAAAGAAAAAAAAATTACAAATATTGAAAAGAAAAACGGCCCTGGATTCATGTGGTTCTTGCATGGAACGAAAATTTTAGGCTTGCATCTAGAGATTATGATCCCGAACCTTCTTGACAATCCCGAAGTTTCGGGACTGGAACGATCACAATCCCGGGATCCCGGAACTGGTCCCGGGATTAGAAAAAAATTGAGAACCTTCCAAAAATCAAGTAGAAGTAGGTATAGTTACTATAATAAGTAGATAAAATAAAAATAAAATCAAGTTTTTAACTTGAGAGATGTGTGTGGAGTCCTTTTGTGGAACCGCCAAGAGTTTTCAAAATAGCATCACATTTTTTACACTTTGCATTTTTACCGTCTTTGGACACTAAAAAATGACTCCAAACGGATGAAGGATCCGAATCTTTTTTGTGCTATATAAAACCGTTCATTTTAAAGTCAAACCGAACATAAGTTATTACGTTCAAAAAAGAATATGTTAGATTATTAGAACATTAAAAATTATTTTTTTCAACTGAAACAAGTGAAATTCCGACTCCTTTGTTTTTACCAAAAGGGGTCATACAAACAACACATCGGTCATCGGTTCATTCGGTCTGCTTAAAGAAGAAAAAGATTTTTAAAAGGTCTTATATTTTTTTAATTGCATGGCAGATGGCAGCACATCGAGTTTTATGCAACGTTCAAGGTTGATGTATTGGGGCCTCATTTTCAAATTCAATAAAAAAATATGTTTTTTGTTTGCTTTTCTTATATCACTGTCAATCCCGAAAATCCCGGGATTGGATGGCGAATCCCGGGATCAAAATTTCAGCCATTTTCGGGCGGTATCCCGGGATGCCGGGATCGTAATCCCTACTTGCATCACTATGGGAAAAATCATGATAATGTTTTGTTTTTTTAATAGAATTGTGTATTTACACTCATTTAATTCAATTTTGTAAAATTTAAAGTTTGTAGATGATTACCTATGTTTTTACCGATTCAATTTTAAAAATATTTAGTTTTTTTATGCAGATAAATTTCTATAAAATATAATCCCGAACGCTTGTTTCGTTTCTGATGGAACTTGGCTAATTTGGGCCATATTAGACCACCAGGCCCTTCATATTGTCCATTTTAACTGAGTAATATCTACAGATCACAAAACTACTAGTAAAACTGTCGGAGAGAACACCCTCGTCCCTTCCTCTTGCAGTTTACCATATTTTATATTTTGCCATCATAAAACCAATGTCACGTCTTTAACATCCCTTCCCTCACAGTCTGTTCTTTTCGTGATGGAAATGTTTTTAAACATCGTAAAAAGTTAAATTTCCTGTCTCTCTATTTACTCGTATTTAGTGGGAGATGACAATCTCGCAGGTTTATATGCACCAAAAGACAATATGACTGTAAAAGTTTGTGTGCAAAGGTTTAAGTTTATTTTATATTACCGGGTGACACATTTTCCCCGACACTGACTTTGAGAAGTATCGAATTTTGTTTTGTTATATTTCCGTTTCAATAATTGGAAGTAACCGGGGAATATTTCCCCGCCGAAATTTGATATTTTAAGTATCAGGGTAAGTAGAAATAGAAAAATGCATCCACACTTCTGCCCTTTAACGTCATTCTAATTTTTCCATTTGTACCAAAAAGAAGAGAAAAATAATATATTCTATTCTTCAAGTGCAATAGGGATAAAGCTAGGCCCCCATATTGGCATAATTTTAAGAACTAGGTTAACTTAGGTTAAGGTTTACCGGTCTCTTTTGCTCCAAACGACAGCATTTCGAGAATGAAACCATCCCAACGTATGGCCAGCCTCCAATGCACGTTGAATACACTAGTTCAAGTTAGATCACTGAAGTTAAGCTACGTACAGCGAGGTTGTACCATATGGGTGTCCACGTGGATTCGCGCCCTCATGACGCTTTTTATTTTTAGGTCAATGTGGGTAGCTGGTTTGCATGTTTCCAGCGGATGGAGGGTGGAACCCCTCTATTGAATGACCAATAGATGTTAAGGAGACGTTAAGTCAAATTAAGAAGAAAAAAAAATCCCAACGTATAACGTCCGGATTTGAAAACATACCGAAATTAATGTTACAGTGCCCCCCTCAAAAGATGTTAATACATTTTAGTGGAGACGCCAAATTTACACTGGTAGTTGAAATTAAAAGGAAGCCATCAGATTACATATTTTACATTTTAGTAGAGACGCCAAATTTACACTGGTGTTTAAAATTAAAAGGAAGCCATCAGATTGCATATTTTACATTTTGGTGGAGGCGCCAAATTTACACTGGTGTTTAAAAGTAAAAGGAAGCCATAAGATTGCATATTTTACATTTTAGTAGAGACGCCAAATTTACACTGGTGTTTAAAATTAAAAGGAAGCCATCAGATTGCATATTTTACATTTTAGTAGAGACGCCAAATTTACACTGGTGTTTAAAAGTAAAAGGAAGGAATCAGATTGCATATTTTACATTTTAGTGGAGATGCCAAATTTACACTGTTGTTTAAAAGTGAAAGGAAGGAATCAGATTGCATATTTTACATTTTAGTAGAGACGCCAAATTTACACTAGTGTTTAAAATTAAAAGCAAGCCATCAGATTGCATATTTTACATTTTTGTGGAGACGCCAAATTTACACTGTTGTTTAAAAGTAAAAGGAAGGAATCAGATTGCATATTTTACATTTTAGTGGAGCGCCAAATTTACACTGGTGTTTAAAAGTAATAATTATGCTGGAGGAAAAGATGTCTCTATTACCGACTAGTCAAGATTTAAAATCGCTCCACTATTTTAGTTTGAAAAATGAAACTTTGTAAAATTTTCACGGTTGTGATAATTATTCTACACAGTGTATTAGGTAGAACAGAAATTCTATGTCGGTCCAAATAATTAAGGTTGAACAGAAGCTTCGGTTCCGCTGCATAAAATGTAAGTCACTTCTGTTAATATTTTTATTAACTTGGAACAATCATACACAATTTATTATCCATGAAAGTGTGTCAGTGGGAGATTTGAATGAGATTGAAAACTTTTTCAATGTCACAATACATTCTGTTCTTTAATTTTATATCAGGAGCTTAATTTGTAAAGTTTATTCTGACATTTAAAAACATCAGTTTGTTAATTGACCGAACAAAATGAAGTTTACTCCGGGATTTTTCTTTTTGCATCACCATAGTTCTCGAAAACTTATGTTCATATATACAGAGTGTCCCAAAATGACCGGTCACCCCTCTTAACTTTTGAACGGCTTGGAAATTTTGAATTTTGAAAAGCTCTAGGGAAAGGAAAAGGGCCATGGGCAATCGAATGGTTATAGTGAGATCCAGGTTCGACCCCGAGGAAGTGCCTTTTATTGACAAAAGTGTCGATTTTTCAAGAAATTTAAATGGAATGGTACAAATATTTTTTTGTTCAAATAAAAGTAAAAATAAAATAAAGAAATTCTTTCCTTTCCCTTTTTTCAAAAAAGAATCAGGGTCGGTGATAGGAGGGTGTAAATTTTAATTTTGTTACACCCCGTATAACGGTGTCTGTTTAGGGTTTGATTTAAAAGTCCCCATAGTGTGNTTGTTCAAATAAAAGTAAAAATAAAATAAAGAAATTCTTTCCTTTCCCTTTTTCAAAAAAGAATCAGGGTCGGTGATAGGAGGGTGTAAATTTTAATTTTGTTACACCCCGTATAACGGTGTCTGTTTTAAGGTTTGATTTAAAAGTCCCCTTAGTGTGTTTCAAAAAAAAAAAATTCATCTACCTAAATCACCAAAGATGTACATTTTTATTTTTATCAGTGTCTTAAGATGACAAAGTCAAATCTCATTTTCCTCCTGGAAGTTAAAAATGGGGTGTTTAGAAAACGGCCATTTTCGTGTAGAAAGTCTGAAGTAAGGTGGTTATCTAGGAAAAACAGTAACAAGTAACTTAAATAAGGAAACATTTTAACGAAACAAGAAAAACATTCACCTTCTTAATTATTTTACGGCGGGGCCAGAGAACTGAGAAAATATTAATGCAATTACATAGGAAATAACTTGCACCTGAAACTATTTATGTCATCTAACCTGGATCTCACTATGAACATTCTATTACCATCGCCCTAGAACTTTTCAAAATTCAAAAATTCCAAGCCGTTTAAAGGTAAGGGGGTTACCAGTAATTTTCATATCCTAGAACTTTTCAAAATTCCAAAATTCCAAGCCGTTTAAAGGTAAGGGGGTTACCAGTAATTTTAGGGTATTTTAGGACTATTTCTTTCAACCACTAGCCTAAATTTTGCGTCTCCACCCAAAAAGAAAATAATGCAATTTAATTGGTAATTTTAATGTTAACCACTCAAGTCAACTTGGCGTCTCAACCAAAAATAGAAATATACAATCTTATGTAGTAAATTTGGCTTCTCCAACAAAAAGTAAAATAGTGCAATTTGCATCATATTTTCTTTACTAAAAATAAAAAATAGCAATCTGATAGGTTCCCTATACTTTTAGTCACTAGTTTAAATTTGGCGTCTCCACCAAAAAGTAACATAAATAATGTTCAGAAGTATGCTGTATAGAATATATTTTTTCTTATAACATATACCACCCAATCGACTTCTCCAAAAATATAAAGTAAGAAATCGGATGGGTATTTTTAACTTGCAACTAATGTGCAGTTTCGTGTCTGCGAAACTGCGCATCTAAAAAGATCGCTACATGAAAAAATATGCATCTCAAAATCCGTTTCTCCGTTGAAGTAAGGTAGCCCCGACACTGATTTATTTTTTCTATTTTGTATTGTGCGCTACAATATAATAATTACAGGCTCACAGAAATAGTGCCATTTGAGTTCTACGAAAAGATATTAAAATCCTATAATAAGCAGAGTTCCGTTGATAGACTGGTTAAGTCGCGGAGTTTTTTAGTTTCTCAGACCGTTTAAAAGTAGTTAGCTAAAATAAAGATATTTGAAGCATTGTGCGTGAGAAACTGGTTCTAGAAACCACTAAATTTCACTGATTTTTTTACTTTAATTCAATGGAAAAAGAGCACACTACTTGTCTGTCTAAAATCCTAGTGCCCATAAGCGTAAAAAATGAGTGGACAGAAGCGCACATATATTTATAAGATGTAATAAAAATATTCTATTTTAAATGACTTTATTAATTATTTATAAAAAATAAAATCATTTAAAATGAGAAACAACGCATATACACGAACCAGAGATTTTCAATTCTTTTTCATCTACTTTTTTCTACAAACTTTAAGCAAACGTGAAATTTAATTTAATTAATTTTAGTTACAGTTCCATAAATATAAGCAATTATTAGTGATCATGCAATCGAGGCAGGGCCGCATAAACGTTTACTAACCTTTCTGGTTGGGGGAAACTAGTGCAAATGAAAGGAATAGTACAAAATGATGTTGTTTTCTCATAAAGAAATGTAGAGGGCGATGCGAAAACTACGGTGACATTGTTGTGCGCTTATATTTTTGCAGCACAAGACTCTTTATATAATATATTTGACCTTTCCTACACGCATTACACTTTATTCGAAAATGAAAGCTCTTGGATAAATCTGACACCATGTTGCTTTTGACAAAATGGCACTTGCCTTTTAAACTAGACGCCAATAGAAGTAGGCATTTTTAATTTCCAATCATTTGCTATGAGCAGAGAAGATGTTATATGATTCTAAACAGCGGTTCCTGTAGGGACCACAATGCAACTAACTACAGTACAAATGTGGTTGCAAAATAAATAAACAAAATTGTGCGCTTGTGGAAAGCTCTTTTGAGCGCTTATGGGTATCTTTTTCTGTTTATGGTGTCTATTTGCGCTTATGTCCCGCACCGTTTCTATTACCAGTGTGTTCATGAGATGTGAAATAAACTACCCCATGTTTTCAGTATGTCATTGTGTCACAATCTTTTATAAAACCCTCCATCATCACCAAATAAAATCCAAACTATGTCAGTCTGTCACAGATTTGTGCAAATATTTTCAGTTGATTTTAACATAAAAATGTTTTTACTTTTAAAAAAATAGAGGTAATGATTAAATGTCTGAGTATTTCCCTTGTTCTCCCTTACCCTCATTCAGAATTCATCCCTTCGTTTCCCCTACATCTTATTCTATCACTCCTAGACGTCGATTTTGAACCCATAATATTTTTTATAGGTTCTAACACTAAACACTCTCCAGCTTTCAGTTGGAAGTAAGTAGTTTTTTTTATGAGTTTTTAGAAAAAAAGAAGAAGTAAATTTATTTCCTTCTAAAAGAGAATCAATCTGTGCACATTGTGAAGTGGAAACGGTGACGAGGAAGTAAAGGGGAAAAATTTAGCACCGACAAATGCAGTTTTATGTACTTTCCACTTCTAGTTTAATATTAGAAATGGATTTATACAGAGTCAAGTTCAGACTGTGTCAGTTTAAAGAGACAATCATTCATTTATGTCATTAGATAAAAGGAAAAAAAAAAACAGATGACGGTCTCAAATGGCTCCGCCCACAAAATATAAGACTCAAAGTGATCAAAATCCGTTTCGGGGAATACGTATTGCATTCCACAAAAATTTGGTGGGAATAACTTAAGCGGTTCTCAAAAGCGGATTTTAGACTTTGTGTGTGTCTTTGATTTCTTTCTATAACTCTTGACGGGCAAAAAATGACTAAATATGACATTTCAGTAGAGACCGTTAGTATATTAACCACATTTTTTGAGTAGATACCTAAATAATATTACAAAAGCCGTAACTCAAGAACGGTTAGACATTTGTGAGTTTTTTATGTTTTTTTTTTTTATTATTTTGGCTTAACGTCTCTTTAACATCTATTGGTCATTCAAGAGGGATTTTATGATCTCCAATCTTGAGTTTTAATCATTCCTTATCGTTTTATGTAAACAATTCGGACAAAAATACATACACCAACCACCGCTCTTAAAATATACTGAAATCATAAACAATAAACAATGCAGTTTTGGGTATACACTAGACACCGCACTTTAAAGAGTAAATGCCTATGGCTAAAGAAAAAAATTACTACGAGATAAATTATAAAAAGTTTAAAAAAATATGAGATTTTATGTTTCCTCTAGAATTTCCAGACAGATAGATGTCGTTTCTCTGCTTCTGGTGATTGTGATTGATCCAATTACCTTAAGATTACCTACTATTTTTTGAAGCACACTACCTTGATGAAAGTCCTGAGTATAATCCAGGGGATGACGTCTCAGAACTAAGCACAATATTTATATTAATAACAATACCGTGATGAATTTTCCGTGCTCCGTACTTTATTGTTTCCGTAAAAAAAATCGCATTTTTTAAAGTTGTTTGTAATCATTTTTCCCAATAATGAGTAGTATTTTTAATTAAAAAATTCATAAAACTGACATAAATTATTTATATTATTTCGGATATCAAAAATGAGCAAATAAGGACGCGTGCCATTAAATGTGTCCCTAAAAGCAAAATAAATTGTTTTTTAAATAGAGAATGTATTTTTTCCCTCGCTTATTAGCAAAGATTTCTTCCGGGATGTGTCTATTATCAGTGAAAGTGATAAAACTTTACAAAGGGGATTTCATCTTACTTTGAAAAGATTAGAAAGGGCTCAACCCACTGTGACTACAAACAAACTAATAATTAAGTATATATAGTAATAAAACGATAGTATGATAATTAAAAATGTAATATTTTTTTACGACATTTTATGTTATTTTTAATATTTTATTTTACAAGTTGCATAATAAGCCAACTCGAACTCATTCTGTTGTAACTTTCTTGCAGTTTATGACAAGCGTATGAAATCTATGCACGTTTTATGGGAAACTATAAATTAAAGAGACAATCTCCTTCATTAAGGTATACACTCATTAAAATAAAAATAAAACTTCAAGTTGGATGCCTTACTCTGGAATGTCGGAGTTAGGAGGGAAAATTATCATTTCACAATGAAAGGTCATTTATCTTGGTTGCGGGGTGGTTATTTAGATTGCCGATTTTCATCACACTCGTTTAATATGTTTTCTTTTTACAATTAGGTCTGAAATTTAACTCAGATTAATTTAATTTAGATTAATTGAATTTCATGAATATCCTATTAGGTACATTGTTGACGATCTTCTCTAGTTGACATAATCATTTATATCTGTATTATATGATTAGTGTATGCTTATACGGCCAAGCCTCGTTGATATGAACATCAAGTTTGTATTGTGTTAATTTACAAAAAAAAAATAATGCTTGATGAAGCCGAGTTTTGTAACCTAACCCAACACGTCCTACACAGCTTAACAGACGTATCCTCTTAAAATATTCTGAGGAACATTATAAAACATACGTCAGATTTTAGTTCCATAATTATGCCATTGATTACCTATTTTGTTGACTTACCAAAGAGGAAGGGCCTCAGCCAACAATTTTCGAGTGCTGATATTTTGTGCTGTAATATGCCCACATAAAATCGAAATATTTATGGGATTACCTAGTGTCTAATAGTTTGTAGATTGCCCTTATTTTTTAAGACTAAACCATTTAACTAACAGAGTAAATATAAATAAGTTTTTTTTACCTTCCCAAAATTTTTGATTTTGGACCAATTTAAATAGATACGTAAAACTAGAAATAATTCAAAATGATTTACAGTCAGAGAAATAAAAATCCCTTGCCAGCGTCTAAGGCACGTTGAATACACCAGTTCCCGTTGGATCACTGAAGTTATGCAAAGTCCAGCGAAGTTGTACCATGTGGGTGTCCACGCAGGTTTGTAAACCCCCGCCCCAGTGGAGGGTAAGACCTTCTTAAAGAGACGTTAAGCAAAAAAAAAAGATCGTTATGTTAGATTGCCAAATTATGTGTTTTTTTTGATAAAACCTCATCATCAAGTAGCAGAAACAGTCCCCATGTTGGCTGTTCAACTGAGTGAAGTCTACTGTGTAACTCTATTATTATAATTTATCAGTATTCTGTGTAGAATAGCAAGAGTGCTATCAAAGTTAACACAAATTAATTGAAAAGTAACACAATAGCTTAACAGAATAACGCAACTCATAAAGCTTACTCAATTTTTCTATCCTTGAATCCCGAGCTCTGTTCTGATATTTGATGATAGTTTGATAATTAGCCTTATTGTGAAATTTAGTCTTGGATGAGTGGAATGATGGACAAAAATCTCTCGTTAGATGCAGCCCTAGTCCTGGAGGGAGTGTTCCAATGAAGATATCGTGGAAGTATCCCCTCCAGACTATAGCCTGTCCAAACATTACGAGATGCAAAGGTAATAAAAATCTTGACACGATCTATCCTCGAACGAACTTTTTGTTAGCCCAACACCCCACCTACATGTCCGAAGACTATGAGGGGCTATCACTGATACAAAGGTATATAAAATAGGAGATAATGTAGTTATGAAGGATATAGGAGTAATCTAGGAGTCAAAGAGATACGGAAGTGGACGGTTCTCCATAGTGTTGTACACATTCATAGCCATCAGAGTTTAGGAATAACAAATATCCTTCTGGTGCGGGATTTCGAACAATCTGGTGTCAGTCTAAAATTGAGGACGCCAAAAATAAATTTGGCTAAGCAGCGTCGAGTTCTGGATTTTTCCGAGTAATATAGGTCACGGAATAAGTTAATTTGGAATGTTGTATCCCGGGAGAAAAGGGATTCTAGTACCAAATTTTAATGTTTTGATCGGCTTGCAGAATCTCACAAGCATACCTAGTGGTAAGATCCTGAACATGACTGTTTGTAAGACATTGTTCTCTCGATTTTTTTGAGAGAATGACTGTTTGTTCTCGATTTTTTTGAGTGAACATGACTGGTTGTTTTAAGTTTGTAAGACATTGTTCTCCCGATTTTTTTGAGAGAATGACTGTTTGTTCTCGATTTTTTTGAGTGAACATGAAAGGTTGTTTTAACTTTGTAAGACATTGTTCTCTCGAATTTTTTGAGAGAATGACTGTTTGTTCTCGATTTTTTTGAGTGAACATGACTGGTTGTTTTAAGTTTGTAAGACATTGTTCTCTCGAATATTTTGAGAGAATGACTGTTTGTTCTCGATTTTTTTGAGTGAACATGACTGGTTGTTTTAAGTTTGTAAGACATTGTTCTCTCGATTTGTTTGAGAGAACATGACTGTTTGTTTCAAGTTTGTAACATTCTTATCAGCGCAGTGCCGAGTCTCAACCTGAACTACTCGTTCATGACATGTGTATGCATTTTTGTGTTCGTCTTGCAATTGCTTATCTTATCAGCATTGCACTTTGTTTAATTAAACTGAGTTCTAGGTTCCAATCAATTTCGTGGATGATTTAAATTAATCAAAATTTTGCTTTCAATCATGTTAGTCTATATTTAAGATAAGGAATATGTAGTCGGGTCTCTGGGCCATAAGATATATGTAGTCGGGTATCTGGGCCATAACTACTTACATAGTATTGATAAGTTAAGTTATATGTAGTCGGATATCTGGGCCATATCTATTTACATATTACTGATAAGTTAAGGCATATGTAGTCGGGTATCTGTGCCATAACTACTTACATAGTATTGATAAGTTAAGCTATATGTAGTCGGGTATCTTGGCCATATCTATTTACATAGTATTGATAAGTTAAGGTATATATAGTCGGGTATCTGGGCCATAACTACTTACATAGTATTGATAAGTTAAGGCAAATGTAGTCGGGTATCTGTGCCATAACTACTTACATAGTATTGATAAGTTAAGGTATATATAGTCGGGTATCTGGGCCATAACTACTTACATAGTATTGATAAGTTAAGGTATATATAGTCGGGTATCTGAACCATAACTACTTACATAATATTGATAAGTTGAACTATATGTACTCGGGTATCTGGGCCATAACTTTTTACATAGTATTGATAAATTAAGTTATATATAGTCGGGTATCTGAACCATAACTACAATCATAGTATTGATAAGTTAAGGTATATGTAGTGGGGGATCTGGGCCATAACTGCTTACAGAGTATTGATAAGATAAGGTATATGTATTCATAGTATTGTTAAAAATACATTGGTTACTTCTCATAAAACCATTTCGTTCAATATAAGACTCGCTAGATAGCTTGCAAGGGCTCCGTAACATGAGGGAACCTTTTTGAGATAAAGTTAAATTATTTATGTTTATTAAAAATAAAGCTCAGTTGGTATAAAATCAACGTAATTAAAAGATTTGGAACACAAACCTTTATAGAAGGCAGGTACGAAAAAAATCTAAAGTTCAAGCGGAAGCGAGTTATTACCAACAATGGTACAATAACACTGACCGAAGGGTAAGAGATATCAAAAAATTACAGAAAATGAACCTCTCACCCTTAAAAAACATATGTAATACCTACAAAGTAACGACAAAATCCACGCAAGCTTGTTCGTAGTCCAAACGTGTTTTTTTTCTCTCCTTAACGTCTCATTAACATCTATTGGTCATTCGAGACGGGGTTTTTACCCCCCATTCTCTTGAAACTTGCAAACCAGCTACCCACATTGACCTCATCCAGCCTGGGTTTGGCTGGAAAAATAGCCAGCATCACGAGGTCGCGATCCCACGTGGACACACACATGGTACAACCTCGCTGGACGTTGCTTAACAAGGTGTCATAGNAAAAAAAAAAAAAAAAAAACACTAAAGCAAGCAGAAGTATTTTGGGCAGAAGGGAATTTTACACCCGACGATCCATCGATTTTCAGTCAAATTGGTGAAATTAAATCTTATTTATATGTGTCTCACACCGGTTTGGTCAATAAGATATTGTTATCTTAAAGAATTCAAAGCTAGCGTTGAATGAGACTTTGACAGCCAGAGATTTCCAAAAACAAAATTATTTGGAAGCCAAACTTGTGGTTTTATGAAAAGTTTTAATTATTTCTCAGGACTCTCACAGGAAGCCTACCGGGGACAAAGTGAAAGCCAAGGTAATAATCATCATCCACTTGCTGAGAAAATCATTTCCATTTTTTGGGGGAAAACTTTATAAATTAAAAACTGAAAAGGTGGCTTTTGAAATGAAATATGATTTTAATGTTGATAGATTCCCATGATAACCTGCCCACAAACCAGCTCCCATGGCTCAGTATTCACTGCACCAGTCTTGCACTCGGGAGACCCAGGTTCGAATCCTGGCGGGGGCAAAAAAATTTAACTGTGGTTTGGATGTTTTCGGGGTTAACTCATCCTCGTGAGGACAATGAGTAGCTATGGGCATAAATGTGCATGGTGACCCTGTGTCAACCTTGCAGGTAAAATAGAAAAAATCAAAGGAATTGGATAATATTGGAAAATCCTACAATGCTGCCGTGAGCACCAGAGTTGTGACATAATAACACAAAGAAAGAGCTTTTTTAAAAAAAAAAAAAATAACATGCTCACACTATTTGTTTTTCAAAAAGTTATCATTTGGCCCCGGGTGACCCAATATGGTCCAGAATCGGATGAGGTGTTCCAGAGTTATCGTGGTACAAAAAACAATTATCTAATTGTTTTGGTCGGTATCAATTCAATCGGTGAAATTTGACAGAAAATTATGTCCGTTCACCATAATTTTGTGATTTTTTGGTTGGAGTCTACCCGTACGTGTCACATCCCCAGCGTTCCATATCGCTCAAATCTGTATACTAGAACACGGATATAATAATTTCTATGGGTGCGACCCGTATAATATTTGGTCCTCTACTATTAAAATTGTAGTATATTATATGATTGACAGTTGCAAATAGTTTTGGGACACAATTAGACTCCACAATGGAACATACTCGTACATACTAAATTTCATCAAAATGGTCAAAGACAATTTTGATGGCGCGGCACACGAAAAATATCAAATTATAAGGAGAGACCAAAAGTTTCGGGTCACAATTAGACCCCTAATATCAAGCGCATAACAAAGTTCATCAAAATCGGTGAACGCTAAGTGCCAAAATTGCCCATCACGGCAGGCGGTGTACAGGGCACGCAGGTCGGCGTACGAACGGAATTTTTTTATTTGATTTGTTTTCTGCGTATATTGAAACGAAAATATCATTTTTTTTGGGGGGGTGGGGTAAATTTTTGCCAAGTAAATAACCAATTGGCAGAGTTTTTTTTTCTTCTTTTCGTGTCGACTCCAAAGATTCATTATTGAAAATAATAAACAAAAAAATTACTAGTAGGTATATGGATAATTATTATTTTTTTTTTTTTTGAAAGCTTCCAAGATTGAAATGCCACCCACCCTTATATTTTGAAAAATAGAGAAAGTTTGAAAGTCCCTCTCCCTGATGTAGCGTCCCGTAAACAAAGTGCGGCAGAGTTAGAATTTGAACAAAAATTAATTTAAACTTAACTTCCAAGTTAAATTTGAACTTCTGAGAATGGCAGGCGAAGATATCAGTCAAAGTTGTATTCTAAACTGTATTTGGGTTATTTTGGACTATTTTTTAGCCACTGTCACGATCGGAGTTGGTTAACTTAAGTGAACCGAAGGGATTGATGTATTCAACAGGATAAAATCATTAGTTTGAGCAGAGAGTAGAGTAAACAAGCTGCTAGTGGTATTGTGATTTGTAGACCTTATTTATTTAAATGACCATCACCATTTGGCTCTGGGTGGACCAAATACTATGCAGCCAGATGCAGCCTATTTTAGCTGTTGTCCATACCAAATTTAATCAAAATCGGATAAGGCGTTCGAGAATTATCGTGGTAAAAAATGACAAACTGAAAAAAATTGTCGTGTTAAAACTAGATCTCAGTGCGTTCGGACAATTAATCTAGTAATTTTGTGAACTTCAGACTTCTCTGATATTTTAATCCGCCAATTGTTGGCCTCTGGTGGCCCAATAAGTCCCAAAAATTAATCATCTAATTCCACAAACATAATGTATGTCCATATACTAAGTTTCACCAAATTCGGAAATGGGCTTCCAGATTTATCACGGAATGAACAGACAAATAAAATAAATTGTCGTGTTTTAACTAGACCTCACTTCGTCCGAACAAGTACAATAGTAGTTCCGTGAACTGCAGACGTCCTTGAAATTTTGGACAAGAAATTGTCCTCGGAAGACCTAATAGGCCCTAATACTAATCAACTAATTCCGCGAACATAATGAAAGATCATACTAAGATTCACCTAAACAAAATAATAGTCCTTACTTATACTGGGCGATTAGTACTAAAGTGACCCTTGACACCGGAAGTTTTTGATTGCTATTATGTGGTAAATATCTCAAATTCACGGGAACAAAATTCTAAGGGTTGGCTGGGTTTGAACTCACGCTCTACTGTTTACCAGTCAAGCGTCTTACCACTATATCAATGCACAATATCGAACAATGCTTTCGAGACTTATCGTGGAACGAGCAAAGAAACTCTTAAAATAATCTCAACTCGTTGAGCACTTTCAAATAGGACCAATAAAATAATTAGCTGATCCATTAGCAAAGACCTCACGTACGCACTTTCGCACGTCCTATCATTACATCCTCAAATCATTTCAAATGATATCCCCAGGGATGGACAAAATCCTTCCCCAATATTAAAATAAAATTTACATAAGGGGAATGAGTATAATGACAATCCATCTCGAGTTTTATTACTTCACAATATATCACCCCTCCCCCCCTCACTCCTCATCGACATAATAAAGTTTACCATCAACAAAATACTATTTTCTAAATTAAATACTTTCGTATGCCGCCGTCACTGTAGAGGGGGTGGATGAGTAGAAAACTTTACTCTCGTAATTAATACATTAAAATACTTCAGTAGCATTGTAGGGAGGGTGACGGATTCGTAATCTGTTAACGGCAGTGGTTCGAGTCCAATCATAGTCATCATAAAATTCGGCAATTATGGCATAGCATGGATACTTTCTCCCTAGAGCAGTATAGAGTGTTAACCGTTTGGTACACTATTTTCTAGTATGTACTGCGTCAGTACTCAACTTTTTCCTGACCTAACCATCTGCATGTGACCGTACTTTACCTACTCCTACATCCTTTCCTCTTTTTTTCTTTTTTCTTAAAGATACCTTAACCTAACTTGTGTAAATAAATATTGTATATAGCGAATAATAAACTTTTGCCTGGTCGACCAGTAAGTGTAACCTAAATTCAACAACATATTAATCAGCATATTAATTTAAAGCTACCTCCTTCATACCTCCAAAAGTCATTTGCAGAGGAGATTCCACCCTCCATTTGGCGGGCAACTTATAAACCAGAAATCCATATTGATCTCACCTGGGCTAAGTTAAAACTTGTTGAACGTTGCTTAACTTCAGTGATCTAATAGGAACTGGAGTATTAAAAATCCCATTAATGAACATATTAGATGCGTGTTTAAAAAAAAATAAACATGCATCCAAGCAGCTCTTAAAAGTCTAGAATGTAAAAATAACCAAAAAATCGATGGGGCGCGAGCCCACACGAACCCCATGGGCCAGAGGGAAAATCTGGTCCCGCTAAAGTGTAATAGGATTCCACTATTACATCTTCAGCTAAAATCATTGTCGAAGCAATACGGGCCCGGCGGGAATACCCCCATCCCATCTTTGTCCCCCGCTCTAGTCTGGCCTGTGTCTGTCAATATGGTTGCTTTTATTTGAATATTTCAAGGTTTTATCTTCAAAGGAGCATTCACACTAAGCAGTGACAGTGCCGTGACCGGCAACAGATCCGCTCGGCAATACTAAAAATATTCTTCAATCTTCAAGGCATTTGAAGGAACATGTTTATACTAGACCGGCACGTGATAGTGACATTGCATCACTGTGGGCTCACGATTAGCAGAAATCACTGCTTATTGTGAATGCTCCTTAAAGAAGTGAATAATTACTCCGGCAACAACAAAAGAATGCAAAAAGTGTCAGTCCTTCTGTCTTTTAACTTTGACCAATAACCATGGATGCACTCTGTAGATTAGGTACGGCAACAAAACAAATAATAACAGAAGTTTGATTACTGTGAAAGTGTGGAGACAACTTTTCTGATGATGTATAAAATATAAATTTGAAAATTGCGTACATATTATCGAAATTACATATCTGCACTAGCTCACAACTTTCTATGTGTTTTCCCCCGTGGCTTTAGAATTCTTTTTAGCAAAAATAATTACGTCTGCTTCTTTCTTCGAAATTACGTCTCTGTGGCACAGTGTGCACTGTGCATTACCCTCGTTTTGTACCAAAGGTACAACATTTGCTAAAGGTAATAAAATGTAAGTGTGGAATTTTCTGTGGTAAGGCCCAAAGGCCTTTTCAACATTTTTGTGGGCTTAACAGCATTATAGATTTCAAAAATTATTTTTGTATCAAACTACAAATGAAATACGAGTCACGAGCGCTTTCGTCTGTTACGACATCATCTGGTGAACAAAAATTATTTTTGAAATCTATATTTCACAATGACTACAAACATCCTAAATAATTTATCTAACTTAACAGCATTACTAAGAACCTCTTGCAATAATAATTTCTTTCTTTCTTCTAACCTTTTTAAAGTAGCTATTCAATCCTCCTCAAAAGGCTGAGTTCACCCCGAAAAAACAAGGAAAAAAATTCCGACCCCTCCGGAAATTGAACCCAGGTCCCCCAAGTACAAAACCAGCATAACACACACTAGACCCGATGACTGCTGAATTTGGAAAAGGTTTTTTAAAATTTTATATTTGGTCTGGTTTTGTTTGGGAGTAACTCAGCCTCCTAAGAACAACTGAGAACCTAGTTTGTCTTTGTTGCTATACATCTACTTGTCCGACGCGACAATCATATTATATTTTCATTTCGACACTACACTCCTCAATCTGTTTTGTATTTTCCAAACTGGGTACTTTAGTTCTCCCACAACCAGTTAAATAAAATAAATAATGAAATAAAAATATATCTTTAATTTATTTCCAGAGTGCCAAAATAAGCAATGATATCAAAATGAGCCCGCCACTATCAACAGTCGCTCTTCCCCTAGACTGCACAACTCGGATCTCACCATACACTCCTCTTCTGAGAGAAGATACTTCCTTGGATATAAAACCATTCACCGATAGCTACGAGGTAGGTGCAGATGTTGTCTTTGTAATGCTGTGATACCCATAAATGACAATACATATATTTTTTATTTTATCTGAGCGCACGGCAGTGCGCCAGGCCAAGTTCAAGAATGCACCAATATCTTTATACGTATATTTATTTTGCATGAAATTAATTGACATCCAAGTAAAGAGAAAAATACAAAAAAATTGCTTTTTAACTCTTAAGTGCTCCAAAATGGTAGGGAAGACAATACAACGTATTGTAATGTAGTTTTAACTGATAAAACACTGAAATCTTACATAAAGTTAGATATTTACATGCAATTAAGCAGGAAATAATTATTTATATTTGAACTCTCACTCCTGGTGCTCCAAAACGGTTCCGATTTAGGGAAGAAGATACACGAAAACTAGTTTAAACTGGTAGGACGTTGAAATGTTGCATGAAGGAAGATGTTTTCATGCAATCAAATGGAAAATAAATATATTCATTCTTTGACTACGAGTGCACCAAAAACGGTTCCGCTTCAGGGAAGAAAATGCATGAAATCTAGTTTCAACTACTAAGACGCTGAAATCTTGCATGAAGATAGAGAGACTTAAATTTAAATGAATCCGCTAATATCAAAATTCAAACTCGTTAACTCTCAGTTTAACTTCAGGGAAGAAGATACACTATAAATATTTCTGTTTTTATTTGCTTTGTGGTGCATATTACCTACTTTATTAATACTTTGGTGTTAGATCTTATTGTACATTTGGGTACGGTTTACACAGAAATTTCCTGGTTTTCGATATGTTGTATAATCGAAAAGAAGAAGAAGATGATGATATGAAGAAAAACAATTACATATAGTAATCTTTACAAAAAGTATTGATATCTCACAAAAAAATTATCATTGAAAAAAGGCCAAGTTCCACTCTCTCAACCAAAAAGTTCCGCCTATGAAAGTTGTGATATCTATTATTAATTATTAGGGCCAAGTTTATTTTTGCTACTGTATATCCCGCACTTGAATTTATTATTGCACGTTCTTCTGTCTCAATTCTCTTAAAGTAATACCGACTTTACACTTGGCTAGTTTGTAAAAAGTTAGTATTTTACAAATCCCTTAGTAAAAACTGAACAAGTGCAAAATCGGTATTACTTTAAAAGAATTGAGACAGAAGAACGTGCAATAATAAATTTAAGTGCGGGATATACAGACGCAACAATAAACTTGGCCCCAATCATAGATATCACTACAATAATAGATAGGCGGAATTTTTTGGTTGAGAGAGTGGAACTTGGCCTTTTTCCAATGATAATTTTGTTGTGAGATTTATTTTTATCTTTGAAATTTTGTTCGTTTTTTCAATCCATCGGGGGAATATACCCCCCCCCCCCTATATAGATATACCCCCGTATATCTAAAATATATTAAGGCTACCCATTTTATCTAGAATTTTTGAGGTAAAATGTTGAGGAAGTTTGATGAAATTCATGGATTGAAATTTTCGGAACTTTGAGGGTATGTTTTTGCATGGGAAAGTGTTTCTCTTTAAAACAATCATACCTATCCCCAAAATAGCCAGCCTGGTGCCGTCAAACATGGGGAGGGCGTTCCGCGGAGGACATCGTAAATACCCCTTCCAGACAGTTATATGCTACTTCAGGACAAAAGTAAATTTTTGTCGTTCAGGGACACTTAAATTTTCCTTACGGACTCAAAAAATATATCTGAAGTTCAAAATTCCAAACCGTTATAAAATTGTAGTCGTTTGGCTAACTGCTTGTTAGTAAGAGAGATCACCCTTTTCATAAATGCCTCTTCGAAAAATCCTCTTCCTACTATCCCCATAAAGTGCCCAAACGTTTACACGGACAGAAGATTCCCCCCGTAAAATTTGTTCAAAGTATATAAAGTCAAAACTTAGCGTTGACTTTTTTCTTCTCGAAGAGGCATTTTTTAAAACTGAAAATAGAAAAAGGGAGTTTACAGAAATGCAATGGGGTGGGGCTTGGTGACTAAAATAATAATTTAGAAGAAGAAATTCACCGGCAGAGGATGTTCCGTGTATGAAAATGAGAAACTTTATTTCGTTTCTGTGTTTTATAAAATTATGACTTCAAAGAAGAGTCTTCCACTTTAACTTCAACTTTTCCCAATTATATTTGGGTTCGGCGTTGTCTTTCTTAGTTCTATCATGCCAAAAGGTTCTTTTCAGTGCCTACTCTCTTTATTTGTATCTGGCGCGGCAAACCTCGCTTTCTTCTCACAGTATCAATGCGTAGTAACTTCAATTTACTGATGACTTTATTTTGAAGCAGAATATTTTAAAGGCAAGTTGACGGGCTCAAGACCGCCACCTAATAAATCTGGGCTTGCTCCCCTCAGTGTCTCTATTGACATTAAAGAAGAGTAGGTACTAATAAAAAAATATTATTTTACGCACGCAGCTTATTAGGCTTGAGTGTCATCTCTGGGAGAAGTACAGATTTACAGCTAAAAAGCGTTCGACTCAATTTTATAGTACATACATATGTTTGTACTATAAAATTGTGTACATACTACGAGTATATACACAATTGATGGGTTTGCAGTACATAGGTATAAACTGCGAACCCAGCAGCTCTCATCTTACCGTCCTATTTTTTGGAACTGGTTGAAAATTTTTATTGAGACTGCCGATATTACTGCAACCTTTATTTAGGTCTATTGTGACCAGTATTTCGATGAGGTGGGGATGGAGTTAGATTTAAACCAACAACCTCCTGGTTACGAATCCATCGACTCAACCAACTAAGCTACTGAGGATGTCTTACCCATTGTAACAAGACGACTGCCCTTACATATAAAGGAATTTTGTTTTGTTAAGCAAATATGCCCGTCAAAATATAATTCCCTGTGTTCAGACCCGACGGGAGGGAGGGAAATGGTGCGAATCTCTCAGGCCCGCGATTTTCTAAGAGGCTCGATGAGAAAATTATCATAATGAAATTTTTCAAGTTTTTTCCTGAATAAATAAATCAACTTAAAAGTTTTGACAATTTTTCAAACACACAAAATCATAAGTTTAGCGATAGTGGACTAATATGGGACAACGGCTATTACAGGACACTGATTTTAAAATATAGTGCGATCTTTCAGCTTGTACAGCAATCCGAATTATTGGTAGGTATATTTCAAACATTAAAATCTGTTAATCGAATTATTTGTTGCCAAGAAGAAGCGGACACGCCTTTCCACTAAGNGATACAATACTTTATCTTCTATGGAAGAGAAAGTAAAAATATTATTTTACGCACGCAGCTTATTAGGCTTGAGTGTCATCTCTGGTTTATAGTACATACATATGTTTGTACTATAAAATTGTGTACATACTACGAGTATATACACAATTGATGGGTTTGCAGTACATATGTATGAACTGCGAACCCATCAGCTCTCATCTTACCATCCTATTTCTTGGAACTGGTTGAAAATCTTTATTGAGACTGCCGTTATTACTGCGACCTTTATTTAGGTCTATTGTGACCAGTATTTCGATGAGGTGGGGATGGAGTTAGATTTAAACCATCAACCTCCTGGTTACGAATCCATCGACTCAACCAACTAAGCTACTGAGGATGTCTTACCCATTGTAACAGGACGACTGCCCTTACATATAAAGGAATTTTGTTTTGTTAAGCAAATATGCCCGTCAAAATATAATTCCCTGTGTTCAGGCCCGACGGGAGGTAGGGAAATGGGGGGAATCTCTCAGGCCCGCGATTTTCTAAGAGGCTCGGTGAGAAAATTATCATAATGAAATTTTTCAAGTTTTTTCCTGAATAAATAAATCAACTTAAAAGTTTTGAGAATTTTTCAAACACACAAAATCATAAGTTTAGCGATAGTGGACTAATATGGGACAACGGCTATTACAGGATACTGATTTTAAAATATAGTGCGATCTTTCAGCTTGTACAGCAATCCGAATTATTGCTAGGTATATTTCAAACATTAAAATCTGTTAATCGAATTATTTGTTGCCAAGAAGAAGCGGACACGCCTTTTCACATCAACTAAGGGAACTGCCTACTTTTACTTTTATTACTGCCCATCCGGTGATATTAGATGAAATAATAAGAGAGGGGCCCGTAATTTTTTTCCCTCGGTCCGGATTTTCTGTCTACGGCCCTGCCCGTGTTATAATATGTCTATTGTTGGAATCCAAACAAAAACCTCCTAGGGGCGAATACATCTTTTCAGTTGGGGGAGTGGGGAGCAATCAAGGCTGACATTTTCAGTATCACCATCGAAGTAAAATGAATACTTACGCTTACGGTAAATGACTTATGAAGTTGCCTGAATTAGCTCTATTGTCCCGAATAATGCTACCAAGAAGCAATTAAGGATTTTTTCCCGTTTGTATTTCAATGAATGGTGATAATAGAGGAAACATTGAGGAATCCGTTATAATTGTCTGTGAATTTCATCATCAGGGGAAGCACACATTAAAGTGCTGCATTGTGAAATCCCACATAAAGTTGAATGTAGGAAAGACATAAAATTTATTATTGCAAATAGAAACTATAAACCCTGGGCAGGGCCCAATAAAACATTTTATTAGGCTCGAGTGCAACATAGGATTAGTCTGGCAACCCATTCCATCTATGACCATGTAATGCAATGTACATACTAATAATATTGTGCACTAAGTGTACGCTGAAGTGATTCTTAGAGCGAAACGAGCTGGGCATTCTTTTGTTTTGATATCAGTCTGTAGCATAGTAAACAAATCTGGTGTGAACATCACACGACTTTCCTTATCTATATATAAAAAAAGTTTTCAATGCCAAAACAGGTTTTGAGGTCCCCAGAGCCCAAATCTCGAGTTTCAGTTAATCTTGGTAGCATTAATCTCACAAAAAAACTCAGCCAATGTGACACCTCGTTTTATTATTTTTCTGGCAAAAAAAAATGGGGGGTAACCCCCAAAAAAATTAAGCGGGGTTCGTGACGATTCCAATCTGGGCCGTAATTAGACCCTAAATTTGACATGCCTACCAAATTTGAAGTCTCTGACTCTTACCATTCTCTTTTTAGACAGGATTAATGAAAACCGTAATTTTTTTTCCAAAGGTTCATTATTGAAAATAATAAACCAAAATTATCATGGAAAAAAAGCCAACCAAAAATTTTGATATTTGCCGATTCATTCATTTGAATTTAAGTCTCTTTACCTTCATGCAAGATTTTAGTGTTAGCAGTTGAAACTAGATTTCGTGCATTTTCTTTCCTGAATCGGAACCGTTCTGCTGTACTGATAGTCAATGAATGAATATATTTATTTTCCATTTAATTGCATGAAATATCTTCCTTGATGCAAGATTTCAGCGTCCTAAAGCGGAACCGTTTTGGAGCACCGAACGTGAAAGAGTTAAAAAATAAATTATTTCCTACTTCATTGCATGTAAATATCTAACTTTATGCAAGATTTCAGTGTTTTATCAGTTAACACCACATTACAATACGTTGTATTGTCTTCCCTAAAGAGACACCGTTTTAGAGCACTTAGAGTAAAAAAGTTCAAATTTTTGGATTTTCCCTTGACTTGGATGTCAATTGCTAACTTCATGTAAAATTTCAGCGCTCTACGTGTGCGGGAAGTCCTGAAACTTATGATGATGAGTGAATCAGTCAATATGTCAGTCAGTCAGTATCCAAAAATGCAAACTTTGAAATTACCCCAAACCGGGTTAGCATTAAATTTTTAAATTTATCCTGTAGTATTCTACTATACTACGGAATGTATGTTCAAAATTTCAATGACCTATCCTCTGTAGAACCGGATATCTGACGGTGTGAAAAACCTGGTGAATTGCTTCGTGTAAAGATACACTGGTGCTTTCCGGAACTTGGCCTGGCGCACTGCCGTGCGCTCAGATNTTCGTGAAAACCAAAAACCACTAAGAAGCGGCAAAAAACCGACTACAATAGATTAGACTTCTTTGCTCATTCAATGCATAAAAATATTGTTAAATAACATTATATTATAACACTTTATTGAATGAAAGTTTTTGAATTTAATTCTCCTTTTATGCAGAAACCGCTAAAATGCGGCAAAAAATCTCCAACGGTATATTCTCTTTCAACCAAAATCTTTGTGTGACACATACATAAAATGGCATGCATGCCAAATTAAGTATCTAGCACTTACAGTTCTTGTGATATCTTGTTCACAGACTGACAGACACACATACACACGGTCCAATAGTTGAAACTCAAAATTTTAGCTCTTTGGATCTAAAAACTTGTTTTGGCATTGAAAACTCGCCATCGAAAATGTCAACCTATTACGACACATTCCTTTTTGTAGGATGATGAACGATTCCATTTAAGAAATCTACTCGCAGACTCCGACAGGAAACACCTTTAAGTTCCTTTAAGTTGATATTCTGGTTTTATTGGTTTATTATTTTCAAAAATTAATCTATGGAAAAGTCATGATTATAATTGACATTTTATGTTTTAAGATACGCTTTGAGAATCCAACCAAAAAATCGAACGCTGGGAACAGAACTTTTGCACCCAGCGTTAACAGATTTTAAATCTACATACATGAAATTTGTTTTGTAGGTCATATTTGGGGTTTAGATACTGAATTTTAACAAAATCGGTCAACGCTAAGTGGCAAAAGTTCTGTTCTCGGCGTAATGCGGACGATTTTTTTGGTTCTCCAAACCTATCTTGAAACGTAAAAACATCAATTTTTTTTCATGACGTTTCCACTGATACTTTTTTGAATTTTTTTGCCATGTGTCACATTGGCAGACTTTTCCAGCTCAACTAACTTCAACATATATTGGACATTCGAGACGGGGGTTTTACCCTGGAAACCTATACACCCACATTAAACTCATGAAGCCTGGGTTGGACCGGGATTAGCCAGCCTAACGAGTGCGCACTAACCTATGTGGTCACCCACTAAGTAAAACATTGCTGAATGTTGCTTAAGTTCAGAAATCTTACGCAAATTAGCCAGCATAACGAGTGCGCACTAACCTATGTGGTCACTCACTAAGTAAAACATTACTGAATGTTGCTTAAGTTCAGGAATCTTACGCAAATGTCTAATTGGAGCATAACGAGTGCGCACTAACCTATGTAGTCACTCACTAAGTAAAACAATACTGAATGTTGCTTAAGTTCAGGAATCTTACGCAAATTAAGTCTCTATGGAGAAGCGCGATAGCGTTCTGCCCACTAAGTCATGTACAATGAGCGATGCACAAATGATATTTATTACTTCACGTCACAAAGTGCACTTTTCAGGTCTCTCTACAGCCACCCGAAAATATGTGGAGTGACTTTAGTAGAATATTTAATAACCGGATGGGTAGATGATGAAATAAAAAAAAAAAAAAAAAAATATGGGAACACTGAGAAAAAAACATCATCTTCCTCTTGAACTTTGACGGGGCTACAACCAAATCTATCGAATGGATTTTGATGGAGGATGTCTCATTAATTACATCTGGTGGAAAGGTGTGCTCTTTGATATTTCTATCGTCAAAAGCTACCCACTACTTCCACGAACCGGTTTTTTAGACGCATTTCTAATCGTATGTATAGGTTCTCAACTGATTACTATGGCATTGCATATTTTTCTCCTCACCTTTTCGACCTTTTACGCATTTACGCCCTTAATTCACAACTTTTGCTAGGTAGTAGTGACTTGGATACCTTTTAACGATGTAAAAACCTTTGACTAGTAGTAACTATCTCAAATTTATGAGATTGAAAATACATTGGTTGGCTGGGTTTGAACCCTGTTAACCCGTCAGAACGTCTTACCACTACACCACCAACCCATTTGTTTTATAGCGTACTAGCTGTTTCGCACCGCGCCTCGCTACGATTCATATATTTGTTTTTCAAGGACAATGGAATTTGAGGGGGGAGTATGGGTTTGTGTCTACCCTGTATTTTGCAACCTTTAAAAAAAACAAGATTTAAACGTTTCGCCAGGAGCATTAGAGGCACGCCCATTCATTTAGTATTTTCTAAATTTTATTTTGCCCGTTCCCGGTTTCGAACTCGTAACTCTGGAATGGCTGGCCATACCTTTACAGAAAATGTCCACTTTCTCGCTTTGAGTTGATAGGTATGTTGTCGCGACAAATTTTAACATATCGGACGATGACTGCTGATACTTGTGAATGTACTAGAAATTTAGCCGTAACTCGAAAATGGCTTGATATATTTTAGTTCTAATAATTTTCCTGAGGTCGTACACCCTGATTTTGGTGGGGTAATTCCCATCAATTTTTACCGCTTGGGTTGTGGTATTGTAACATAGATGTATAGGTGCACACAAAGTTCTGATTCATATTGTAATATATATTTATTTATTTGAAACATAATACAATTAAAAAGTATTTTTTCCCTAAGCCAATATAAATTAAAAATTTAAGGTTCTAAGGAAATATTTAGATTTAGTTTTTCAATCTGTTTAAATTTTACGTGTAGAGTCTAATGGTCCCAGAAATAGTATGTCCGTTCATGAGTAAATTTAGTTATTTCTACTTTCTCTTCCTATAGCAGATAAAGTATTGTAATCGTGCAGAAAATTTGGACATTTTTTATTAATCAGGTACTGGAAATACGAGGCATAAATAAGTACTTACTCCATATAGGAGTAGGTTGTTACTTCTTTTTTAATTGTTTAGTTTTATACACGAGTAGACAGATTGGGTAGGCACATTTTGAACAGAATGAAATGCCTTCCCCTGGGTAGGAACAAATCCATAAAATAGAAAAGATAGCAACGTCGCATTTTATAAAGATTTCCTCTCTAGTGCATTTTATTTTTTACGACTTTGGCCGACGTTTAGAAAGCAGTTTTTCTTTTTACTTTTTTTTTATTTTCTTCCCTAAAGAGACATAATGGTCGTAAAGTTGGAGATAGATAGATAGATACTAGGAACATACAGGGCCGTCACGAACCACAGGCGAGGCGATTACTTCTAGCTAAAGTTGGAGATAGATAGATAGATACTAGGAACATACAGGGCCGTCGGGCACCACAGGCGAGGCGATTACTTCTAGCTAAAGTTGGAGATAGATAGATACTAGGAACATACAGGGCCGTCAGGAACCACAGGCGAGGCGATTACTTCTAGCTAAAGTTGGAGATAGATAGATACTGGGAACATACGGAGCCGTCAGGAACCACAGGCGAGGCGATTACTTCTAGCTAAAGTTGGAGATAGACAGATACTAGGAACATGCAGGGCCGTCAGGAACCACAGGCGAGGCGATTACTTCTAGCTAAAGTTGGAGATAGATAGATACTAGGAACATACGGGGCTGTCAGGAACCATAGCATCCTCACGTCCTGACTCCTCTTGAGCTGATGGTGTAAAACTATGCGATAAGCTATTCTCGGGTATTAACACATGTTGCATAAAAAGAGATTATGCAGGATGGTAACAGAAAACCACCCCGATTTCCTGAGACAGCAGTCTAGGCCATTTGAATTTGTAGAAGACTGTTGCTCGAAATGCCGATTACAATTAAACTAGGTATTTATTTGGATGTAGGTAGACCTTACAAACCTAGAACATAATTTAATATTCTGGAGTGGTCCTGTTAAGACTGTGGCCTTCTTTGAAAACAGATTGAATGTCATTGAAAACGTTAACAACATCAAAAAGTGGGTTTTATACAAACAGGTTGATGTTAACAACATCAAAAAGTGGGTTTTATACAAACAGGTTGATGTTGCAATTGGGCTTTTTGTGTCTGGTGTTGAACTTGGTTATTCTCAAGCTGGTTTCACGGTACATCAAAGAGAATAATAAATACTGGAAAACATATCGCTAAAAATTACTTTATTTTCCGTGTCCATCACGGATCGTCAGTGAATTTTGACGAATTGTATACATGTTTAGGACATGAAGGAAATTGGCTGTAGATATAGTTTAGGCCCAGAGGTCCCAATATTGTGTTTTTTGAAAATGATTTTTATCTTTTTAGCGGTTTGTTGTAGAAGCGTAAAATATTGATATCTTATGGCTGGTGTTAAGGACTTTTCGATTTTGAAAAATTTGGGGGGCCCAGGGCGCCCAATATTTTGTTTTTGAAAATGATTTTTTAAAGGTATTTTTTTTCTATAAATGACTACAACACTAACGTTAACACCTGATAATCTTGATCGACTAGTAATTATGCTATTCTGATGACGATGGACTGTCGAGAAGCCCCTTCCATGTCTACCAATAGTAGTAAATATCTCAAATTCGTCAGGATGAAAATAGATGCGTTGGCTCGGTTTGAACCATTCACTATGACACCAACCCATAGGAAAATATAATATATGCGTATTATGTATTTAGAACAGACCGAGTCAACTAATCAACTCCTCGGCTGGATTGGTGATTTCGATCAGCATTGAACTCGAAAGACACGGGAATTGCGTGACTTGTTTTCTAATACATCCTGTAGATATATTTTATATAGTTCTGCACTGATGAGAGTGCTCTGGGTGGTAATGACAGGTGAGCATTTTGCATCTAAGTAATTGCGAATTCATTTTTCTACTTTTGTGCAGTCTGTTTATTGTGCTTGCATGCAGGAGTGCAAGTTGTATAAACTGTGCTTTCTCAAAAATATGTAAATAAAACTTTGTCTGGGCCATCTTGTATGACAGTTTGACTACACCAGCTCCCGTTAGATCACTGAAGTTAAGCAACGTTAAGCGAGGTTTTACTTAGTGGGTGACCACGTAGGTTCGTGACCCGTGATGCTGGCTTTTTCTGACCCAATCCAGGATGGCTGAGTTCAATGTGGGTAGCTGGTTTGTAAGTAACCAGCGAATGGAGGGGTTTTACCCCAATAGATATAGAAATGACCAATAGATATTAAAGTGACGTTAAGCAAAAAAAATATAAAAAAATAGCTGTTTTGAACAAAGACTTGAACATAAAAGTCAATTGAGCAACTGCTGACCAGACAATCGGGACATGTTTGTGAACTGAAGAGACTGTAACAAAAATACCTAACATCTCTATTTTTTCTTTTCCAGAGTGCCAAAATAAGCAATGATATCGAAATGAGTCCGCCATCTTCAGTTGCTGTTCCCCTTGACTGCACAACTCGGATCTCACCGTACACTCCACTCCTAAGGGAAGATACTTCTTTCACCGATAGCTACGAGGTAGGTGGAGAATTGGAGATAAAGCTAGGATAAAGGAATTACCAAGAGATGACTGCAAAAGTTTGCCTTGCTGTTGCAGATCTCATGTTAGCCCACCTAGGAGCCAAAACATAAAAGTAAATTATTTTCTCCGAGGCTTCTTCGCCGATAATAATTTGGACCCCTGACGAAGTTAAGGTCACGTATATCAAGATTTCCCAGGAAATTCTAACCCTGATGGACACAAAATAAAGTCCCAATATATACCCCCACCCTTTCTTGCAATCTGATGAATTGAAAGTCTTCGGGGCCTTTCAGACTATGTATAGTTTTAAATTATAGGGGGCATAATGTTATGATTGGTTATGCTGTGACCCTTTCTCCAGTTTTTGAGTAATTTACGACCCCCCACCGAGAAAAAAGTTTGAGAGAGGTGTTATCTGGGGGGAAAAAATACAAATGAAAGTTTGCGGGAGCCCAACATGACCTGCGCCGCGCATGTGTCCATACGAATAATATCATAACTTAATTTTATTCTTGTCATTTTCTTTTCATTTCAAGAGTGAAAAATCAACCTACGAAATCAAATCACACCCAAGTTCCAGTCCTAGGCCATCTTATGCCATCCGAAACAATTTGAAGTACTTACATCGAATCGGACCCTACTCAAATATTCATTCCGCCATACCGTATGTGAAATTGGAAAAATGAACTCAAGTTGATCTCAAGCCAATTTTCAGAACAGAATAACTGGGCCACTTTCTGAGATAGAGTTTACTAAATAGAACTGTTCAGAATTTGCAGCAAAAGTAACCCCGAAGAGCGTGTTTCAATAATGACTCCATGTTGACTTTAAGTAAAAATTTCCCTTTTATAATACGGTTGTGGTTTGAATATATTCGAAAAAACTTTTTTCGATTTTTTTATACTTTAGTTTGGGTATGCTTTCAGTGTGAATCACTTGAGGAAAACTGTTCCTACTTATAGAAAGAATGTTTAATTTCAGAGTGAAACACTAGAGAAACACTGTACCTACTTATATAAAGAATGTTTAATTTCAATGTGAATCACTAAAGGAAAACTGTACCTACTTATAGAAAGAATGTTTGATTAATGGCCATTTTTTTGTAAACTCCCCAATAGTCAAACCCCAACCTTGTTATAAAAGGTTCTCGAAATTACCAAAATGTACATAAATTAGGGTTTTTCTTATTTTTCTGCTACCGTTTATTTGGGACTGCAAGATTCCTTCTGTGGACACCTTAATCATTTCATACTTATTGGATTGAATACATTTTTTTTTTTTTAAAAGTAACATTTTATTCACTATTTTTCTCATTTCTCTATGACTTAATTCTGAGAATCAACACCTCCAGCACTGTGTTTTTTTTTCTTTTTTTAATTCAAAAATTTCAAAAAATATTTAAAAAACGCCAAAATTTGATATAGAAAATTAAAATTTTGGTCACCCAGCGTCTATGGCACGTTGAATACAATAGTTCCCGTTAGATCGCTGCAAGTTTCCAGTGAATGGAGGATAAAAACCCCGTCTCGAATGACTAATAGATGTTAAAGAGACGTTAAGCCAAATTTTAAAAAAATAGAGAATAGAGAAATTTTTAATTTTTCAAAAATTTGAATCGATCATGATCTCTAGTAAGCTTAAGTATTTTTTAATAAATTAAAAAAAAAAAAAAAAACAGGCCTGTTAGGTATGTCTGAAATTTTTTTGATGAGGTACCAACAGAAGATCATAAAAAATAGTTATCAATCAGTTATGGCCAACCTGTATGATACTTATGTATTTATTATTAAACGAATATTATATATTCTATTTACTGTATATTATATTTGATGTGAAGCACTGGTCAATGTAGAGTGATTTAACAAATAACTCTTACACGCCATTTTTATTTGCCTCATTATTTTTTTAAAAAAAAAATGTGTGCGTGTACTCATGTACACGCGTGAGAAGTTATACTTCTTTTTAAAAATAAATTTAAGAATATTTCAAAAAAATATACTTCCCCACCCGGGAGTGAACTCAGAACCTACCAACTATGAAACGGAAGCCTCCCCACTGCGCCACACTGTTGTATATATATGTATAGAATGAGAAAATACAGTACATCATTTTTTCATAACTAACTCCATCTTCATATTTTTTTCATATTTTTGTGTTATACTGAAGCGGGAGATCATAAAAAATGGTTATCATACAGTTATGGCCACCCTGTATGTTACATGTGTATTTATAATTAAACGAGTATTATATATTCTATTTTCTGTAGGTATATTATATTTGATGTGAAGCACTGGTCAATGTAGAGTGATTTACCAAATTACTGTTACACGTCATTTTTATTTACCTCATTATTTAAAAAAAAATGGGTGCGTGTACTTATGTACGCGCGTGAGAAGTTATACTTCTTTTCAAAAATAAATTTAATAATATTTCAAAAAAACATACTTCCCCACCCGGGAATGAACTCAGAAACTACCAACTATGAAACAGGGGCCTTGCCACTGAGCCACACTATTGAATATATAATATAGAATTAGAAAATACAATACATCATTTTTTCATAACTAACTCCATCTTCATCATTTTTTCATAATTTTGTGTTACACTTTTGGTAATAATTTTGTGTTACACTGATGCGGTGATAATTTTTTGTTACATGTGCGCGCGCATCTTAATATTTCACTCTCATAATTTTTTCATAACGCACATAAAGAAGTATAACTTCAAACACTCAGTCCACATTTTTTAGTTCCAATTCTGTGTCGCACCGACGTGGATAACAGGACTTAAAATACTCATACTTGAAAATATAGACAAAATTACGAAACTTTTTTTTTTGGTATAACGTCTCTTTAACATCTATTGGTCATTCGAGACGGGGGTTTTAGCCTCCATTCGCTGGAAACTTACAACCAGCTACCCACATTGACCTCACCAAGCCTGGGTTGGCGAGGGCGTAAACTTACGTGCACACCCACTTGGTAAAACCTCGCTGGACGTTGCTTAACTTAAGTGATCTAACGGAACAGGCGTATTCAACGTGCCTTAGACGCTGGCTGACTACAAAAGAGTTATTATGATAAGCTTAGAACATTTTTGTTTTTTCTCAAATCTCAACTCAATGATTAAAAGTATGACAAAAATGAAGCCATTCTGCAACATTAAGCTTCGCCAATTCGCCATTTCCTTGTATCAATGTTTTGATTTTTAAGTCACGTGATTTTTTCAATGAGGTTTATAACCATGATTTATTTGTTACTTCCTCTATTTCTTTATCCGGTGGTGTCAACTCTTGTAATTCGAACTATACCGGATGAACAAGAACGTTGTCACAGTTAGAACAGCTCTGGTCTGACGAGATCAATCTAAGCGGTGCTGTTGAAAGCTCAACTAGTAAAATTATTATTTTTAAATTTTAACTAAACTCTGAGGCGTCATCGTCACTGTCAATTTTTTAATTATTTAAAGATTTTTCTATAATTCCAATTTATAATTTTCAATATCCCCCTCCCTCAAAATTTGATATTTTACGTTTCAAGATACGTAGTACGTAGAATCCAAAAATCGAACTAAAAAAAACCGTCGTACGCCGTGAACGATACTTTTGTTACTTAGTGTTGATTGACCGATTTTGATGAAATTTTCCAACTAAATTTTGTTTTAGTATTTTTGTGGTAATGTCTGAAAATGCAACCAACCGTAAACCGTACGTAGCTTGAATTATAAGCATTTTAGGACCACCATCGCCAACTTTCTGGTCGGGGTTAAGCCCCATGCTCTGGCGGACATTAAATGGGGTCCCTCTCTCCATCTGGGGGCAGGGGAACTATCGAATAATACATATTTAATAATAGAATAATTTTCTATGTATAACTAGTTTAGCTTTCACTTAATAAGATTTGTTACCAAGTATGACGTCATGCACACTATGTAGATATGTAAATAATAAATATTACAAGCCATTTTTTGTGGAAAAGACGAAATGTGCGCCATCATAAAAAGAAGCTAAAATGTCAGATTTATACTTGGTATTTAACATATTTTTTTTTAGAAATATGTGCTCTACGTCCCCCCGGGCTGTGTTAACGTTATTCTGGTTCACCCTATATAATGAATTTCAGTTTTATAATATTATATAATAGCTAGGTACTTATGATTGCGTAAAACGCTGAGCGGTTGCAACTCGTGGTATTCTCCTGGACACGTGCGGATTTACAGTATCGCAATACATAATTGCGCGAGTCATGCACGGAGTTGCATCTAGGAATACGCATCTGTGACAGTGAACATGGTAGAAACATCGCAATACGTGGTTTGATCAAAAAGCGGAATTTTCAATTTTCTCACATACCGTTTGTTCATTCGGGAATATAGGTTTTGTCACCTTCGAACTATTCCCCCTGGACTATTATGCACTTATGCCAACGTATTTTCCAATTTTGAAAACACTTCTCAAAGGCTGATTTAGTTATGGCCTTTAATTTCTTCACCGATTCCTCCTTTATGACATCAATGGTGTCAAATCGACGACCTTTCAAGGTTTTTTTCATTTCCGGAAATAGAAACTAGTCGCAGGGAGCATGTCTGTTGAATATGTAGGTTGATGCATGACTAGGTACAACAGTATTGTTTTTTTGACAAAAACTCGCGAACCAGGAGCGAACTGTGAGCAGGTGCATTATTATGATGCAGTTTCCATGAGTTATCTCTTCACAATTCAGGCCTTTTCTTTCGGATTGCTTCCCTCAGTCGTTTTAAAACTTCTAGAACTCCTTGTTAAAAAAAAAAAAAAAAACTTTCACATTTGATCGAACTTGACGAACGTTTTTTGGCCTTGGCTCTGAAGGATGCTTCCATTAAGACGATTGTGCTTAGTTTCAACGTCATAGCCGTATACCCATGTTTCGTCACTGTTATGATGTGTTTTATTAATTCTGTATCATCATGGCATTCATTGAGCATGTCTCAAGCGACTTCCACCCTACATTGTTTTTGGCTAAAATTTAGCAGTTTGGGAACAAATTTTGCTACCACACATTTCCTGCTTAGTATTTACATGAGAAAATATTGTTCGGCAGGAGCCAAATGATATTCCCTCATCTTCACTAATAGTGATACGACGATTGTCC
Source organism: Pachypsylla venusta (assembly GCA_012654025.1). Lineage (NCBI taxonomy): Eukaryota > Metazoa > Arthropoda > Insecta > Hemiptera > Aphalaridae > Pachypsylla > Pachypsylla venusta. Next base: position 27,378,261 of record CM022878.1, on the reverse strand, counting down.
ATGATGATTTTCTTCACTTTTTCTACGTTTTCATCATTTGTCGTAGTGCTAGGGCGTCCACAGCGCTCATCATCTTCAAAATCCTCGCGGCCATTTTCAAAGCGCTTATACCACTTGTAAATGGCTTTTTTAGACAGAGCAGACTCTCCAAAAGCTTTATTTAACATTTTTACAACCGTATTACACTTAATGTTATTTTTGAAACAAAAATTAATACAAATTCTTTGATCAATTGAAAAATCGCCAAGCACACGAAATCAGGCGACACATTATCAACCACCATAACTTAAAAAAATATTCAAAATGGCCGGCATTGAGGAAAACCAATCTAGCGAAAGAAAAGAAAAAATATCTAGGTTGCGTCATACACAACACCCTAAATTTCAAATGTCCGCGAACTTTTTGATCCGACTACTTATATGCAAAATGTGCTATCCCATATCTATCGCAATCCACTTATAAAATACAAAGCCCAGTTGCTATACTAACTAACTCGTCCGTACGGATGCTGATTCGTACGGATGCTGATTCTACACACCAAACCGATCTGGAACGCTTACCATCTTCCAGCCAAGGGACATGCAAACCTTTTCCTTGACCTCATATCAAGCTGGTTAAATTTTTTCTCCCCAAATCTGAATCTAGATTTGGAGGAAACAGTTGATTTCGAGAGAAACACCGCCCGCTGCGCCGCCCTAGCAACTGAATCACAATCAACTTAACGCGTCGTTGACCAAAACTAGAGTTAAAATTTGGACTTAGTATTGTCAGAGGGAAGCTTGGCTTCCTCTGCCGAACCTAATAAACTTTAGCAAAACTTGATCCCAAGTATCAGTAAAGCAGAGATACCCAGTCTCTGTCGAACTACTATAGGGAAGTAGTGAGACCTCATTTGGGTCATGACAAGAAACATAAACAAAATGAAATGACAATACAGAAATGTAGATCGGAAGTAGTATAAAATCCTATGACATTTCCTATGGGGGGATCACATCAGTTTTAGAAGACATTGGATGTGTACAAGCTGTTTCTCCACCCTTCTGATAAGATCTGATCAAGTCGTTTGAGTTAAACTTTCTTAAGTGTATCCAACAATATAAAGTCCTCTGACCCCCCAACTGACCCAACTCACGAACCTAAGGAAACAATGTTGAAAGCGAGTTATCGATAAAAACGCCGTTTTAGCAGTTAATTTTACCCATAGCTCAAACCTTCAAAGATTATAATAATAATAATCGGGAAATCTTTTGCATCTTGTTTTGTATCCCAGCTATGGTAGATTTTTCAAAATTTGAAGAAAAACAACAACAGACTTAATTATTTTGCCCAAAAGGATTTTTTATGGCCGCGGGTGAATAATAAACTAAACTGTTTGTTTTCTATACATCATGTGTGCGTGTGCGTGATACGATGTTCACAATAATGTTTTCACAATATAGGGCTCTTGTTTACTAGCACTCTCGAAGCAACAGTTAAATGGTCAAATTTATTGTGGCTGTGGACTTACAAAACCTTGGAAAGCTCCCATTAGAATGGCATACGGCCATCACTCATGATAAATCATAATATCTATAGGGCTCTTGTTTACTAGCACTCTCGAAGCAACAGTTAAATGGTCAAATTTATTGTGGCTGTGGACTTACAAAACCTTGGAAAGCTCCCATTAGAATGGCATACGGCCATCACTCATGATAAATCATAATATCAACGTTAGAATTATTGCTCGACGGCCGTTTCAGGTTTCAGGGATGGAGAGCTCTTACCCCTAATGTGATTTGTATAAACTTATTTTATTATTTATTTGGATAGTTTCAAAAAACATTCACCAGGAGTTTATTTGTTTTGGCAGCAACTCGGAGCGACGCGACGAAGAAAAATTCAATTTAAACATCACCATTAAACAAATTTCTCCACGTTCAATATTTTTCGCAACTTTCTACAAATTGTATTTCTTTCATAAAATCTTCTGTGTCGTGGTTAATCATTAATATTAAAATATAAATACTTCTTGACTTAAAATCTAAAGAGTTTTGTTTTCTTCTCTCTGGAAGTCGAATGATCTTTAGATATTAAAGAACGATACTTACGCCCAGACTACAAAACCCATCATCCTAACACCAGGAGTCAATCTTATGAATCCACCGCACAAAACCGGCTCATGCACTCGGAACCTCATTTCTACTAAATAGCATAAGGGTCTTCAATAAAATTCCATCGAAATCAGGGCCATGTCGTCTAAGATGTTTAGGAGGAGTGTGTTCTGGTGGTTCACGTTGCCCCCTACAATAAGTTGGAGTGGGCCTCAACTGGGATCTGTCCATGAAGCAATTTTTGAAAAATTTAAATTATACAGTGCTGGTGTATTGTTTCTCTTTACCTTGAGAATAAGTCAAAGTGAAATGGGAAATAAAATGAGTGAACTCAGTTCAATAAAAAAAAAACATGCCTGAGGATTACGAAGGTTTGCTATTGAAAATAATAAACCAAAATGAATAGCGACACATGTGCCACATCAAAACCCGCGACAGAAGTGAGCAAGCCCCTAACACATTGTATGAAGTACAACTACACGTCGCCCATACGATGTCTAGTTATCTAGTAAAATGGATCTAAACAATAGGACAATTTCGGTCTACACAGACAGTCACGCAGCCCCTAAAGGCTCTTGAGGCAAACCAAACCAACTCCAAGTTAGTTTCGTTTGACATCCTAGAACACCATCACAATTCCAACCTAGGATCATCAAAACCTTTTTGGTAACCTATTTATATATTTTTTTTTCCAAACCTGAATCCCGAAATGGACAGAATATAGAAATAACAACACAGAAAATTACATAAAATTATATATTTATTTATATTTATAAATAAGTTGGGTTAGGTACATAATCCCATCTGAATTTTGCCAAAGAAAACTATGGGAATGAAGTTATGGGCAGCAGAAATAACAAAATATACACTTCAGCAAAAAGCAAGACCAGATGCAAAGACTAAAACTTTTGAGTGCCCTTTACGAGTCAAATTATAAATTTAGTCCTGTAAAAAATATATATATCGTAATATGTACCAGGTCCCTAATGCCATTACGAAAAGAGGAAAAGTAATTCATTTTTGCTTATTTATAATACCCGGACTGAAGAGTCCCTTAACACTGGCAGTTTTTTGGGCGCTATTCATACATATGTGGTAAATATCTCAGTTTCATGAGGATAAAATTCCATGACTTGGTTGGGTTTAAACCCACACCCTACTGTTTATCGATCAGAATGTCCTAGCACTACACCACCAACCCATTGGAGGTTTAGATGTGTTAGGGAATATACTCAGCCTCGTGAGGATAATTGATTCGCAGAGAAAAAGGTGGCAATGTTAAAGGGTAAAATTAGTACATGAAATATCAGGAGTATATAATTCTTGTAACGCTGTGAGGAACACTTGTACAAGAAATTTATGTTGCCACCTGGAATAATTTCACAATAAACTACAAGTTAATATTACTAGTTTTGTCCTTGTAATTCATAAAGATTTTTTCAAGAGTAATAATTTAGTTATTTGATTTGTTAGTGGAATGCTGACTTATTGTAACCGATTTTTTGCAACTTTGTGTCATGCATAGCTAAACTATACAAATTATAAATATGACACTTGTAATTAGTATGGGCTCTGACGTTAGCAAAAGACAAAATAATGATAAAAGAATTTTGAACTTGTAATTTTTAGGGTAGGTCACCAAGAGGTGTAAAAATAAGAATTTGGTCCCATCAGGCTGAACAATATTTGGTGAGCTACGAGGTTGCTCCGGAAGTTCGTGGCCTAAACTAGGTAAAGAAAGAAAATAAAAACCCACTGTCTCTTATTTTTCAACATAATCTCCCTTGACTTCAATCGGGTAACTTCTCTATGCCCGTCAATAAGTAGTATAAGTACTTAGTATCCTTACTGTCAAGACTCTAAAACCGCCGAAATGATTTGTTCATCACTCCCCTTTTCCATCCACAGCTAGAAATTTCAGGTTTAAAAATAAATAATAGTTGCTAGGGACTAGGTCTAATTTTTAAGGGGGTCGAGATATCCCAGTGAAGCGACACTCACAGACAGCAGGCTTCGCAATGACGCAAGGACGTTGTCCTGTACTCGAAACCTGTCAAGATGGCCCGTCAAAATTAAAATAATCAAATTAGGTATTTGGATAAATTTACCTCTTATTATAAAAAAATATATTGTCAGAACTACAATACATTAACCCTTTGATGTACGGGCCACGAACTTTTGGAACCACCCTCATATACTCTAGAAATATTAAGCCAAACAAAACGGACATTCCTGACTTGAACAACGTTTTAAGTGCCCGCACACAGCTGCATACTTACTCATCTAATTGCAGAGCACACATATTTGCATAAATTAATATGCTCGGAAAAAAAAATACACATATTATTATGGGAGTCCACAGATTGCTCAATCTGCGGGCCCCCATAAGAACATGTGTATTTGTACTTCCTTGCATATATACAAAGAGGTGTGCTATGCAATAAGGTAAGAATGCGGCTGATGTATGCACCCGTCCTTAATAACTATGTACTGCTGTAAGAATAAGACCGACATTCCGTTCTGACACTAGAAATCTATATAAATCAAACGGACCCAACTCACTGTCTCAATTCATCCTTTTTTACATTTTTTGTAACTTCAAATCAACCTACTTTTACAATCTAGATTGATATTATCGCTACAACAACCTCATTCTGCCGTACCAATGTAGTCTCATTTACATGTAACCAAATTTCAGAACAGAACTACCAAAGGTTAACGTGAACAAGAGAAGAAATGAAAAATAACACAAATGTCCGATAGGAATGCTGTAAGCAACCTACCAATTTGTAGAATCCCGAGCAGTTGTAGAATTTATTATCCATACACAATTACACATATGGTCCACCACCTATACTAGAAATGCTCATTCCGACTTTGATTTTAGGCTACCTACCAAGTTGTAGAACCTCGAGCAACCTATTTATTATCCATACACAATAATCAGAAATGCTCATTCTACCTTTGATTTTAGCTCGTAAATTTGGCACTTTGTACAGAATGTTTAATCCTTGTGAACACAACATCCCGGGCCAAAAAATTCGCATTTGAACCCGAAATGTTTTCTTCGTAATGTATGATACCCACTAAGATGAACCAGGTCGTGTGTGTCCGCCAGCAAGATCATGCGTTCTTCAAAGATGATAATTTTGAAATCTAAAGTGGCTAAAATGAGGGCAAGATGTCTAATTTGTAAATATGGTGACCCAACTTCTGGATCATTGATTTAACCATGATTCTTTCTTGCCGTAATTCTGCATAAAAAGACAATTGTCTGCCAATCCTAATTTAGTTGTCTTCACAATAAAGTTCAAAATCCGCATTTTATTATCAAAAATTTATCAATTTAACGATGGTCATTTATTGCACTAGGTGCAACCATGAAAACAATCGTCTACCATTATCAAGGGGTTGCTTCACTCCGGCAGACAAAAACATTTCCAAAGCTATCTTTGCAGATTGACTGTTCTTGCTGGCCCACGCACATTCATGTTTTTGGTCCGGGATCTTAGCCTACTATGTGTAGCCTCTTGGATGAAAAAATCTTATAAATAAAATTATCAATTTTTTTCAATTTACGCCGCGACGCTTAGGGCGGAAACCAGGTACGGGCAAAATTAGCTTTCAAGTCTCTTCTATTTAAAATGGTTCAAAGTACACAGAAGCGGCCACTTTGCCGGCAAACATGAGAGAGACTAATGCCAAAGTCTCATTTCCACCCCATAACCCTTAGGGCTCATGAGAAATACAGGGTATGTTTACAAACGCTCACTCATTTGTTTCTAATGAATAGACAGATGATGTAATTCTCATTTTGTCTTGCAGTGACACTCTTAGATAGTAATTACCGAATCTCTGAACATCCACGTGGCTAAATCTGAAAAATAAAACAATTTAACAAATAAGTTTTACTGAATATCAAATCAGGTCTGCAATGAGTTGTGCCACGTGTTAAATCAATTCAACGGGCTGTCTAAAAAAGAAGCTTAGCTGAATATCTTGAAATCTATTCTAAATTTCGAATACACGTGTTTCTACAAATTTCGGGTCCTTTCAGAAGAGACTCAAGGGAATTCAACTTGAAATATTCTATAGAACTGCCCCATTTGTTATACGGTTTTAAAAATGAAAGTAGTCTCAGATTAATTTGAGATCTGCACTCAAAATAAGACCGGAGTTATTCCCAAGTGAAGTTGTTCTTTTGCTCACATTTGCCTTTGCCCAAAATTTGAAAAAAAATAAAAATAAAGATTCCTTCTTCCACTTTTAACAAAAATTTAAAAACAAGTGTTTTCGCGTTTTTCTAACTACAAAACTCTATAGTACTCCAGCTAATCAGTATGTCCCAGAATGACAGATTTAACACCTGTAACTGTAAGAATTCCAATTGTTTTAAACAGGGAATTCTTCAAACTAACTGAATTCTGTAAATCTCTAGAAAAGGGACTATTACACATGCTCAAAAGACCTTATATAGAGTCAGGCGTAAAGTTGCTTCTAGGAAAACGCACCCTAGTTTCAAATGTTCCCAATAGAGTGACACAACAATGCATTTCTAGAAAACAAATAAAAATCTACACTTACCTGAATTATAAAAAAAATACAAGCAACAAGCAAGCAACAAACTAATGACAAGCGTGCTGGATAATAAATAACAACACAAATCGTTTAAATAATAACTTAAATTGGTGCAGTTCATTTGGATTCTCACGAAATAAAAAATTTAAAAAAAAAAACTTTCGTTAGAGAATGGACTCCTCTTAACTGGTCCACTAAATATGTGGTAAATTTTTTCGGAAACACCCTGTATACTTCTAATACCATAAATAACCATCCTCACGATGACTGGTTCAGCGTACCAGGGCGACCTGGAATGCAAACCATTACAATTTCAGGCAAGGGTCATTCAAACCTTTTCGGTAACCTCATATCAACTTCTCTCTACAACTTTTCCAAACCTGAATGTAAAAAATGGGCACATGAATGATTTTTGTTTCTTCCAAACGACCCTAAAAGGGAAAATTTTGTTCGCCACAACTATGGTAATACATTTTGTTCGCCACACCATCGTGGGTTTTCGACTGTGCAAACGCATTTTTCTTGCTACACGAAATAATAATAGGGCTACCATGACATGCTGGCTGTGAGGTGATGTGGAAATGCCTTGTGCTGGACTGATCCCGTAAATCGATGCTGGAGGTGGCCACTTTTAACAAACCCGTTGAAGGACCAAAGTAGTGAATTTAGAACTAATATCTACTTTGGACTTTAAGTTGTTTTAAGCTAAAGCTTTTAAAACTGTACTTCCCCATGTTATTACTAAATGCATGTCTAGTTAGGACTGATGGTGTTAAGGGCTTTTCGAGTTTGAAAAATTTGGGCGCCCAATATTCTAAGCTTGAATTTGAATTGTCTAAGCTTGAACTTGAACCAAAAGCCCCCACGTATTGAATCTGTTACTCTACACACTGAAACTGTCTCATTTCCACTTTCTCTTCAGTAACCTCATATCAATTTATTTCCATATTTTACTTCAACCCTACATCTAAAAAGGTATAGCCACCAGGTAACGGCAACAAGCTAAGGTACTCAGCTGCCTCATTTACGCTCTATTTTCAGTAACCTCATATCAACTTATTTCCATATTTTACTTCAACCCTACATCTAAAAAGGTATAGCCCCCATGTAACGGCAACAAGATAAGGTACTGAAGCTGCCTCATTTACGCTATCTTTTCAGTAACCTCATATCAACTTATAACCATATTTTACTTCAACCCTACATCTAAAAAGGTATAGCCCCTAGGTAACGACAACAAGCTAAGGTACTGAAGCTGCCTCATTTACGCCCTCTTATCAGTAACTTCATATTAAATTATTTCCATATTTTACTTCAACCCTACATCTAAAAAGGTATACCCACCAGGTAACGGCAACAAGTTACGGTACTGAAGCTGCCTCATTTACGCTCTCTTTTCAGTAACCTCATATCAACCTATTTCCACATTTTACTTCACGCCTAAATATAAATACCCCCCCACCCCACCCCACCCATACTTTAAAAAAAAAACTAAACAAAACGAAAGAAATAGAAAAAATTATAAATAAAATGAGCTTTGCCGTTTATTATTGAAATTCTTACAAATGAAGGCGGAAGGGTGTATTAAACCGGGTTCACTGGACATAGGATGTTCCACCGGGTAAAGATCAAAACAAAAATGACAATGTTACCAGTAAACACAGGATGACAGTAGATGGGGAGATTGACGACGAACATTTCAAAGGATGAAACACTGATTTCAACTCCACAAACAAATTTATCAATCTTCTGATCAGAAAGTTCACTAAACGCCAGAGATCAAAAGGGGGTTCAATCAGACTCCGATAGGACTTAATAGCTAACCATCACATCAAAACAAATTTTCACTGACGTAAAAGAGCTTGGTAAAAATTTACATTAGCATCTCATGGTGATGGCAGCAATATATTTGTTTAAGGCACTGCTGAATTGATAGGTTATATTTCAATGAGATCGGTGTTAATATCATAGAGGCTTTGCCTTAAAAACGTAACCTCACATATGGATTAGTGTTAATTTTAGTGACACATTCCCATATTAGAATTATTTGTTCTGTTCAGAACAAAGAATTAGGGTGCCCTTAGACAACCGCTTATCTTATCGCATAGCACACTTTCTCGCATATAAGCAAGGAAAAACATATGTTTCAATGAGATCGGTGCAGACTACCATTCTCATGAGTCCGCATATTGCTCGAACTGCGCACACCCATAGGAAAATGCGTATTTGTTTTTCCTAAAAGTGTGTGCTATGCGATAAGATAAGTATGTGGCTGTCTGCGGGCACCCTTATGTAGTATTGGAGATGATAAGTGAAGATTGAACGAACGAACTTACAGAACCTTCCGCCAATTGAAGGATTCTTCAAGAGTCGTTCAGTAATTGAATAAGTTCATTCATTCTTATTCAGTACAGTAACATAATCTTGATTTGAACACGAGAGAGAAAGAATGAGATCGGGATTCAGGAGAGGGAAATCTTGGAGCTAGAGGGGGAAATCGGAATTTTTTACCAATAATCATATAATCCGTAACCAAGATCTCTCAAAAAAAGTATTTTTTGTAACATTATTCAGAGTGTTCATAAGGATTGAATATTAAAAAATGTATTTGATCTAATCCGGTAATCAAAATATTGAAAAGATCAAATTGAATTTAGAAGTTCAGCGTTACATTTATATATAAATAGATTCTTAACTTCAATTACCACAATCAATCAATAAAAAAATCAAATACTACAAAACTAAGTTGGCAGAAAGTCAAAAAGTAACAAGGGAGTGAATGCTGAACTGAACTTTAAAAAAGAATGATGAACTTACGTGGCAGAAAAGTTCAGTTTAGTGAACTTTGGCTATAAAAACGAATCCATGAAGTAGACGGTTCTTATCTAAAACGAATTCTTGATGTGAAGGGTACTAATTTTATACGGCGCTAAACTGAATACTAATCCATGTGTAGTATGTAGTATGGTTAGGTCATGCTTATATGGTCATGACATGCTTCGGTCCCTGTAATCTCTCCTATTGTGTCAACCCAAAAGCACTCCCCAAATCATTTTTCTTTTAAAAAAAACATCATTTATAACAAATATTTATAAAAAGGGTAAAAAAAATATAATTAAATTTTCTCGGTTCAGATGGGCTGTTTTTTCTAAAAAAAAAAAAAAAAAAATATTTTAATGATGTGTATTATAAGGCTAATTATTTTTTTATTTATTGGCTATGGCTAATAATAAAAGTATAATGGACAAACATGTGCATGCGTGTACAATATGTGGAGGGGTGATGGTGGGGGGCACACTCACCCATCTTGTTGTGAGAGTGGGAGGATTTTGGTTTTAGTCATCGTCTTCACCAGACTCGTCGGATTCTGAAATTAAAAAATAAGAAACCATTTGAAATGAGTTAACAGAGAACTATATTCTACGCACCAAGACGACCGGGAAGGCATACCATTACAGTAGGTATGTCAAGCTCAAAGATCTCAAAAACGGTCACAGATACGAAAAGAAATGTATAGCTATTGGCTTGCTAATATGAGATTTTCAGCAAAATTTAAAACTTTATCAGTATTTTTTAAAAAATCTTGAAAAGTCAGAGATACGAAAGAAATGTATGAATTATGGAACTAATCTGGTGGTAAATTGAATTGTAGTTCATTAAAGTCTATTAAAATAATTCGATAAAGTTAACCGTTGGTGAGATGTATGCAAAAAATGAGCATAATATTCAAGATAGCGGATTTTTTATAATATTGCGGAGGGAGGTCTAAGCTAAAAATAGAACTAGGTATATCATTTATTGTTGTTGTTTTTTTCTTTTTCTAAAATTCCTGGGCAGAGAATATTTTGAAATGGGGTGAACAAAATACGTTCAGGTTCGACGGTCACCAATACTAACCTTCCTCGGCACTCTGTAGCCACTCGATAAACTTTTTCATCTGTTCCAGGAACATGATTTTGCCCTTGATTGAGTGGCCCTCCTTATACCACTTCAAAATAACCTCTTCGGAAATAACGTCCTCTGAAAAATGAGAAACAAAAGTTTGAGTGAGCTCCAGAATTCCATTTCTCTGGTTTCAGGTGGAATGTTTTACAACCGTTATCCAAATACAGCGTGTCCCAGAATGACCGGTCCGGTCCCCAATTTAATTTTCGAACGGCTTAAAATGTTCTATTTCCGTAAAGATCTACGGATAGTATAAGGGGTATGGTCAATCAAATGGTTAAGGTGAGATTTAGAATTCAACCTCAAAATATAACTTTTTTGACAAAAAATGTCGAATGAAAAAAAAAATCAATGGAATGGTACAAATAATTTCCATTTAAATAAATAAAAAAAAAAACTGGCTTTAAATTTTTCTAAAGCAAAAAAGAAGTCATATCAAAGGCCCCGTAACATTTGAACGCCTTGTAATTTTTTAATTCAATGAATCCACTTTGACCCTTCATACAAAAAGTGTCAATTTTTCAAAAAATATAAATGAAATGATACAAATATTATTTATTTAAATAAAAGTCCAATATTGGCTATCTTTCATTTTACACTTTTTCGACAAAATTAATCAGCGCCGAAGCTGTGGGGTCCAAAATTTGATTTTGATGCACTCTGTTAAACGGCGCCAATGTATAAGCTTCATTGTAAAAGTTCCCTTATTTTTTTCAAATCTAATCTACTGAAGTCATCATTAGTTCACATTTCTATTTCATCATTTTCGTAGGATGACAAAATCAAATCTCATTCTTTTTCTGAAGGGTAAAATTAGACCGTTTTCTATTAATCCCATCTATAGGATGACAAAGTCAAATCACATTCTTTTACTGAAGGGTAAAATTAGAACGTTTTCTATTACTCCCCCATATGTCGTAGGATGAAAAAGTCAAATCTCATTTTTTTGCTGAAGGGTAAAATTAGACCGTTTTCTATTACTCCCCCATTTGTCGTAGGATGACAAAGTTAAATCTCATTCTTTTTCTGGAGGGTAAAATTAGACCGTTTTCTATTACTCCCCCATTTAGTGGGGACGCTGAGTAACGAAAAAAGTCCACACTTACTTTTGTAGAAGAGAATTATGATTTTTTGGAAGACACGCATGAAGCTCATATTTTCATAGCAGAACTCCTGAATTTTGAGCATGAGAGCAAACTCAGAGCGTTCGGTACTGAACGCGGCAAATAAGGGCGTATATTGTTTCAAATGTTTAAGCGCTTGGTCGGCAACGAGTTCTTCTTTCTTGTTCCACTCGCACTGGGACATTACCGTGTTCCATATCTGTTGGGGAACAAACAAATGCGTTATTATTATAACTTTTCGAGAATTCTTTGTTAAAGGGACTCTTAAGCAGGGTGTCTACCAAATCGTCAAAGTGAAATTCCCTGACTTTTCCAGGTTTTTCAGTCTACTTTTCAAGATTTTCCAGTGTACTTTTTCAAGATTTTGTCTCCCCCAACTGACTTCAAAAATCACAATATTGGGGCCCAGGGCCCCCAAAAACTATACAGCAAATTTCCTTCATACCCTAAACATGTATACCAAACCTTTAGAGGAAAATGATAATAAGCGCCAAAGTCGAAATTTTTGAGGAAAAGCATGGCGAATAAATTTGGCCATTGAGATAAAAAAAAAATCAATTTGAAAAATTCCCTGACATTTCCAGTCTCCTAAAATTCCCTGACAATTCCAGGTATTCCAAGATTTCCAGTCTGGTAGACACCCTGTTAAGTTCCAAAATTTAAAATCTCTAGGTTTAGCCATGTTTGAGTTATGTTGAATTTGAGAGTCGTTGTAACTGTATATCAAGTGGCTTTGCGTTTTGTAAGTATAAAATATCTGTGGCAAACTCTCATGAGCGTTTCACAACTTACATTTGTGGTAGATTCTAAAATGTTGATTACACGATGGCCGGTTCTACGCATCGGGACCACCTAGAACGCCTACCATCACAGTTCCAGCCAAGCAACATTAAAACCTTTTCGGTAAGCCTGTTTCTACAATTTTTCAAAACTTAAATCCGAAAATTGGCAGAATCGTTGATTTTAAGAGGCACATCTCTTTCAGACCAAAATAATGTAGCGAGAAAATATTGGGAGGCAACAAGAAAAATAAGACAGACGTCAATTTCTATCAATGGAAACCAACCAACATTGATGATTGTGCTGGACTAATTAATTTTTCTTAAAAAAACGGAGGTTTTTGCGGCCCAAATAATACTTCGACGATTTCATTACATCTATTGTTACCCACCAGAACAATAAGCTCCTGCTCTGGAATGCCATGTTTGTTGGCAATCTCACGTATGTCCGATACAATGTCTTTGATAGAAGCACCATCGCCAATTTGTTCTTCAAGTTGCTCCTGTAATTCTTTTTTGGCTTCTTGGCTAGCCTGGGCCATGTGAAGTTTCACAATATCGGCCAAGCCCTTTTCTTCAAAAACTGTTCTGAAATAGTCGTCAGATCTTTTGTTGGGTGGCACAAATTCCATTAACCTAAGAGAAATGTAAGAGAAAATTCGAGAGTTAATACAACAATGCTGTATTATTTCAGGCTTTTTTACTTTATGAATTTCAATAATGAATTTTTTGAATCGTCACGAAAAAAATTATACCCCTCAAAATGCCTAGGAGTGTAGTGAGGGTGATTAGATATCCCACACTCCAGGGCTAAAGGTCGGGTAATTTTCTTACAGACCTCGTATACTCAAGGAAACCATATCTCAAAAAGATTGACTTAGGCTGTTAAAAAAAGGTTCGTTTATCCAGTAGAAAACAAACAGGAGATACCACAGACCAACAAACGTCACTTACTTTCCTTCCAAGCCGCCTCGTTTCAACGCCGTTGTCAAACTGGCCAGACCTTTTTCTTGTTTCCAAGTAACGAACACTTCAATTAGAAAATCTAAAGCAATGCCATCCTTGATCAAATGTTCCTGCAACGAAAAACAAAACAAACTGAGTTGAAACTAAAATATTCCAATTATATTGGGATAGAATGTTAGTTCACATCCACGTGGCGTACTTTGGATAATGCTAAAAAAACAGACCACATAATCTAATTTCATCTCAATTTTATCCCAAAAATTAGCCTTAGCATAGGGGATGTACTTTTGTAGTTATTTTGAAAAAATACAGGGTGCGGCAATTAGTTCCTCCACATTTCAAAAAATCGTGGGAAGGGAGTGATAGTGAAAAGAGTAAGAGGTTTGTGATATTCAACACGATATGACATCTAGTTTTTAGTTGTCGCAATGGTTTGGTCGAGCGTGCATCGTGCGTTCGTTGTCAAGTTTTTTTTTTAAAAAAAAGTGAACTATTATAGCCACTCAGAGGGCATTTCGCACAGGTATGGTTTGCACTCCACGGATCCAGTTCCTGATCGAAAAAAAATTTTGAGTTGAGTTCACATCTTTAGGACCACATCATCAGCTTTAGGCAGTATGGGGAGGCTGTAAATTCCGCAAGACATGTTCCCCGGTCGCCGGATTAGTCCTTCTGACTTCTTCCTGTGGGTTTACCTCAAGGCTGAGGTCTTGAAACATCGCCCTGGGACCCTTGAAGAGTTAAAGGAGGCAATTCTGGAAGAAATCATCCACATTGATGCGCATATGCTGACGAGAGTCATGGAAAACTTCCGTGAAAGACTCCAAAAGTGTATCACTCGCCAAGGCCGTCATTATTTACAAAACATAGATGGAAAAAAACTAGAATACACAAGATTATAGAATACAAAATAATTTTTCAAATATCTCATGTCGTTTTTATTTACCAGCTTTTTCAAAATGTGGAAATACTAATTGCCGCACCCTGTATATTACCTTACAAAATAATAATAATAACATCATCATGATCTTTTGGTTTACAAAGTTAGTTCGCTCTACGAGATGTACCCTGGTAATGTTAAAAAAACTATCTAACATCATCATGATCTCCTGGGGTACAATGTAAGTTCGCTTCTATGTGATGTACCCATGTACCCTGGTAATGTTACATTTTGGCGAACAGACAATCTAACAACATCATTGATCTCCTGGGGTACAATGTTAGTTCGCTTCCACGTGATGTACCCTGGTAATGTTACATTTTGGTGAACAGACAATCTAACAACATCATTGATCTCCTGGGGTACAATGTTAGTTCGCTTCCACGTGATGTACCCTGGTAATGTTACATTTTGGTGAACAAACAATCTAACATCATTGATCTCCTGGGCTACAATGTTAGTTCGCTTCCACGTGATGTACCCTGGTAATGTTACATTTCGGCGATCCGACAATCGAACAACATCATTGATCTCCTGGGGTACAATGATTGTTCGCTTCCACGTGATGTACCCTGGATAAAGCTAAAATATTCGGCGTCCAGACAATCATTAGGTCATTTTTTTTTTATTATTTACCTATCCAAAACGGCAGGAGGTCAAGATAAAAACACATTTTTTTTAAAGTTGATTGTACTACTTGATCTGTTTAAATCAATCTAGATTACTCCAGGTCCAATTTACACCATCCTCATTTTACATCCGTAAGAGTACCCGCAGACAGTCTCAGACTTACTTTTCTAACAAGACCTTATGTCTGCAGATAAATCAATCTGCGGACTAATATAAGAATAGTGTATTGGTTTTTCCTTGCATGTATGGAAAAATGTGTGCTATGTATTAGGATACGGCTGTCTATGAATAGCATTATGATTCATTTACGGTTTTTAATATAATTGATATACCGTAAAAAGCTGTACGATCAACTAATCCCTACACCAGAATGTCATTCGGGATATGTACTTACATTGATGAGGACTTGTAGCACTGTCGGTGGCACGGCACCGTTCGATATCCAAAGAGCAGTCATGCGCGCAAGTTTGATTCGTTCGATTTCGTTGAAGCCTTTGATGAATACGAGAACCTTTTTCATTTCTTCGTCAAACATCTTTTCCAAATATTTGTAGCGTCGCATTAGCTTGATAAATACCTGTTGGAATTATAACAAAATGACAAAATAGAAAAGGAGGAGGTAACAATATCTCAAGGTTACGAACCTCGTTTTAAAATCAATTGATTTTAATCAATCAAGCTTTTCGGAAATCAATCAACAAATGCCCTCGTTAGGAAAGGTTAAGAAATCATAGCAACTCCTGGTAGATGTGTCCGCTAAACGCCTGATAAAATCAAGAGATCAAATACATAAAACCTGGTTTAATAATGACGAAATGGAAAATCTTATAAGCAAACTCTGCCCATGTGATACATAGGTTTATTATTTTACTTGCTAAAAAAATCCCCCTATTTTCTAATTGTGCCTCGAAACTATATTTCCGGACACAATTAATGCCGAAATACGATATATATAATAAATTCTAGTCTCTAGCACTTAGGTACCTTCGATTGCACCCAAGTTTTCGGGGACAATCAAACATTAAATATGATACACAGATCACATTTCAAATCTCTGACATTTACCATTCCCCTTTTAGACAGGATAAATGAAAACTGCTAAAAAACGGAAAAAACACCAACGGTACTTTCAAGTTGCACCCAAAAGTTTTGGGGCACAATAAGACCCCCCCAGATGGGATCTATATACCAAAAATCATACAAATCGGTGAACGCTAAGTGGCAAAACGGCCCATCGCGGTGTACGGCGGACAAACGGATTTTTTTCCATTTTTGGATTCTGCGTATCTTGAAACGCAAAATATCAAATTTTGAGGAGGGGGGGGATTTATTTTGTATTCATTATTGAAATTAATAATAAAAAAATCCGAAATGATAAAATTATCCAGAAAAGCTGCAGTAGCGAGCCTTAGACTTCTGACAGTTAATCATTGTCTTGCCCAGCATCTCCACTGTGACAGGTGTCCAGTTCTCAATAATGATAGCAAAATATTGGGACGCTCGAGGGAAAATGACCTCATTGTCAAATTGCCAAACAATGACGGGAAGAGTTTTATCGTTTGGTACTCTTTGAATCTAAACATACACTCACGCTAAAAAAAAAAATTCTCAATTTTCTTATAATTTTTACCGTAGTCATCAATTTAAATGTGGACCTAGGAATGGCACCAATTCGTTGTGAAATTACACCCCTCGATTATTATTTTGATGCTTAAATCAAACAATAACATACATACCTGTTCAAAATTCTTCATCGATTGCATATCCTCAGAGGCTTCGAAAATGCAAGCCGTCGTCTTGCATAATTTATCTCCCTCCTGGGCAATAGAACCTCCAGGGACTGAAATCAAAAACACGATAATTGAATACACAAACCAAAAACACATTTTACTGAAAGTGGAGAGAGGAAATTATATTTAAAAAAAATTTTGCCACCCAAAACTTTATTATTAATAAATATTGTCACAACAACATATCAACTCAAAGCAAGAAAGTTTTAGGTGGCCATTTAGTCCTTATTTGAGACTTTTTCTGCAAAGGTACGGCCAGCCATTCCAGAGTTACGAGAGTTCAAAACCGGACAAAATAAAATTTAGAAAATAGTAAAGGTTTATAATGGCCGTACCTATAAGGCCCCTGGCGAAATATTTAAATCTCGACTTTTTAAAGGTTGCAATATACAGGGTTTACACAAAGCCATATTCCCCAGAATTCCATTGTAATTGAAAAACGAAAATAGCAATATAAGAATCGTAGCGAAGCACGGGCGAAACAGCTAGTTATTTGTAAAGAATAAAGTTTCCCATCATTCGATTCATCATCAGAATAGTCGGGTTGAAGCTCCATCCTTTGACTCGACTCGAAAACTTGGTACAGTAGGACGGAATTGTTGTCGATAGAATAAAGAGGGAAATAGAAACACTTACCAAGTAAACCTCCGGCAATGAGAATGTCAAAGAGAGCTTCTCCATATCGACGGTAATCAACTTTGGATCCCGCCAAGTCCAAAAATTTTGATATAGCTTCTAAGTCAGTCCCTGCACTATTGAGGCCTCCCAGAATGTAATCCCGGAAGCCAGCTGGGTCGTACTTTTCTTTTTCATCT
Organism: Pachypsylla venusta; assembly: GCA_012654025.1. Classification (NCBI taxonomy): domain Eukaryota; kingdom Metazoa; phylum Arthropoda; class Insecta; order Hemiptera; family Aphalaridae; genus Pachypsylla; species Pachypsylla venusta. The sequence goes on along the minus strand of CM022878.1, from coordinate 27,360,604 downwards.
CTTTTTCTGGTCTTGATGCGTTGACCCGATAGTACTGGCTTTTCTGTTTTTTGACTCATACAATAACTGACTGAAATAACAGAAAAATCAACACATCAGTATATATTTTTTTTTCTAGTACGGCACTCATTGAATGTAACTGACAATTATAACGAGCTTCGAGATTAATGGGACCCTAAAAGATATCTCTATACCAAACTACATATTTCACTCGCTCTTGACTCTTCTTATTTTTCTTTAACCTTACCTTTTCCCAATTCTATTTGGGGTTGGGGTTGCTTTCCTTAATTCTACATGTCATAATCCTTTGTTCTGTGGTTAGGTACTTCCTTTAGTTGTATCCTTTCCTGGCGCGGTAACCCTCGCTTGATTCTCACAGTATGCAAAGAAACTGCGTAGAAACTCGCATTTTGATAATGACCTTTCATTTTTGGTTTGGGTCAGAGTTTTTATAACTGGGTGATATTATTTGTTCTGTTGAATACTACTGACAACAATAACACTCAGCTTCGGACACAAACTAGGCTCCAAGTCATTAAAATTGAGACAAACCCTGGCACCATGGTGATCATTTAGAGAGAGGTCTACAGTTCATATAACTACAACTTCTCGTTCAATTGAGGTTGAGGAAGTAAAATTTATAATTGTCCAAATAAGGTCTTCCTAAGAAAACGGCAATGCCACAAGTTGTGTATGATAAACAAAGAGAAAAGAGGTCAACATCATCAAAGCCGATGACATCATACAGCAGCGTGCAGTATATAGGTGTGATAAGGGAACACAATACACTGGGTCACACCAAATCCATCAAACAACAAGACGAGTTATTCTTTGGAATATTAAAATCATTTGCGGTATAATATCGGCAGATATTTATATCACTTGTCCCCTACTAGTGAAAAACACAAATTTCGAATCTCGAAAATGAGTAGTGCTCATTTGGCAAGAATTCCATACAAGTTTTCCTAAGAAAAATAAAGCTGGCGTGTACATCACGCGACTTTTCTAATTCATAAAAAAAGACCGTATTGTAATGGGCTGATATTTTCAATACCAAAACAGGTTTTGAGGTCCCCGAAGGCCAAATCTCGAGTTTCAGTATTTTACATACTAGCCAAATTTAAAATGTCTAGTCTTTCTTTAGGGCAGGATTCGTGCAAACCGTCTAAAGTTGGCCAAAACCACTAAGAAGTGAAAAAAAGAAAAAAAACAACGATAGAGTTGAATTGAACCAAAAGAATCTTTGAGCATTCTATGCATAAAATTGTTACATATAGGCACTAATTTTTAAGCTCTAGCTCTAAACGTTCTTGTTTTAGGCAGAATCGCCAAAATTGGCTTAAAACCGCTAATAAGCAGCCAGCAATAGACTAGACTTCAACCAAGAGTGTCTATTCTTAATATTATAATTATGAAATTTATTCTAACATTATAATAAATTATGAAATTTATCTCGTGCCTTACCACTCTATCTAACTACGCCTCTTAGGTTAGCTTTGTTTAAAATCACGCAATCCTCGAGGGAATGAATCACCCAGTAAAAATAACTAGTTAACAAAAATTACTACTTCAACCAAGTGCCTATTCTTAACATTATAATTATGAAATTTATCTCGTGCCATACCACTCTATCTAACTACGCCTGTTCGGTTGGCTTTGTTTAAAATCACGCAATCCTCGAGGGAATTGATCACCCAGTAGAAATAACTAGTTAACAAGAATGACTCACTACTAACTACATAAATGTTAAGGACAAGCACAGTACCCGATTCATGCTACATAGAGAGAGGTAGGTACATAATTATTTCAGATCGCCAATATTGGTAGGGCTACGGGCTATATAAGCCTTTTGTCCTGCGGCCTACAATATTTCGTTTGTGACTAAGACAATATTGGGCCAGGCTCAAATTGACAAAAAGTGAAAAGTGCGACAAAATTTCATTTTTTTTTGGGGGGGGGGGATATTTTTTTTAAGCCAGGAAAATAATAAACGGAGGGGGGGCTGCTAAACGTGTCTTTAACATCTATTGTCAACAGAAATGGATGGGCCACGAATAACCAGTATCACGAAGACTCTGGTCGTGACGTAGTCACCCATCAAGTAATACCTCGCTAGATGTTGCCTAACTTAAGAGATCTGACGGGAACTAATGTTCCCGTTAGTGCGACATATAAATTAGAGTGCTCCCACTACGAACGTTTTACTATTGACCGTAAAAAAAACGCCGCGTTTAATTTTAACATAGCATCTTGCCACTAAAAACTTTAGGGCAAAAAAAAACGGTCGATGGTCCAGTGGTATGTGTAAGGGGCGCCGTCCATTGGCACCGGTTATTTGGCAGTTCAACGGATGAATAGCCTTCGACCGAATGAACGTCAATTTTTTATCAGTATTTATTTTTCTTATTTCCTCGCTAGGGAGGTACCCTCCCTAGTTGTTCTTTCAGTGCAACAAACATGGATCTAAATTTAGATGAACTAATTTTATTAGAAAATTCATCTATGATGAGAAGACGGCGACAAAGAAGAGAACAAGATAGAAGACGGCAATTTTGGACACACCCCTAATTGGTCATACATACCCCATCGAAGGGACACCTCATCTGGCTGTCCCTCCGATGGAATCGTTGGTCACGCATGTTCCACAGTGGGTCTGCCTCTTGGACCATACTAATTAATTTTTCAATATCCATTTTATTTTTAAAAAATCTGGTGTGAATATCAAATATTTACTGAAACTGAAGAAAGATAAAAATCCCATTCAAATGAGATCGAGAAAGCTCTTCGGCCGTATATGGCCGACCTTAACGTGTGCAGTGGACGAGGTTCAATACAATTTCATAATATGGGATCATTTGGGTCTATTCGAACGTATACAGCCGCATACGTCCGATGGTTTGTTCGGCCGAACGCGGTTCCAATAGACGGCTAACCTAATGAAATGGAGATCTTCCAATCGCATATTTGTCTCTGCTTTCATTAAGATTTAAAATAGATGAATTATGAACGTTTTATTCCCGCCCACGGCAAAATCATAACTGAAGGCAAACATTTTTTTAAGAGAGTTAAGTGTTAAGAGTTGCCATTTCCCCCTGACCTCAATGAAAATGAGGTTATATTGACAAAAATATAGACTAACAACACATGAGCGTGCGATTAAACAAATATTGATCACACTGCATTGATCGTGTAAGTCCTGCTAACAATCTTTTACTCGGAATTTTTCCCTTATTGAATTCTAGTTCTATTGGGGCCTACACTACTGTGTTCTTATCACAACTTTTTTAAAGGAAAGGAAAATTTAAATTTACGTCAATACAATATTGACGCACATGCGTTCCTCTTGATATGAACCGTTCTCCATTAATTTCGCTTTGGAAAAATGGATGAAAATAGGTTGATACGCGTTTACCAGAAAGGTGTTGGTGGTCTTTAGTTCGAATTCGTTCGTTGCGTAGAACCAGTCATCGTGAGAACGTAGAATTGGTCAAATCTATAAATTGCTTAAATTATTCACACGACAAAGAACACATCCAGTTAAATCTCACTAGAATTGCTTAAATTATTCACACGACGAAGAACACGTCCAGTTAAATCTCACTACATAAAAGGTCAACATGCGGCCTAAAACAAATCAGCTAATTCTATAAACGATATGAATGTCCATAGGTACCAAGTTTCATCAAAATCGAAACAGGCGGTCCGAGAGTTATCATGAAATAAACAGTCGTGAAAAGAAAAATTGTGGTGTTCAAACTAGAACTCACTTAATTAGATCAATAATAATGAAGAATTGTATTTGTGCTGGTGGTGTTCAAACTATACCTCACTTAATTCGATCAATAATAATGACGAATTGTATTTGTGTTAGGTGTGTTCAAACTGTACCTCACTTAATTCGATCAATAATAATGACGAATTGTATTTGTTTTGGTGGTGTTCAAACTATAACCTCACTTAATTCGATCAATAATAATGA
>CM022878.1:27305546-27332565 GCA_012654025.1 Pachypsylla venusta | reverse complement strand
GTGAATGTGTGAGATGTACAGGGCCGGAGACAGAAAAATTTACGAGCCCCTCCATTATTCTTTCATCGTAAATCATCGTATGGGCAGTAATAATAGTAAAAGTAGGCAATTTACTTAGTTGATGTGAAAGCGTACACCGCTTCTTCTTGGCAACAAATAATTCGATTATCAGATGTTTACNAATGTCCTCACTTTCCTCATGCTAAAGATGTGTCCATACACAGAGAAGATATGCTCAAGGATTTGCTGAACAGTAAAAAATTAAAAGAAGTGAGTTAAAAGTGTGCGAAAATAATGTAAGGGGAATAGCAAATTCTGAAATCGCAACATGAATGAAATTTATTGTTTTTTCTAATAATACAATTCTCAAAGAAAAGTGAAAGTATATTACTTCTTGAAGATTTTTCCGATAAAAGAGTTCTAAATTCTTGTACTCCTCCCGATTTTCCTCCGCAGAAATATATGAAACCCTCACTTGTATAACAATTTAATAAAAGGAATATAGAGACATCTTTGGGGTAAAATGTTATGTTTTTACGTACCCTACGCCAGTCTCTGTAGCAATAGATTCCCATTGTGATTTACTGTTACTAGTGATTACTAGTATGTTTTGAGATAGAGGCACCTGTTGTTGACTTATCCGCTAACTCTATGCCACTTTGGCTAAAGCAACTTATTAGTCTTACATTTTGATTGTAAATGTCGACTAAAAGTGTATAGCGTTAACCCTGTTCATACCATCGTATTTATTTATTATTTAATTTTCAGATAAAAGAAAGTGGTTTTAAGTTGGACAAATTTTTGAAACATTTGGTCTCCTATTTGGTAAGTTGAAGCCTGTATGAGTATTTAATCAATTCTGTTGATAATCACCACTTTAATATAATTGGAAAAGAAGAAGTTAAGTTACAGGTGTCCGGTATATTGGGTTAGGTCAACTTCGAGTACTCTCCTTCTTATTTAACTTTTACAAACAATAAAAATAGAAACCAGTCGGAGAAAGAGATAGAAAGAAAAATAATATAGATAGGATGATAAAGAAGAAGCAAGGCGATGGGGAAGCTTTGTATCCATGCAGAGTTTATTTTTTCTAACGACCCGACCCGTAGAAAAATAATATAGTTAGGATAATTAAGAAGAAGGCAAGGCGATGGGGAAGCTTTGTATCCATGCAGAGTTTATTTTTTCCTAACGACCCGACCCATAGGAAAATAATATAGTTAGGATGATGAAGAAGGAGGCAAGGCGATGGGGAAGCTTTGACCCGTAGAAAAATAATATAATTAGGATGATGATGAAAAAGAAGGTAAGGCAATGTTATTACAGGGCATTCAATAATGACCTGCAATTCAACTAAGTAATATAAGGCAAGGCTATTTTTTAAAAAAATTCTAATACCTACACTGGACCAATCTGATTAAGATTTAATCTATTATGATGATTGTATGATTCAGTCACTTTCTCTCACTCACTCACACACACTATATTATAAATAGATCTGATTGGGGAAGTATATTATTGTATTTAGTCATAGCAGATATGGTTGGGGATTTCATGAAATTGTTTCTATCACAGCAGGGAATGAGAAAATGTTTGTTAAAGTTTATTTCGAGCTTTTGATTGGGTATTTTGAAATTTATTTGTGACAAGATGTAGGGACTATTTATAGAGTTTGATGTGATATTTTGGATGAAATTTATGTGAAAATCGGGCTTCAAGAGAGTCGATAGGGATATTAATCTATTAGGGATTCATAATTAATATTTTCCGGGTATTTTATATATGGACAGATGACTTGGTGCTACTTGCTTCCAATCGGAATGGATTGTTGGATCTACTTGAAAAGCTATTCTGTGCGTCCAGTTATTACAACATGAAAATTAATATTAAAAAATCCAAAGTCATGCGCGTTAGCAAAGAAGAAAATCGCAGAATTTCTAGAATTAACATCGATGGACAATCACTAGATGTATCGCAATATAAATATCTGGGAACTATTATTACAAAAGATACAAAATGCGATGCTGAAATCTGTGCCCGAATAGCTGTGGCCAAGGCGGCATTTTGGAAAAATAAAGAAATACTTCGTAGAAATATTTCAATAAAAACAAAACTCCGACTGCTAAATACCTATGTCTTTTCTATCTTGGCATACGGTTGTGAATCCTGGACTTTGAAAACTGCCACCTCTAAGAAAATAACATCCTTTGAAAACTACTGCTACAGGAAGATGCTGAAGGTAACAAGATAAAGTCAGAAATCATGAAATTTTAAGACGTATAGGAAAACCACACTTTGAAGCGAGGATCATTTGTTACTGGATGTAATCGATGGAGAAACGGATAGACCTAGAATAAGAGGGAGACCTAGGATAAAATAGTTTGATGACGTGAAGGAGTGTCTAAATATTTCATCTTTAGAAGAGTGCAAAACTCTAGCTCAGGATAGATACTCCTTAACAATCGACGTGGCATTGTCAAGAATGGGAACCATCGTCCACGATGACGCTACACAATGATGATGATTTTGGATATGACTCCAGTTTTTTTTGAGATGTTACCAAACGATTTTGACGCTAATGTATACATTGCAAGAACCCTTCTTTCAGTTGCTTCCTCTTGAGATCCGTCTGGACTATCGTCTCCCACAAGAAAATGAATTCTAAGCCACATTTTCTAAAACTGGTTTAAAGGGTAGTTTTTTTTTTTATTTTTGGATATATTTTTCTAAACAAGGTAATTTTTATTTACATACAAAATATTAAGAAGATACATTAAAATACTTATATGTTTGCAGAAATCTCTCACTCCCTCCGCCTCCCCTAAAATATCATCCTTGGACGATGTACATCAAACGTATCACTTGTTTAAGGAGCTGGAAGATATAAGAACTAATATTGTAAGCTTATCTGATAATCTTGACTTGGTCACTCTAAGCTACAAGGACTTAGACGATAGAGAACACAGAATGAGTGTAAGAACAGGCAGACATCTGGTTATAGAAGATATAGATTTACCAGAAATTGCAGTAGGAAATCTTAGTAAGGTAAGAAAGGGAATGAATTGGTTCATTTCTTGTAGGTGAAATATCATTCGCCATTCAACACAGTTTCTTTGCAAGAGAGAAACACACAGGATACGAAACTCGACTATATATGTCCCTACCGTATCCGTTAAAAATGCATTTCTCTTTTAGTTATGCAATCCTTAAACAATGTCCGGAGTCATATTCTAAAGTCTAAACAAAGCTTATTTCCCTGTGTCTCATCCTTTGAAGATAAATATCGGAGCAGGTAACAAATAGGTGATGGTTATGGATCGCATTTCTAAAATCAACACTGATGTAGCCGGATTTACATTGTTCAAATTTCCTGAATCAATAAACTTTACTTAACCATTGATAGAGTCGTTTCTTGATCCAAAAAATTTGTCTAATGTAAATCGTGCTACATTAATGTTTACATTATTCGAAGTTCGAGATCTGAACCAGCACGAAATTGTAATTCCATAGGATCGCTCTTTCCTTTATGTCTTTATTCAAATGTCTCAACTCTCATAAATCAAACTAAAATGGAAAATATGCTGAAACCTATCAGAAAATTTACAATCTTTGATTCAATACTTTTCATATCTGTGGAAAAAACTTAAATTATATTTATTATTTATATACTATATCCTCGTAGTCACAATATCTCCACCTGCAACATATATTGTGTTTTATTCTAGATCAGCTCATCTATATCTCGATTGTACAAACAGTTCTGTCTGGAAATTCAATTGCGACAAGACTTGTTTCACGTTTTGGATCTTATTGATGAACAAACCACCGTCTTAGAACCTGCTCAACCAACTAGACGAAATATTCACCGAAAAATAGGAATAAGTAAATTTTATTCCACTATACCTACTTATTATCTTGTTTTTTTACCAACTTGGGTATAAATATACAATCAAGGGCTGGCATAAAAAAAAGGCACAAGTCGGCTTTGATCCTTTTTCCGGACATACGCCACATTATTCTGAGTTGTACACAAAAAAAATCATGATAACTCAAGTATTCACGTGCCTTTGTAAACAAAATTATGTTTGTGCTGTGATATTTTGAATAGTTCCCAAGTCCGAAACACACATAAATCGAATTTTGTGAGGGAATACAGATCTAAAAATATTTTGTTTTCATACAAAAATGTAGACATGATCTATAAATGTACCATTCTTGAAATATTCCGTGATCAAACCTTTAACGGCCCTTTTCTAGAAACATGAAATTTCGAAATAGACCCTTTTTCCAGGTCGACCTTTGATTATAGGGGAACCGTTGTGGAAGGTAAAACAGTAGGTATTGATGAATTCATATTTACCTTGTTTTGTCTGTTTAGGTGAAAGTGTGGCCATCCAAGTCACTTTGAAACCTCTTGATGTGTTCTCCTGTCCGGAAATCAATATCGTGGGAGAGCATCATGCTGTGAGTGATTATGAAGCAACTCTATTGACCAATTTGATTGTAAGTGACCCAGATATTATAGAACTATTATTCCAATCCCTGGTAAGATCCGTTCTGGAATACGGATCCATTGTTTGGACCCCGCAAACAAAAGTTGCCAAAAGGTCTCCAGAGAGACTATTAAGTTATCTCTTTAAAAAACAGAATTATATTTAACCTTTATTCCCGTACTATATAAGAATACGAATCATTGCCTGAACAACAAAACAAGTCATTGCAAACAATGGCTCTCCACAAAGTCTTCTGGCTATGGTGAAGCGGTGACATGACAGGCTTGGTTTGGCTGGGACTCGCAGCTGGGACACTGCACAAAAGCGGCGGAGGCAAGATGGTCGCTATGTCTTCCAACTGGAGTAAGGGAGACGAAGAGGCAGCTACCTCCGTGACTGAGCAGCCCTATTTAGGGAGAGCACTGCTAACCCCAATCAGGGGAGGGGCCTAAAAAAGGTGGCCTGAAAAAAGCTTACTCCAACTTCCAATTTGGTCGGCCTGGATCAAAGGAAACCTTCTTCAACCGGTCAAAAAACTAAAGAGAAACTCATAAATTTTGCCACTTGGAACATCAGAACCTTACTGGATTCAACACGCGTGACCAGTAATACAATACCACGGAGAAGCGCTATAATAGCGAGAGAAATATAAAATAGATGTCGCAGCATTGCAGGAGATATATCTTAGAAATACCGGACAACTTGAAGAAAACTGCTTCGGATACACTTTCTTTTGATCAGGCTGTGAAGATGAGGACCAAAATCATTACGGCGTTGCCATTTGTGTGAGAACCGATTTAATTAAGAAAGGCATAATCTTAGAACCTAATTGTCTTAACGACCGAATAATGAGCATAGAAATGAAAAAAACATCATCAACGTTGGTTTTTATATGTTGCTTGCGCTGATGAAACTACCAAAGAAATTTTTTATGAAAACCTGAAAAAACTCATAGAAAGGATCCCCCAAAGTCATGATCTAGTAATAGCAGGTGACTTTAATGCACGGGTCGGATCTGACTTCAGAATCTGGAAAAACATCTTGAGCAAACACGGCGTTGGTCGCATGAATGAAAATTGGCTGAGACTTCTACAACTTTGCTGTTAAGAGAACCTCCAAATTGCAGGCACATTATTCCAGCAGAAGAATATCTATAAAACCACATTTCAGCATCCAAGATCTAAAGACTGGCACCAAATAGACCACATTATAACACGCTCGAAAAATTCTGCTAAATTACTAAGATGCCGTTCAATGAGAAGTGCCCACTGCGAAACAGATCACACACTGATCAGAGCAATCTGCAAAACAAAACAGCGGAAATATTTTCAGCGACCAACAACAAAGAGAAGAAACTTCGACACTCCTAAACTAGAGGATGAGAATATACTTTTGAATTACCAAACCACACTGCAAGACTAGCAGAAATATATGCCCCGATGAAACAATTGAAGACATATGGAAGAACATCACAAAATCTTACACTGAGGCAGCAACAAAGAATCTGGGTATAAAGGAGAGAGTAACGGAAGACTGGTTTGCAGATTCCAGCAATGAAATAGAAAAAGCACTCCAAAGGAAACAACATGCACACACCATATGTCTAACAAATCCAACAGAGACAAACAAACATAAATACAAGATAGAGAGACAAAACTGCCAACAATTAATCAGAAAAACTCAAGAAGAATGGTGGATTAAAAAGACTGAAGAACTGCAAAACTATATGAACAAGAATGATTCATATAACTTGTACAGAGGGACCTGTTAAAAGATCCTTAAATCACATTGAAGACGAAAATGGAGAAATCCTGAAAAGCAAGACCGAACGTCTAGAAAGATGGAAAGCATACTTTGAAAATCTGTACAATCAGGAAAATCCAGTCGAACTTAACGCTATTAACATAACGCCAAATGCCGATCATGTACCAAACGATGAAGCGCATTCTGACCAAGAAATCAGTGAAGCAATTCAGCAACTAAAGAACCACAAAAGTCCTGGACGGGACTGCATAATAGTAGAAATGGTTAAAGGTGGTGGACCCGTCAGTCTCAAAGTGCTGAGACCTCTATTCAACAAAATATGGTCAGAAAAGCAAATACCACAAGAATGGAGAGATGCAACAGTGGTTCCTATCCATAAAAAAGGGAAGAAAACACAATGCGGCAACTTCAGAGGCATCTCCTTACTCTCAGTGCCTGGCAAGATATTAGCAAAAATTTTACATCGCCGTTTATATCCATTCATTGAGGCTCACATCAGCGACTCCCAAAGTGGATTCCGAAGCAATCATTCCACAACCGATATGATATTGGCATTAAGACAGGTAGTCGAAAAAACATTGGAACAAAACATATCGAAGGCTTTCAACTCGGTTGATGGAAGGATGTTACTGAAAGTACTGGAGAAAATCAATTGTCCGCCAAACATACTCAAAATATTGCAACTTCTACACGAACAAACTTCTGCCTCGTTTTTCACAGAAGGGGACTATTCAACATCTTTTGAGGTGTGGAGAGGGTTAAGGCAGGGTTGCGTCCCGACACCGCTGCTGTTCTTGATCTATATGCAAGCACTAATGAACAATCTGAATCAAGCTGAATGCGAAGGAATAGAATTCAATTACAGACCCGACCATAATATCTTCAATAAAAGAGCCCTCATATGTAAAACTAAAATATGTACAGAAAAACTGACGGAGCCAATGTATGCTGACAACTGCGCCCTGCTGTCGAGAACACCCGAAAGACTTCAACACCTCGTTAACACCCTTGTTGAATACGCAAAAAGTTTTGGGTTGAAAGTTAATCAACAAAAAACGGAAGTGATGTGCATAAATTGTACACCAACGACAATCACAATCGAAGAAACCCCAGTCGAACTAAGATCAAACTTCAAATACCTTGGAAGCATAATTGTCAACAATGCAGATACGAGCCTGGAAACACAGAATTAGTGCTGCCAGCCAAGCTTTTGGGAAATTGAACAAAAGAGTTTGGAAACCACACAATCTCTCCCTAAACATAAAAATAGCAATTTATAAAACCGTTGTTCCGAGCACATTACTTTATGCTGCAGAAACCTGGACAGTACTCAATAAACATATCACTGCATTGAACTCATTTCATCTCAAATGTCTCAGAATAATAGCTAGAATAAGCTGGAAGGACAGAATCCCCAATAAAGATGTATTAGAAAAAATAAAAATGACAAACATTAATGAAATACTTAGGACTAAAAGGATGAGATGGACAGGTCATACCAGCAGAATGTCAGCTAAAAGAATACCCCAACAAATAGCGTTCTCAGAGCTGAAAGATGGAGCAAGAGCACAACAGAAACCAAGGAGGCGCTGGTCAGACGTCATAAAAGATGATCTAAAATCCCTAAAAATAGATCCGAAAAACTGAAGGGAAATGGCAGCGGACAGAGACGGGTGGAGAAGAAAAGTGAATGCTGAAAGTGAAGAAATACATAAGAAAAAAAAATAGAAACAACTAGACAAAAAAGGCAACTAAAACAACAAGAGGAGGAAAAAGCGATGTGGAAATGTCCTCTGTGCAACTTCACCAGAGACGGAAGAACAGGACGCCAATACGTCAACTCAGTCAGGCCCACCGTGCTGAAGTGGTGACCAGCCAACCAGCGGATACGCTTACCTGCAAGTTTTGTGGATTTGAGTGCCGCTCTAAGGCCGGACTCACCAGTCATGTACGAGCAAAGCACGGAGAAGATCTCAAAAACTTATATCGACCACACAAACCTCTGAAATGCGTCCTGTAATACAGAGCTCTGGAACTTCAAACGAACTCACCTGCTCAATTTGTGGAAGACAATGTCACAAAAAAGCCGGATTCAATAGTCACCAAAGGAGCATAGCCTGCAGACAAATGGAGAGTCAAGGAAACGTCGGACTGACGGACACCTAACATCATGTTTGGCCAGAAGGAAAGGAGATATCGAAAAATGGATAGGAATAGACCCCCCCCCCCGGAACCATGGGCTTCGACCCTAGAAAAATGATCAGAATTAATAAAGTCGAGCCGTTTTTGAGTTACGGCCGATTTTCCGATTTTTGAAAAAAATCAGCAAGTCACGGTCCAATATCTCAAATTTTGTCGCGACAACACATCAACTCAAAGAGAGAAAGTTTTAGGTGGCCTTGTAATCCTTAATTTAAGACATAGTTTGCAAAATTATGACTAGCCTTTTCAAAGTTATAAGTTCGAATCCGGTATCGGCCAAAATAAAATTTCGAAAATAATAATTGTTAACCAAAACGATATGAAATATCGAGAAATTGATAGGAGTGGACAGTGGACCCCACCAAAACCATAGGCTGAAACTCTAGAACATTAATCACAATTCAAACCCGTCCAACCATTTTCGAGTTACGGTCGATTTTCCGATTTTTGTATGAGTATCACTAATTCTTTAGCTTAGAAGGTAAGAGACATCGAAAAATAGATGGGAACAGAAAACCCCAAAACTGTAGGCTGAAACCCCACAAATATTATGAAAATTCAAAACTGCCTTTTTGCCAAAGACAGTAAGATACATCGACAAGTAGATGGAATAGACCCCCCCCCCCCCCCANCCCCCCGAAAAAAAAACTTTACACTTATAGACTGAATTCCCAGATATATTATCAGAATCAAAAACGTCGAGCCGTTTACGGCCGATTTGCGATTTTTGTATGAAATTTAGAAAATATTAATTGTCCAGCTAAAACGCTAAGAGATATCGAAAAATGTATGGGAACGCCCCCCTTCCAAGAAAAAAACATAGACTGAAACGTCAGAAATATTATCAGAATTTAAAACTGTCAAATCGTTTTCGAATTACGGATAATTTTCCAATTTTTGTATGGGGATCACTAATTGTTTATTCAAAATGGGAGGGATATCAAAAATTGGTGAGAATAGAACCCCCCCAAAAAAATATAGGATGAGAAACCAGAAATATTATCAGCATTAAAAAATGTCGAGTTGTTTACGGACAAATTTTGTATGGAATCATGGAATAATGTTAGAACGGGAAAGGCAATGATTCTAATGTGCCAAGCAAAATAGGCGTAGTATTCTGGACATCATCAGATTATATTATCAGAACTAAAAAATGTTAAATCGTTTTCAAGATAAAGCTAATTTTTTGGTCAAATTCTACAAATATTAACTGTGGCGAAGAACGGGGCACGACTGCCAGTCCCCAATAGGAAGGAAATCTATACAGACTGAGTAATTTTAAAGGACATAGTCAAATATCTCGGAAACCGTTGGAAATAGAAAGAAAATGCTCGCTGCAAATNGGGGGGGGGGATTAGGTGAGTCAATATACGATTTGGGGTGGAACAAATTCCAACAAAAATTTTTTGTGGTAGTACGGCCGCCCGGAAGGGTCTAAAATCCAAAATGGCGGTTGTTTTTGAAGTTTTTACTTGGAATCAGTTCTAGAAATCCGACCGTGACAATTTAGGTATCTATTTGATCTAAATTTGAACATGCATTAAAAAAAAAATCAGGTCACCCGATTTTTTAAAAATCGTCCGTAACTTTGTGATGTGCTGATTATTTCAAACAAAAACATCTTTTAGCTGGCTATAATTTTATACTTCTATACTTTTTGACGTACAATATAAAAGTCTGTCAGCCGATAAAAAGATCGTCGAAATCAGTTAAGCCACCAATCTTTGGCAATCCAGATTTTCAATATTCCTGACTTAACGGCCGTTTTGAGTACCAACTTCGAGTTTTTACTCTGGCACGTCTTAGAAACCCGATAGAGACTATGAAGGTATCTATTTGATCTAGAATTGAACGAGTATTTTAAAAATTAAAAATTGTCAAAATGGTTTTTTTAAAAATCGGCCATAATTCAGTGATCAGCGAATTAGTGATCAGAAAAAAAACCGTTTAGTTGCCTATAAAAATCTTTTGTAAAACTCTAGACAATTATTATAAATTAACATTAAACTTCTCCACTCTAAACCGGTAAATCCATTTAAATTGTCACTCTATGAAACCCTGGAGATCAAGTAAAAGTGGAAGAAAAATATTTAACAATCAACTTGAATCAAACCGAAAATTCGAACTTATGAGATAGTCATTACCCTTAACTCCTTATTCACTGTAAATACTTATATATAAAAAAAAAATGTTTGCTGTGCTTCTTCGATGATCGGATGATCCCGTGTTTTTTCAGCTGTCGAAAATCACAGCGACTCCCTTCAGCTCTGATGATGTGCTCAGGAGTGCATAAAACTAGTCAGCTCTAATTGATAATATAGTATTTTCTTTACCTCATTAAGGAAGAAGAGGGAAAATGTTGTTCGGAAAGTATCTTCCTCTCCAAAAATCAGAAGTCAGACCAAAATTTTTAGTTTAACTTTCTGAACTTTTGTTTTAGGAATTCGGCTGGGACGAGGATAGAAATATTATAGAAAATTTAGCACGACTTCTTGGAATTGAAGAGTTTCCTGATTTAGGTAGCCATGTTGCATGCACCCAAGCCACTCTTGGCAGTGGGGATTGTAATATTTGTTTATCTGTTAGACACGCAAACACCGAAGAAGTTCCCATCAAACTTTGTTCAAATAAGAAGTGCACATCTGTTTATCATGAGATATGCTTATCAAAGGTAAGATATTTAATAGTGATGGACATGAGAGAAGTCAAATGGTAAAACAAAAGGGAATTGAAAGAACAGTGCAGACCATTTCTTCATTCTATGAATAACTCACAAACAGCCTATATCAGAAGTCTTGTTAAAAGTCCACCCCCTTAATTATGAACAGCAGGGAATTTTTTAATACTTTAGAGATTGGATAATGCCCACTGCTTTGTTGTTGTAGCGGGATTCCACCCGAAATCAACTGTTGTCTCCCTTTCTAGATTTATGTTTGCAAAAATGGCAGTAATAGGTACATATGAGGTTATTAAAAATGTATTGATGGAACTGTGATGACATTTATTTAAGGTCGATCTGGTGAGTAGAATCGGCCATCGTGAGGACGCCCATGTCCTTTCTATGGTTTTGTTAAAATCCAGGTTTGACCCTCGGAAGTGGTATTTTTTGGATTTGGGCATAACAGAAGTTGGGCATCGCTCTGGATTGACCCACGGTCACATCTGTCATCATCTGTGTAACCCCACTTTTTTTAAGATTGGCTTTACATCTGCTCACTCCTCTCCTCACCAGGGATATTGCAGTTGGTACCCATTCCCAAGTTCTTCCTTTATTTTCGGGTTTCCAGATTTTTCTCCCAAAATTCAGCCTTCATGTTTCTGGTGTTGGTATTGTAAGGTCATTTGCTATTAAATTGGAATGTCTATATTCGCAGTCTCAAAATACGCCTCGAGGAGTTTCCGGTGTGGTAGGGCATTGTAAGGTTATTTGTTATTAAATTGGAATGTGTATATTCGTAGTCTCAAAATACGCCTCGATGTGAATCATACACCTTCTCTCCTGTTGGGCGAAAAAATTTAGAACAGCTGGGGCGGGTTTACATATTTTAGGGTCATATTCTAAAACACTACTTTAGTGAGAGTTAGAGTTGTGACTACTAGTTTAGTGTCTGATTTGTATTCTAAAAAATGTTCTGACCAAAAAATTACATGTAAATTCATCTGCCACTTTAGCGAAGTGGACACTCGCACTTTTTCAATATTTTCAATGTAAAAATACTCTGTGGCTATTTTTTCGTATTCTAAAACCAAACTTTTTAAAATTTTAGCAGAATTTCTTTATAATTATTAATTTGTTTCCTCACTTTAGAAAATAGGAAGCTTCATTTATTTAGTTGATTTTCTTTTGAAATAGGTTTATTATTCTTGGATTAATCTTGCATCCTTTTGAATGGGGGTGTGTTTTTGAATCATTTTAAGTCGAAACTATCACATTTACGATTGTTTATATAACGACGAATTGCGTTTACTTTCCAGCACCTTCCAGCACTTAACCGATTTTGATAACATTTTGAAAAAATCAAACGAACTATTTCGAGTTGGTCGAGCTATTTGAATTGATAATTCTTGAACGACTTGTCTAATTCAAATGATATTGCAAACATAGTCAAGAACGGCGGGAAAAATATGTTGGAATTTTCAGAAATCGGTCATGCTCATGATAACATCACACTTTATTAGCTTTTTCACATTTCTGTGTTCTTTTTCTAAATTTTAGCAATATCACAGTATCCTCATACATTATTTACATAAATGTGTACTAACATTTTTGTATTATTTAATTGGTTATGTAGCCTTACGGCCACCACTAGCCAGCGCTCATCTTCATTGTTGACATATTTTCGTAAAATCATTCCAAAAATAAGTGTTCATTTAAATAAATCACGGCATTTTTTTCTTGGCGTTGCAGAACGGTCGTAAAGCTTGAAGTGAAGTATCGAAGGGCAATTCGAATCGGTATTCCGAAAAATAGAAATCAGTCACTCACCCTTATAAGCCATAGCGTGATGTCAATCGATCCGTAATCAGCCGGTTCTAGTTCAATCAACCCATGAACATAAATATTTTGCAATTATTTTTTCCTTGCATACAATTATAATCCAACTCCCTGTTCACTCTCATTCCGACAGACATAAAAAAAACCTCGAAGGCAGTTTTGGCTGAAGAGGAATGGGCTGAAACCAACATTTTATTTCAGTACTTATATAATTTTTTTGTAATGCGTTTCTCCATCCAAATTGATATTTGGCGGTACCTACACTTTTTGATTCCTATTTATAACAATCAATATGTCATTTCAAGATATTATTTTTTATGTCGTGGATCAATAAAGACGACTATCATCATTGTTCCATTTTTTTGTTGAATCTTTCAATAAAGCAACAATTGCCAGCGCAACCAAAATACAAGTGGAATTTTGTAATAATCAGTTTTTTTTTTTTTTTTCAAATTTTTGTATGAATTATAAGCTCCCTTTCACAAGTAGATATAGGTATTATAGGTAACAGTAATATCTTACAATACAATCTAAAAAAAATCAAATAACATGTGGATAGGTACATAATTATTATCAAAGAAAATGACGTCTCCGTGGCAGAGTGCGCATCACACTCGGCTTGCCCCGCGGAGGTTCCGCGTTCGATTCCCGGACGGGTCGAAAATTTGAAAAAGGTTTTTTCGAATTTTCTACTTGGTCTGGTTGTGTTTGGGGGTAACTCAGCCTCCTGTGGACAATTGAGTAGCTATGGTAATAGCGCCAAGTGGTAGCATTATAAGGAAATTGTTAAAAGTGTAGCTTAGGAGTGAATGTTGAAAATACCTTGTAATGAATGCTATGATGCCCACAAACATTGTGACATAACACAAGGAAATATACATTTACATTTTTTATCAAAGAAAATAAACCTTTAGGACACTTGGTAGAACTATCAAATACATGAAATGAAAATGACCAAAAACACTTGACTTTATGTTCTACGATTTTAATATATTATTCGATACGCGTATTTCGGATTTTGATATCATTCTTGATAATGGAGTAAAGTCCGAAATACGCGTATCGAATACTATATTAAAATTGTAGAACATAAATTCAAGTGTTTTTGGTCATTTTCATTTCATGTATAATTATTATACTTTCTATAAATTTCTGTATGAGTACAAAAATTCCCTATTTTTAGAAGTGAGGAGATAAAATAATATTTTTTTGGCATGGGATAGTCATTACTATAACCAAATAAAATTCTAACGCTTAAATTTTTAATATTTCAGTGGCTGGCGTCAATACCTACAAACGAAATATCATTTGAAAGAGTGTCCGGAAAATGCCCTGCATGTAAACAGGTAAAAAGTGTCTACAGCCATTGTCGATGGCACATTGAAAAACAGTTTTCGTTAAATAACTGATGTTAAGCAAAATACAGCTTGGTGGGTGACCACGTAGTTTCAAGTCTGGTTGAGGTCAATGTGGGCAGACTGTCCGGTTAGTGATAAATACCTCGAAGTATCAAGGTCAAATTTTGAAGGAGTATTTTTTCTTTTGTCGATTCAAAAATTTCATTATTGAAAATTATTTCATTTTTTACATAATCGCGCCATTGTTTCATACTGGCACTTGGATCAACTTTCATTTAGTATTTTTGATATGCAATATTGTAAACAAATATCGCCTTAAATTAAAGAATCCTTGTACAATGTATGATTTCATTTAATTGATTTCAGGATATTGTGTGTCGCTTTTTAGATGAGGATGACTGATGAACTCTAGTAGTTGCTGAAGTAGCAAAAACTCTCCTATCAATCATGACCTCACTCTCTTCTACTTCCAAAAATAGCAATTTCGGGACCTTGAAAAAATTGCTGGGTGGTAGGTTATCTGTAGAAGTCAGATGTGTAGGATTAGCAGCAGAGTTAGAAACATCCTCGCGATCGCTTGTTTTAGGCGACCAGGAGATCTGCAAGGATGATCATCACAAAATCTCGACCAATTTCCTGTCTGCAATCACTCCATTAGTTGAACTATATTGAACTGTTGAAAATATTGGTAAAACAGAACTGGAAACACACACTGGCGGATTTACCCCCAAAGTGACATTAAAATTTTATGGATTATATTTAAATATTATGACCAATAATCTATAACTGTAAGTAAACATAAAATATCATTTAATTTTAATAGGTACCTTTCATTATTATAACATCTTCATACCCGTTGTTTCCCAATACATAATAATATTATGTACGAGTATAAAGGGTTTGCAATTTCTAGTTGTCCCATAGGATTTTACATGTAAATTTCAACTTATGGCTGGCATATCCTCCCATTATGTCACAACAAAATCCCTGAAGTAATGCGAAAGCGGTTCCGGGGCATAACTTTTTTTTTTTTTTTAAAAAAAAAAATATGTCACAAAATAGAAGTGATAGTGACATTTGATGTAATTTTAAACATGGGTTCCTATGAAACGGTTCTGGACTTATAACCGAAATAAGGTCTAAGGTTCCTTCATAGGATAATGGAATACTTTTGATAATTTGGGGAAAAGTGTGTAAATAAACCTGTAATTTCCACAATTATCAGAAACTGCGTTGCCTAAAATAACAGTGACTTACATACCTACTAATATAAAAGGCGTGGGTTCGAGTCATCTAAATGCATGGATTTTTTTAGTGGACATTACTCGTAATCTCCTGCTTTTCCTTTGATGAAATCTTGTTTAATTAAAGTGAATTGAAACAGTCTTGCTTGCTAGTCAAGTAAGTTTGTGTCTTCAAGTCGAGATCGGTTCCCGCCGGAGGTGTATTTTCCTCAAAAGGTGGAATCAATTCTCAGATCGACTGTTTTTTTTCAGCCTAAATCTTCTCTCTCTTTGCTTTGTGGACACCAATAATTACAATTTTACAGCTCCCTCTATCAAATTGTAGCCCCCTCCCTCACTGCGACTTGTGAAAACCGCTAAAAGGCGGCAAAAAACTATCAAGAGTGAATTCGACTTCAACCAAAAGCGTCATTTTCAATTCCAAGCAGAAAATTGATATAACTAGGTACCAGATTTGTAGCTCTAGCCCTTACCGTTCTCTTTTTAGGTGGGATTAATTAAAACCACTAAAGAGCGATAAAAAACCACCAACAGTAACTTCGATTCCAACCAAACTTCGAGGTTCCTTCCGAGCATAAACTAGACGTACATATAAAATTTCAAGTCTCTAGCAATTACCGTTCTTGAGATATATATCTTGTTTACAGACAGACACACACGTACCAATGGCTGAAACTCGAGACTTGGGCTCTGGGGACCCCAAAACGTGTTTTGGCATTGAAAATTCGACATCGAAAATTTCAGTTTCAATACTTTTATAGGATAAGGAAAGAAAAAAAAAAAAAAAAAAAAAAAAAAAAAAAAAAAAAAAACACTCGAGCTCGACCTCAAGATACAAATAGTCTTACTTGACTAACAAACTGTTTCAATTATTCACTTTTATTAAACAAGATTTCATCTAAAGGAAAAGCAGGAGATATACGAGTAATATCCACTAAAAAATCCATGTATTTAGATGACTCGAATCCACGCTTTTTGTATTACTAGGTATGTACGTCACTGTTATTTTTAAGCAACACAGTTTCTGATAATTGAGGAAATTACAATTTAAAAAAAAATAGGTTTCTGCATACATTTTTCCCCAATTATCAAAAGTATTCCATTATCTTATGAAGAAACGTTACTCTCGGAACTACAGAACCGTAGCTCCGATTTTCGTGATAATAGTTTCATTGGAATTCTCGTTAAATATTACATAAAAAATCACGATCATTTCTATTTTGTGACATACTGGGAGGATATGCCAACCATAAGTCCAAATTTCATGTAAAAATTCCTATGGGACAACTAGAAAGTGCAACCCTGTATAGGTACAAACTGTTATGTATAAAAACCCTGTATACATAACAGAGTACATATATGGGGAAAAAAAATCAGCCCCGCCCCAAAATATTTCTCTAGATCCGCCAGTGGAAACACTCAATTGATTATTTAAAAAGAACGCAAATAAATATTTTTTATATAATTTTTAAAGTTCAACAAAAATAAATAGAATGTTAAAAAAAAAATATATATATATATATATACAGGGTGTAACAAAATGCCACCGACAAAATAAAATATGGTAAATAGTATATCTATACTTAAATAGTAGATCTATAAAACGTAAAGCCCAGTTGGTATACTGACTGACTGACTGATAATCAACGTAGCTCCACGATGGCTAAACGTAGAGACTTGAAACTTCGCACAAAGGTCCCTTTTAGTATGTAGGTGCGTAATAAGAAAGGAAAAAAAATCATGTGGGAGCAAGTTACCGTCAAAAATGACGCTATTTAGCGGATCTTTTTGCAATTTTTTCTGGGCAAACTAAAAGAGTGATAACGAAAAATTACCGAGAATAGACCCCCCAAAATAGTATATAAGGACCCCATAAAGAATATAAAATTTGAAAATTTCCGGTTTCTCCCAGATTTATGGACGGTTTTCACCACCAAAAAATCGGAATTGAGAGGTACCACTTCGGGATGAGCGAGAAAGCTGAAATTTGATAAAAAGGTGTTCCGAAGTACAAAAAGTCATATCCTTGAATAAAATATTGAATTTTCTAACTAGGAGCGGTGCTCACTCTGGGGGTCGGTTCCACCAAAAACGCATAATTAAGAAGTATCACTTCGGGATGAGCGAGAAAGCTGAAATTTTATACGAAGTTGTTCCGCTGTGCAAAAGTAATATCTTTGAGTAAAATGTAGAATTTTCCAAATAGGAGCCGTGTTCACTGTGGGGGTCGGTTCCACCAAAAATCTAAAATTGAGAAGATTTAATTTCCTGATCTCGAAATTGTTGTTGAATTTTGTAACCGTAGTGAAGCACGGGAAAACAGCTAGTTCACCATATAAAGGAAATATGTTTATTTGTCCGGAATTGTTTGGCCAGAAGGAAAGGAGATATCGAAACATGGGTTTTGACCACAGAAAATTAGCGGTTGAAGGCCTCTTTTTGGCGGTTCCGCCTAAAACCAGAATGGAAAGAGCTAGAACTTGAAATTTGGTGCCTATTCATAGCAATTTCATACAAGAAATTGAAGAATACAACTTAGGTTGAAGTGTAATATATTGTTGGCCGCTAATTAGCGATTGAAGGCCGCTTTTTGGCGGTTCCGCCTAAAACCAGAATGGAAAGAGCTAGAACTTGAAATTTGGTGCCAGTTCATAAATTGAAAAATACATCTTAGGATGAAGTGTAATATATAATTGTATTTCCGCTCGAGGGACTTCAAAAAGTGTTTTGGCAATGAAAATTCGACATCGAAAATTTCAGCCCATTACAATAATTTCTTCTTCTTTTATAGATAAGGAAAGTCGTGTGATATTAAAACCAGATGTTTTAGAGTGACATTGCTATAAATCCCTCTTTAATGGGTGGAAAAGTACAAGTATAAGTGTAAAGTTAGGTTTCATCTTATTCGGGCCATTGTCTTGCTATAAAAAAACGAGGGGAAATTTCAAATCAACAGTTTGTAATTTTATAAGTTGGAATTCGAACATGAATCGAAGGATAAATTAGGTAGCTATTCACCAAATCGACATTATCGTCTTCAAATTGTAATAACTTCAACTTTTGATGTTTGAAAATTTCCATTTCTTGTTAAAAGAAATGCTTCAGATGTTAAAGGTAAATCCCATGGAAAAGGTAAAGTATACAATCGTTTAGTATTATATATTGCAGGATCAATCTTGGATTTAAAGTCTTTCATTTTGTCTAAATTCTTACTGTTCCCAAAACAAGCAGCAACTGTATCAATGTCATTTTCCATTTTAGAATTTGCATCTGTTAATTCTAAATAATTCATAAGTTTATTCTTCCATACAATTTGATTTCCACATATTTCACACTTAATGTCTTCATATTCCTTGTTCACATTATTGATCATTTTGGTTTTGTTCATTATTCTCATAATAATTTCTTGTTTTGATTTACATACTATGTAATCCAAATTTACTTTACATGGACTTGTTGTTTTTTCTATCATCTCATTTAGTTTATTTCTACATTGAGTATTTTCAATTATTTTATTTCGACTTCTGGTTAATGTTGTCATTTTTGTTTCATTGGGCATGCAATACTTTATGATTTTCTCATCATTTTGTACCTCATTCAGATTGGAATATTGAGTATTTCTACATTTCAAACATTGTCGTTGAACATAATTTTGATCATTTATAAAGAAATCAAATTCTTCTTCGACATTTATTACTTCATCAAATAAATTCTCGTTTTTTTCCAATTTGTTTTCTATACCAGAAGAATAATGTTTTATAACAGTTACAAATTGCATCATGTACAGTTCACCTTCTGTTTTATTTCTCATTTCTCGTTTATTATGTATTTGCTTACAATGTTTATTATACAAACTCTCTATAATATCATTTTTATAATCAAAATTGAGAAGTGGTTTTTCATTTTCTATTGGCTTTAATAAAACTGAACAATTAATAATTTTTGGATTATGGTAAAAATCATAATCATTTATCCAAATTTTTCTATTTTCATAATTACAATAGTAACAATTTTTTCTCTTTGTATCATATCTGAAATATTTTTGAAATATTCTTCCACTTTTTCTTTCATTAATTGTTGTATATCGTGGCGTAACATTACGTGTACAATAAATTTCTTCTGTTTTCGATTTCAATGTTTTCTTTTGTTTAGACAAAACGGTTTCTTTATTTTTTCCAAATATTTCTTTTTGTACATTTTTGTATTTTTCTAATATTTTGTTGTTTTTAAGATTTTCTGCGTTTCGCTTTTCTGAGTGTTCTATTTGGTCCTGTGACTCTCGTTTTTTCAAAACATTTCTATGTGTGTTGTTCGAATTTTCAACAATACCCTGTGAGTTCTGGATGTTTTGTTTTGTGTGATATCTTTTGTTTTGTTCGCTATAATCTGTATGATGTGTTTGTTTTCTGGTAACCTTTCTTTTTAGTTTATCCTCCCTTTCTTGATCTGTATGATTTTTCTGTTGGATGATTCGTCTCTTAGAATTTCTCTGGGCATCTTGTTTGATTCTTTCAATTATTTTATTTCTTTTTAATCTCGCAATTTTCCTTGTCACTATTGATTTCATGGATCTTGTTGTAAACGAAGATCTTTTTGGAGGGACAAAATGTGATTTTCTTGACCTTTTATCTGAGCCTTGTTTGATTTCAACAGAAATTTGACTGTTCTCGAAACAATTATTGATTGTTTTTGAGTCATTATCTATGTCTTTAATACTTTTTTCTGAGATTGTATTTCCTATGCAATTAGATCGATTTTCTTTAATTATATTTGCTAAGGTTTCATTTTGTATTGGATCACATTGATTTTTTTTCATTTCAATAGATTTGGTCACATTTCCATTTGCAGATAAACTATTTGTATGAGTTTTTCCTTTTGCTTTACCTGAAAGCTCTGTCAAATCTTTTATAACATTGTTCCAATTGATTTCACTTGGATTATTCACAGTTTTCTTTTTTCTTTCGTTCTTCTGACGTTTTCTTTCTGATCCATTTTGTTCTAATATTTTAACTATATTATTGGTTCTTTCATAAGTCTTATCTCTCTGATTACCTGTTCTGATCAGTCTTTTCTTTTGTAATCTATTCGATATTCTGGGCCGTGTATCTGCTAGCTTTGTATATTTCTCACTTGACTTTGGATGGTTTAATAGTTTCAGTCTTCTATCTCTATTTATTGTCCTAGAAAAAATTCTGGGTGATTCCTGTAAGCCCCTATATGCACGGCGTGCTTGTGGTGATAAATTATTAATTTTCAATTGAGATGTATTTTGTTTTAACGATATTTCAACCGTTTGATTGTTTTTAACAAGCATATTAACACATGCTTCGCCTTTAATTGTAACAACGGAACAGCCTTTATTTGAACTGGATATTTGAATGGAAGAACAAGAACCCATGTTACAACTGATGCCATCATCGTTAATAGAGTACTGAGGAGGTGGCAGTACGATGCGCACCATGCTTCCACTCATGATTTTTTGCAAAAAAAAAATATTAAAAGATATCAATTTTTTAAATAAATAATAAAAATAACAAAGAGCTGAAATGGTTTGTCTGCAATAATTTTTGTGATTTCAAATCAACTTTTCTGAAGGAAGACAACAGGAAGAAGGGGTGAAATTTCTATCTTGAAAAAATAATTTTTAAATCCTATTTATTTTCATTGCAGTGATGTTACATGCGGATATAATAAAAGGTTAGACTTTTATTTTTTTTTATTGGATTATATATAAAAAAAAATCTTTTTCTTTACCTAATTTTGATTAAAAAAATTTACATATGCGGGTAAATGTTAAATAATCACTATAAGGTGGTATCACAGAGTCCGATATTAACCAGAAATATGAAGCTGTAGATTTAAATAAGTTGTTATCTATTGCTTGAGTATTAAAAAATAAATTTACACTGCAATTCAAAACTTTCGTATTTTTACAAAAATATATATACATATATGTTTCTTTTTTTTTTTAACCTTCGAGGGTGGCATATTGATTCACTAGGTGCACATTGTAGATCATGGGTGGGCGGCTCTGTAACAAGCAAATGTCAGAAAAACAAAAAGTATTATCTTTTAAATATAAAAGAGAAAAGAAAAACATTTCATTATAGTTTTAAAAATTAATTTTATTGAAAGTAGTACCGACAGATTTAATATGATACAAGTACGTATGAGTACAAATGGGCAAAACTTTGATTTTGAGATGCACTCGGAATTCCAATAACATCATGTGTAAAAATTCATTCTAAACCGATTTAAAATTGTTGGAAACCTGAAGAACACCAATAAAAGCAATACTGCAATTATTGGTACACTAGTAGTTCTGTGAACTGTAGCCCTTTACTCAGTTAAAATTATTATTATATTGTATTTTAACTTTGCTCAATAACTGATGGGGTATTATAGATCAAAAAAATTATAAAAGAAAATGAACATTTAGAATATCTATTCTCTAACACGTAGATTTCATGATTAAAAAAGAGGGAATAGAATGCACCCTAAATCAAAGTTTTCTCTACAAATGCATTGGAACAGCGAATTCCTGATATCTGAAATGTAGCTTTGACAATTTTTTGTAAGTGCAGAAATTTTAGATTCCTCTTTGTTTGGTTCTATAATCAGTGATCAAACAAACCAAATGTTTTTTTTTCCAAGATTTTTTTTAAACACACAAACCCGTAACTACTTAATCAACATTTACAAGAGCAATACACACATAGTTTTACATAGTCTGTTCTGAAACAATGTAGAAAATAAAATGATAACCTCCTGAGCAACTATACATCACCCTTATTTCATATTATATTTTTGAGTACCTATTTGTTAGATTTTACTATCTTTGATGTACAGTAAAAAGCCATACGAAAAAAAAATTACAAAGAGCATACTAGAAGATAAATTACTAACTTTTCAAGAATATTAAACAAAAACAGAGAAGTTTCGCCCATCAGATGGGTGAAAGCTGTGACGTACATGACGGCTATGCAATATTGGAAGCAATGCTAAATAATATTCAAACTCGTCTAGTTGGCCAAGTTGGCGTGAATGTACCTCAGTCCCAATCCAATATCACGAAACTGTGTACGTTTTAGAAAAGTACTCAATAATTGATATTCTATAAAAGTTCTTCTATAGTGTTTTCCGTAAGTACTGTTAGTACACAAAACTTTAGTGGTCAAAGTCAACAACCATTGCAATATCTCATTATGACTAGGTACAGGGCTTTCCACTTGGATCCATTGTTTAGGTGCCCACAGAAACAGTTGACATACAGTTGCTGCTAATTCAGCTGTAGGTCGAATGCTAGCATCAACTTCCAACATTTTGATAATCAAATTCTTTATAACTCCGGGAACGTTTCCATCTATTTTGGGTAAATCTTCTACTTTGTAGTTCACGTTTCGAAGTAATTTGTAAAATGGATTTTCGTAGCCAAATATTTCGTAAGCTATAGTTCCCACTGTCCATACATCTGATTTAATATAATTTATGAAAGAAAATAATCCCGGCTCAGCTCGTGCAACTTCCGGTGCCATTAAAGCAACATTTCCTCCTTTCTCCACTTCAAATGTACTGTACTGCATGGACAAACCACTTTTATTGGTGTAACTACATCCAAAGTCAGTAATTGCAAGTTGTGGACACATTTTATCCTCGGAAGAGTCCAGAAGAATGTTATCACTTTTTAAATCTCTATGAGCTGTATTGTGTGCATTGATATGTGCCACTCCCTCTAGTAACTGTGTGAGAAGGAGAATACATTCGTGAACATTGACGTCAACGCGTTCGCTCAAATATTTTCTGAGGTCTACATTGTACTTTTTCATTAGTATAAACAAGCTCATATTTCTTCCATAGCCACCAGTTGGATTCAACCGGGCGGGAAGAGCTGATGGATAAATCAGACTAGAATCAGGGATAGAAGGCACAAAATCTGTGAAAGCAAAGTGCATGACCACAATGTTTGGATGCGGTGGAATATACTCAATATCTTGCAGCCACAAATTATCAGAATCACGTAAAGCCAGAGGTTTCCTCAATGGCAATATCTCTCTCTTCATAGCTTTCAATATGGCGCATGAGTTGGATTCGGCGCTGTAGTTGAACATCATTTTTAGAGCGTATTCGGTGTTACGAAATCGAGCGTTGTATACAACAGCATTGGTACCCTTTGCAATAAACTCTTTGATTTCAATATCCTCCAGTGTGATGTTTTCCACATCTGGTAAAGTTTCTACGTCGACAAGTTTCTCAAACATGTTATTGACAGCATGTCGGATCTCCCAACATACACCTTCAAACTCGTCTTCTTTAGTTAAAATGCCTGTTCCCGATGCAAGACTAACACCAACAAAAGCAAAGAAAGGACTTGAATTTTCTCTATACAATATTTCCTTGACAGTTCTACGACGTAGGTCATTGGAGAGCGAGTTAGTCACACGGTTTAGAATATTATTAACAAAATGTTTTCGTGCATTGTGAATATAAGACTGTATCGAATATCCTCCTGCTACGTGTGACTGCCCTGGCACTTGACTCACTCTTCCCGTAACATTTTGAGATTGATTTACGAAGTCAATTTTGGTTGCGTTTTCCGTCGGTGTACTCTTATGGATGGGTTTGATGTAGCGGACCAATAATTTACCATTGTGATAAAACCGTACAAAAAATGTTCTAAGCGACATTTCAGACAATTCCACTACTTTACCTGTGACCCAAGACCACGAAATGGCGTCAGCAGTGAAATTTCTGCTCACCAAGTAGAACTTAATTTTGAGGGTTGCTTTACTTTCTGCAAAAAGAAAGAAAAAACGACAATCTCAGTTCGACAATTTCAGTGCACCAAATTTCTAAATTTTGAAAAAAAAACCTTAGGACCGCTTAAAATCACTTAGGCGCATTACTTCAGAGAAATATCCAACTTAATACGCGATAAATCACAAAATATTATGGCCGTGTTTCTCTAATTTGCAAATTCAGCAGTCTGTGTTGGTTTCAGATCAATCCATATGTGCCCAATGGGAGAAGCTTAGCGTTAGTTTCGAAGGTAATTTCGGTCTAAGACAAAAGGACAAAACCGCTGGTGTGCAAACTGAGGAGCTCACAAAAAATGAGAGCACAAATCATGCATTTTACTACTGGTCTCAGTTTTTTAAAAAGGAAAAATCGGAAAGAGTTAATTGGAATAATAATAATAATTCAACTTTTGAAAGTCGGGATTAAAAAAATCTTTGAAATTAACCCAAACTGAAAATATACAGATTGCGTATTTTTTTCTTCGAAAAATATATTTATGAACAAAAGATACATTTTTGACATTCTAACCAAAAAAAAATCTCAAATGTTTTGGAGGGGATTTTTTTTAGTACTTGAGCGAGAAAGTGAGTTCTTCAATGTCATTGACGCGAGACTATCTAATGTTCGTGATGTGTTTCTGAAGATATATCAGTCTGACCTTTAATTCCAGGAACGTGTCATTGATATAAGAACACGCCCAATGACCTTCGCAATAAATTTTTAGGACCTATAGATTACGCCACAGACATTACATAACGGATTACGGATTCGAAGGATTACGCAGATTACTGACTTACAAGGGAGAAACAAAGAACTTTTGTTTTTTATCCTTATTTTTCTAGAAATATTGTTTTTGGTTAGGGTGTTATTTAAAAAAAAATCATATCGCTTTTTTCAATTTTCTTCTCAAAAGGATCAAAAAAATATATGTAAATAAATGTAATGTTTACACATCAACGGATAGCTCGCTTATATATTTCTTTGTGTTATTGTGTCGCAATTTTTGTGAACATCACAACATTACTAGGTAGTTTGAACAATCTCTCCAACATCTCCAATTCTAAGGTAAACTTAACAATTACCTTACAATTCTACCACTTGTCGCTATTACCATAACTACTCAAATTTAATGTCTTCAGGTAGCTGATTTAGCCCCAAACACAACCAGACCAAGTGGAAAATTAGAGAAAAAAAACTTTTTCAAATTTTCACCACAAAGACATCCAATTTTATACTTCCTATTGTTTTCTTTGTGTGATCTTCTTGGAATTGTGTCTACCTACTCATAATGATTGATTTCTGTTTATGGATGATCAGAATGAATGTGAAGATGTCTTCATTCGCTTCATTCATACGCTTATAGAGTTTTTATTAATTCAATTTTTTTTTAAAAATAAATAGTTAGCTATATGTGCGCTATTAATTGAGTCCCCAAGCAGAATGCTAGTCAGATGGCATTTCTCTTGATGCAGTGTGTCACGACGTGAATGAAAACATTATCAAAAAAGATGGTTCCAGAATTGTATTATTATTATTCATTTGGTAATAATAGATTTTCAAGTTTTGATTGAATAAATTGATAGAACACTTAATTATCCTTCGGTGTACAAAATTTCTATTCAATATAAAAAATATTAAACACAGCATATTGACATTGATCAACATTTGAAAACTCAAAATGCTGCTCCGCGTGCTCTTTTCTGAAAATCAAGGGCGTGTGTGATGGAGTGATAAATAGGTTTCCCTCTTTCCCATATAAAAATACTCGATCTTAAGATAATCATTGAATTGAACACATAAAATAATTAATTCTCACGTTTATCATGGGCATAAACTTGCTCCAGTCTATCCATCGTAAATCATAATTTTGTCTTGAAATTTAATGTGATCTAGTCAACGGTCAGATCAAGACTGGCAGCTGACATATTTTCAGAAGAAGAAGAAAAAAATCACGATTATCTAGCAATATTCTCGGGAAAGACAATGACATTAAAAAAACTCCTCACTTGCACGCACAAATACTCAAAAAATTAGCTCTGCTCTAAAATATTTCTTATCAGGATCGGTTATAGTTATACTATAATTATCTCGCCTGTATCGCATTGTTAAGTACCGTCCGCTGTGTTCAACGGACGGTACTTAACAATGGTTTGTTCTTGCAGAATCGTTTTATTCTGTTTTAGACACTGTAATTATTTATTTTTTCATATCATAGCTTCTTTTTACTTTTCTACTTTAATGTTTTTGTAAAGTAGACTGATTTTCCATTGTGAATCTTGAAGAAATGAATACAAAGTTTAAACTCCAAGATTCGCCTTCAGTTAACTAAAAACGTGCTCTAGAAAAACTAGAAGCGATCAATTTTTTTTATAACATCTTTGAATATACCTACCTAGTACTATCTAGAATAAATGGTACGGAAAACCGTACTAGACTTTCTCTTCCTTAATCATTCCATCAGACTACCACCGAATGCAGATTTTGTTCTTCTAAAGTTTTAAGGTTTTTAGTTATATATTTTAGTTATTGTTATATTTCTATTTATGTTGACCATTCTTTTAAAAAGATTGCAGCCTTCGGCTGCGGACTTTGCTCTTTAGTGACAGTATTATTTTGAACGATTTTGCAGCCTTCGGCTGCGGACTTTGCTCTTTAGTGACAATAATA
>CM022878.1:27249545-27304538 GCA_012654025.1 Pachypsylla venusta | reverse complement strand
CTTTCTTAGTGCGCATCTAAGACCTAAGTGCGACCTACATGCCAAATTTCAGCCTCCTAGGACGTACCAGTGCGGAGAAATCGCGATGAGTGTTAAGTGAGTGTGTTTCTCTTTTATATATATAGATACAGGATGTATACAATAGAATCACAATATTCTATATATAGGATGTTTACATTAGAATCATAATATTATAAGTCAAGGCTCTATTCACTTCAATATGCTTCGGAAGCTTCGTTCTGAGAGGTGATCATCCTGGATTATAGTCAGCACTTTACTGAAGGTAGTGTCCTTCAATTAGTGTCCGTATTAGGACAACCAGGAAAGCATGCAATCATAGTTCCAGCCAAGGGCCATCAAATGTTTTCGGTAGCCTCATATCAACCTGTTTGTACGATCGAGAGGCACCGCTACTACAACAACAAAACAGTAAGTGAGTATGCGACTGTCTGAGAGTACCCTAAGTGAATCATTGATGACTAGTGAGTGTTTGTAGGAGCAAGTGAATAATGAGTGATTACTGAGCACGTACCATTAGTTGATTGCTTTGTCGTTGTTCACGGGTTGATACAATTTATTTTCACTGTCTACAGATTTGAGCTGGCCAGCTGGTACGTGGTATATGCTTTGGTTCTGTCACTCTGTTCCTCTATGAGCATGGGGCTTGTTGTGTATCACACTGTTCTCAATGGGTTCTCATACAAAAATATGGGTAACAATAAAAAATAACAATCACTCTTTTGAAAGCATAGCATCGTTGCCGACGCGACGTATTGAACTCAATGTATCTTTCGATAAATTAGACTACAAGATTCTAATTTTGGTTTATTAATTTCAATAATGTCCGTTCGTTCCACGATAACTTTCGAATGCTTCGCCCCATTTTCATTAAACTTTGTAAAATATAGAATTCGCTGATAGGTTTTTGCGTCCTCCTAGTGGCCCATTATGTGAGCGAGGTCTACAGTACACAGAACTACTAGTATTTAACGTTCCAGGGTATGCAGAATCCAAAAATGAATCCTTTCTTCATACGCTGTAGTGGCACTTTCGCCACTCAGCGCTAACCAATTTTAGTGAACTTTGTTTTTTAGGTCTCATTGGGGGTCGTCTAATTATGCGCCGAAATTCAGATTTTTAGCGGTTTTCATTAATCCTGTTCTAAATGTACCCAAAACCATTGGGTGCAATGGAATATACCGTTGTCGGGTTTTCCGCATTTTAGAAGATTTGTAATATTATAATAATAAATAATAATAATAAAAAAAAAATACATGCTGTTTCTTTGTGTTATCTCACAACTTTGGTGCTCACTGAAGCAATCTGAAGCATTGTAGAAATTTCCAATATCAATCATTATCCAATTACTTTGAATTTTTCTATTTTACCTACAAGGCTGACATAGGGTCGATATGCGCATTTATGTCCATAGCTACTCATTGTCCTTATGAGGCTGAGTGGGCCTCGAAAACATCCAAACCACAGTAACAAATTTTTGCCCCTGCCAGGATTCGAACCTGGGTCTCCTGAGTGCAAGACTAGTGCAGGACTGAGCCAAGAGAGCTTTATAATATTATAAAAGACCCCGCACAAAAATATAGTTTTCAATCAAATTCACTAAAATTTTGAAGTGTCCATTTTTCGACATTTGGTGCATTAATATTTTTGTACTACGCCGTAAAACTACATCTCTTCAAAATGTCAGCCAATTTGACCGAAAGCCCATTTCATATTTTTTGTGCCGTGTCTTTCTTATCAACATATTTATTTCAGTGGCTCTCATGTTTTTTGTTAACTCAATTCTCATCTACACTTTGTTCACACAACTCGCATTCAAATGGCCTTTATTGATGCACGCTTGGCAAAAACTGGAATGGGATATGAGACTGTTTGGTTATCCTCATCAATTGAAATATCGATGTCGAATGGTCACAGTGACTGCAATGACGCTCGCAATAGGTAGACTAATCAAATGTACTACGTTCCATATAGAAATTGTAAGAAGTATTTTGTTTAGTATTGAAGCAGTGTCTTCGGTACGTTGGACATACCAGTTCTCGTAAGATCTCTGAACTTAGGCAACATCTAGCGAAGTTTTACTTTAGTTTTACAAAGGTGACCATGTAGGATCCTAGTAATGCTTTTACCAAACCCACGGTGGGTAAGGTCAATCTGGGTAGCTGGGTTGTAAGCTTCCACTGAATGGAGGGTAAAACCCCCGTCTCGAATGACCAATAGATAAATGTTAAATAGACGTTAAGCCACAAAAAAGGTACATATTATCAGATCCAATAACATCATAAAAACTCCAACAACGTCGGTATATGTTCTGTGCTAACTTGGAAACTTGGTCCAATATGTTTGGTTCCAGTTGAACATATGGGATGGTAAGACTCACTTACTGGTAAACAGTAGGGCGTGGGTTCAAACTCAGCCAACCCATGGAGAACATGGATGGGGGATTATCAAAATCTAGCCCAACGTTCTCAAAGTAGCATGGTATGCTACCCACCAATCCTTCCACCGCTACCACTTTCAACAATTACACCAACAAAGTCATTATGCTGACTTGCCTCTCCTATGTTTGATTTCAGTGGAACATGTCGCTTTCATCATCACAAGTACTGATGAGGTCACATCTTGTCCCGAAGGTATTTGTGCTGACTTGCTTCTCCCATGTTTGATTTCAGTTGAACATGTCGCTTTCATTATCACCGGTATTGATGAGGCCACATCTTGTCCCGAAGGTATTTCTCTTCTCAAAGCCTACTTCCTCAATGTTTACCATCAAATATTTTTCGTACTACCTTACTCTCTGCCGTGTGCTTCATTCCTTGCCATCTTTAACTTTATTTTGACTTGTGCCTGGAACTTCATGGATCTGTTTATTATTATACTATCAACTGCTTTGGCACTAAGATTTCAACAACTCAATCAGAGGCTGGTCAGTGTTCAAGGAAAAGTAAGCTTTTGTTTTATTTAATTCAATCTGGAGTGCGGTATATGACAGGGAATCCTGGACAGGAAAAATCCCTTTTTCCCAAATCCCACCACTTTTAATTCCATGATATCCTCAATATATTTCACTTTTTAATCACTTTCAAAAAGTGTCGTGCTCAAGCAAGATTGCTCTTCAAGGCACAGCCGTAAAAAACGTTTCCTAACCTGTCTAGAGGGGTTAAAATATGTCAATAAAGGAAACAAGTAGGTAAACATAAAAAGTTACAAACAAAATAAAAGAGGCGGACGGAGAGACAGAGAGATATTGCAAATTGCAAGCCGCAAAAGGGAAAAATCTCGCCTGTCCGAAAATCCTTCGTTTCTTGTCCAGGATTCTCTAACCAAAGGGGTTGGGAATCTCTTTTACGACAAAAAAATTTAAAGAGGGAAATTTTTCATCGTTGGTGTTGACTCCAGTACGAGTAATTAAGACATGTTCGTCTAGGTTTGAACAGTTTAAACATAGCACAGATACCAAAACACGTTTTGAGGTCCCCAGAGCCCCAGTTTTCGAGTTTCAGTCATTGGGCCGTGTGTATGTTTGTCTAGATCGCGGTCTGAGCGACATGCTTACAGTTGATCAATTGTCAAATTTCGTGGTTTGAGCATTTTGCAAATGCCACATCGCTATGTGGTCATTATTTTCGCTCAATGAGCGATTTTGAGGACTGAGCCCGACATGAAAAACCTATAAAATGATGAGCAACGAAACTTTTGGTTGCATTTGTATCTTTAAAAAACACTACCGTTATTTATGACGAGGATTCACTTATTTTTTCACTTCCAACTCAAGTTTCATCTGCTTCGTAGACATTTTCAGTCAGTTTTCTTGAAAATGTCTACTAAGTACTTAGACGGAACTCGAGTCAGAAATGAAAAAGTAAGTGAACCCTCGTCATAAATAACGGTAGTGTTTTTTGAAGTTACAAATAGGATGTCTAATATAAATTTATAATAATTGAATTTGTATTTACCGTTAGCGGTTTTTGATTCTAGGTATTACCCAGCAACGTGTGGAGACAGTTTCGTGAAACTTATAACAAAC
The DNA here is from genome assembly GCA_012654025.1 of Pachypsylla venusta. Classification (NCBI taxonomy): domain Eukaryota; kingdom Metazoa; phylum Arthropoda; class Insecta; order Hemiptera; family Aphalaridae; genus Pachypsylla; species Pachypsylla venusta. Next base: position 27,300,493 of record CM022878.1, on the reverse strand, counting down.
TCTCTTGTCTAACCAAACTCTTGGACAGCGTACTGTCTCCCATTGTGTTGTTATCATTTGCAAACAATTTATATTTTATAAGTCTACAGTTGTTCAATAGTCTCAAGTAAGCTTTATTATTCTTACTTTACTATAATAAGGAAAATATTGTACTTAATGGGTTAAAATTTTCCAAGTCTAGTTTTCAATGCCAAACTTTTGGTTGAATCTACCGTTAATTATTTTTAATAGTTTTCAAAAATCCTGCCTAATAATAGAACGTTAAGAACTATAGCTTGAAATTTGATGCCTATTTATATTAATTTTATTCAAGGAATACGCAATTACGCAATCTAACCTTTTTTATATAATATACACTTGATGTTTCTTTGTCATTTTTCACAAATCCTGGCTAAAAAGAAAACAGTAAGAACTAAGTATAGAGACTTGAAATTGTTTAGTTCGGAAATCAAGTTTCTTAGTATTTTCAAAGACTTCTTCGTGGATACTTTAAGTCTTTAAACAGCATAGTATACACATATGTTTTTTTTTTTTTTATTATAATTCGTTGTTTTTTAGGCCCATGCAAAGTGTCTGGGAAGCGGTCTATTTTGTATACTCATTTGCCTATCTTTTGCTCAGAATCTGTGCAGTATCTTTATTTGCCGCGTCCATTAATGATAAGAGCAAAGAATGTACAAGCGTGTTGTTCTCCATACCCTCAGAAAGTTACAGCGTAGAGGTAAGTAAGGGGCAGACTTTGGTAAAACATATATATATATATATATATATATATATACATCAAGGTCAATATTTTTAAGGTACAATCGCTAAAAAATTTCTTTCTGTTGTGCAACATTGCCAGATCCCAGAATGGAGGAATCACTTTTCGGAATTTTTTTAGAGTAAACCCACCCCAATTTAGCCTAAGGAATATGCCCTTAAAATTTATTCCTGACCACACAACAACACAAATAATGGAATTAAGGAACAATAGATTCCGTGCTTGACAGGAGTACCTACTTGGCTATCTATGAATGAAACTGTTCTGGTGAATATTTACCAATGACCACACAAAAACACAGATATAATGTCAAACGTAGATATAGGATAAACAAAGAAAGATTAGGATTGTAAAGTCGAAAATATTGTAAAATTCATAAGGAAGATTTTTTTCCTTACAAATAACCGAAGTGAAAGTGTTTATGGGAAAAATTGAGAAAAAGGAAATATAACAGAATCTTCTACCAGTACCTAGGTATACAACTTACCAATTGCAAAAATTATCTTCTTCAAATTACAAATTGTCTGTGCTATGCAAAATGAAAAATCCAATCATCACAATTTATTTACACAATGATAAAGATTTTATAGTAGAAGAAGACCAGAAATAAAAATGAGAAGAAAGAAAATTATCTACGTCGTTATTTTTATTTACAATTTTCATAAATCAACTGTTTTCTAAAGGACATTCCTAAATGCAAGCTTGCGGCTCAAGTAAAAAAAAAGTAGCAATAAATGAACAAACATGTATCACTAATTTATTAACACAATGATAAAGATTTTAGTAGAAGAAGACAGAAACAGAAATAAAAATGAGATCACTTCTAGGGTCATTTATGGTCAAAAGAGGTCATTTTGGGGTGACCCTCTATAACCCAAACGGCATGCCCGATTTTGATGAAATTTGAAAGAGACACTCTTTGTAACATATATATTATCGGTAAATTTGAGACTCGTGGGGCTATCTTCATCTGGGGGCTCCTTTATGACACCAAACCGGAAATTAGTGTCACCTCACTAAAAGTGGCAATAGAGCTTAAATTTTGATGAAATTTAAAACAGATACTGTTTGTAACATATCATCGAGAAATTTTGGGACTCATGGGGCTGTCTTCATCTGGGGGTCCTTTATGGTACCAAACGGGAAATTAGGGTCACCTCTCTAAAAGTGACAATAGACCTCCAATTTTGATAAAATTTTAAACGGACACTCTTTTTAACATATTATCGACAAATTTTGGGTCTCATGGGGCTATCTCCATCTGAGGGCCCTTTAGGGCACCAAACCTGAAATTCGGGTCACTCCTCTAAAAGTAGCAATAGAGCTCCAATTTTGATGACATTTAAAACAGTGACCCTTTGTAACATATCATCGACAAATTTTGGACCTCATGGGGCTATTATCATCCGGGGGTTCTTTAGGGCACCAAACCTGAAATTCGGGTCACTCCTCTAAAAGCGGTAGTATCACTTATATTTTGATGAAATTTAAAATAATCACACTGTGAAACATATTATTGACAAAATTTGGGTCTTATAAAGCTATCTCCACTGTGACAACAGCCGAAAGCCACCAAATCTAATATTTTTGAAGTTATACTTCTTTAGGCGCGTTATGAAAAAATAATGAGAGTGAAATTTTATTTTTCCGTAACGCGAGAACGTAACGCAAAAATTGTTTCATCCACAAAACTGTATGAGCCAACGATCATAACACGTTGAATACACCAGTTCACGTCAGATCACTGAAGTTAAACAACGTCGGGCGTGGTCAGTACTTGGAAGGGTGGCCGCTTGGGAACACCACGTATCGTTGGCTCATTTTCCCGGCCCAACTCAGCCTGGGTGAGTTTAATGTGGGTAGCTGGTTTGCAAGTTTCCAGCGAATGGAGGGTAAAACCCCCGTCTTGAATGACCAATAGATGTTAAAGAGACGTTAAGCCAAATTAAAAAAAAAAACTGTATGCATTCTGAAACTACTTATCCGATTGTAATCCAATAGATAAAGAAAAGAAAACTGCTGAAGTTAATGCTAGACCTTACTTCGTTCGAGAGTTATAATGGTGCAAAAAATTCAATAGATGAAGAAAAGAAAACTGCTGAAGTTAATGTCGGACTTACTTCGTTCGAGAGTTATAGTGGTGCAAAAAATCCGTCCTAATCTGACGAACATGCCGCGCGATGGCCGCGTTTGTGCCGCAGCGCGCATATGTGTACATATCATTCGCCGAACTATTTGCAGAACTGTTCGTAGGAATACATTTTCAACGAACAGATATAACATTTTGCCGCGTGTTGTGCTCGCGAGCACAGAAAAACACGTCCTAAGTCCTGATCTAACAAACATTGCCGCATTCGTGCCGCGGCGCGCATATGTGTACGCACCTTTAGGTATTCAATATTTAAATAAAAAGTTTGCTCAATCTCGTACGGCTAGACGCTGTCTGTCCCTCTAAGAAGATTAAGAAGCGCAGGTAGCTCGCCGCCAACCCCGCGCGAGAAAGGAAATAGTTTGCATTTGACACACCACACACAAGCCGCCAGTTTGCAGGTCTGCAAAATAGGGATCCTTTTTTAATTTTGTATAAAAATCTCTGCCAAGTGACACATGGATTTATTATTTTTCTGGCAAAAATATATCCCGTGACGATTCCAAATCTGGGGCGTAACTAGACCCTAAATTTGACATACCTATTAAATTTTAAGTCTCTGGCTCTTACCATTATCTTCTTAGACAGGATTAATGAAAACCGCTTTAAAGCGGTAAAAACCGCCAGCAGTATATTTTATTGAACCCAAAAGTTTCGGAGCTAACTAAGACCCCAATATGACAAACATACAAAAAATTTCAAATCTCTAGCTCTTACCATTCTCCTTTTAGACAGCAATACTGAAAACCGCTAAATACGGCAAAAATCGCCAAGGGTGTATTCGATTGCACCCAAAAGATTCGGGGCACAATCAGAGCCCAAATGGAACCTATATACCATCCAAATTTCATCCAAATCGGTCAACGCTAAGTGGCAAAAGTGCCCATTACGGCGGACAAACGGATAATTTTTATTCGATTTTTAGAATCTACGTAGTTGGACCGTATAATATCAAATTTTGAGGGGGGGTAATATTTTTGGCCGTCATGGGTCCATGTTGGACGGTTGTACAATTGTACATACGCAATAAAAACGTTTCCTAACCCCTCTAATTAAGGCTACTCTCCAAGCACAAAAAGCCCGCCAGAGGCTTAGGCGCAGGGGTTTACATAGCCCCAAAGAGAAGTTTAGCTCACGAATATACGAATATAACCTCTTTAATTGGGTTAAAAAAAAAATTGCCTCAACAAATCTGGTAAGGTCAATTTGGGTAGGTGGTTTGTAAGTTTACAGCGAATGGAAGCAAAAAGTCCCGTCTCGAATGACCAAGATGTTAAAAGGACGCCAAGCCAATAAAAAGTGCTGCCAGTGTCTATTGCACAATGAATACAACAGTTCCCGTTGGATCACTGAATTAAACAACGTCCAGCGCGGTTGCACCACGTGGGCTCGCGCACTCGTGATGCTGGTTATTTTTCCAGCCCAACCCAGGCTGGGTGAGGTCAATGTGGGTAGCTAGTTTGTAAGTTTCCAGCGAATGGACCCCCATTCTCTCGAATCATTAATAGATGTTAAAGAGACGTTAAGCGTTAAGTAAAAAAGAAGTGCTATATGAGGATTAATTGGTTATTTGACATCTGTAATGTAGTACTTATGTTGATGATACAAAATGCAAATCATATTTTGTAATTGTAATTTTACTAATACAGTTTTTTTTTTCTTTTCCACAGGTGTCACGATTCCTTTTACAAGTTACTTCTGATGATCTCGCCCTTACAGGATGTAAATTTTTCTCGGTCACTCGCACCTTAATGCTTACTATAGCAGGAACAATTGTGACTTATGAGATAGTATTGGTTCAGTTTAATGCTGTCACTGGTGACACTAATGCAGGGAACAATACAAAGGCTTGCCACAACATACCACTAGATCATTGAACGAGGATGTTCACTACTCCGTCACTCACACCTTAATGCTTACTATAGCAGGAACAATTGTGACTTATGAGCTAGTATTGGTTCAGTTTAATCTCTCACTGGTGACACTAATGCAGGGAACAATACAAAGGCTTGTCACAATAGCAGGAACAATTGTGACTTATGAGCTAGTATTGGTTCAGTTTAATGCTGTCACTGGTGACACTAATGCAGGGAACAATACAAAGGCTTGCCACAACAATTGTGACTTATGAGCTAGTATTGTTTCAGTTTAATGCTATCACTGGTGACACTAGTACAGGGAACAATACACAGGCTTGTCACAACATACCACTAGATCACTGAATGGCGTACGACTGACATTACCAAGTATTAAAAACGTCTTCATGTGGGTCAGTATAACTTCCTCACTATAATTACCAAATTTCAATCTCTAGCTTTTACCGTTTTCTTTTTTTGCGAGATTCGTTAAAACTGCTAAACAGCGACAAAAAAAAAAACTATTTTGCATTCCATGCGTAAAATTGACATAATAGGCACCCAATTTTAAGCTCTAGCATTTACCTTTCTTTTCTTAGGCAGGAACCTCCAAAAAGCGGCCAAAAATTGACAAAAACGGTATATTTTACTTCAACCAGTGGTGTCTTTTTGCAATCAATACATAAATTGAGATATCTTGTTCACATACAGACAGAGGGACAGACACACTCACGGACCAATGGATGAAACTCGAGATTTGGGCTCTGGGTACTCAAAACATGTTTTGGCATTGAAAATTCGACATCGAAAATTTCAGCGCATTACAATAATTTCCTTTTTATAGGATAAGAAAAGAAAAACTATCTCTTAAGGGGTGAACCATATTATATTAAACAATACATATATGTTGAATTGTTTGTATGAACCTAATAGGATTAGGTATATAAATATGAATTATATTAATTTCTGTAAAACATAAAAAAAAATCTCCAAATTTTGCCGCCCCTAAAATCTGCGCTCTAGGCTCCAGCCTATTGGTAAATCCAGCACTGCGTTTCTACCTTTCATTCGATTACCAAACAATAGACCGCCATTTTATAATGGATCATCATATAGGCTTCGAATTGTACACCTTGGCTAACTCGCCAGCGATAACGTGAAATAATTTGTAATAACCATACAACATACAATATTGATAAAAAAAAAAATCAAAATGTTCGTAAAGTTTATATTATTTATTTCAAATAACAGTGTAAAACTTACACATAAAAAAATCTAGGAGAGGGATACCATTCTCATTATTAATGGGTTGGTGGTGTAGAGGTAAGACGCTCTGACTGGTAAACATTAGGGCAAGGTTTCAAACTCAGCAAAACTATGAAATGTTATCTTCATGAACTTGAAATATTTGTCACTATTGCAGGAGATGGAAAGGGTCGGGAATTAATCGGGCGTCCTGAGAGTGGCATAATATGCTACCAAACCCTTCGACCACCATCACATCAGCGATGGACACGGACAGTAAGTAATTATTAATGAAGTAAGTAATTAATAATGATAAAATGGCAGTTTGCATTTTTAATCACGTAAATACGCAGAGAATCATGGCGTATTTCTCTAACTCTTACGAGTATTTGGGCCACCTGTTTCTATTCTAACTTTTGAGCCCAGTCTGCCTATGTCCCCGCTTGCCAGTCAGAACTATTTAGGGCGGCCGTCCTTTGGCAGCGACTACAAGCTCACACTACTACGAGCAACAGATCCAAATAAATGTAGGTAAACGGGGCATCGTCTACTGTAATTGTAAAACACATTACGCGCTCAGTTGACGAGGTTTCAAGAGCCTACGAGTACATTCATTTGGATCAGTCGCTTCCAAAGGTAAAACCGATTTTACCACTACAATACCAACCCACAACAGTTTTATTAAAAGCGAATGTTTTATCGACATTTTTGTGGCTGTGTGCGTATTAAGTAGGTAACGGATTCGAATCCTGATCGGGTTAACAAAATTAGGAAAAAGGAAAATCAAATTTTGATAAAACCTTTTCCCTAATTTTGAACGTCCCCATGATGGCCAGTTCTACGCACCAGGACGACCTGGAACGCATACCATCACAGTTCTAGCCAAGGGCCATCAAAATATTTTCGGTAAACTCATATCAATCTGTTTCTACCATTTTAATTAATCATGCATCTATAAATGGGAAGAACGGTTGATTTAACCGCTACTACTACTAGGTACTACATCAAATTTTGAACCAGTCGGGCTGTGTTTAGGAATAAGTAGGGACTGAGTTATCGAGAAAAATTAAATAAGTATGGTGGTCGGGTTCTGCGCACCAGGACGACCTGAAACGCACAGTTTCAGCCAAGGGCCATCAAAACTTTTATGGTAACCTCATATCAATTTATTTCTACCATTTTTCCAAACCTTAATTTAGAAATGGGGGAGCAGTTAATTTTAAGAGGGAACACCGCTACAACAATAGCAAGTATGTATAGTAGTAGCGAAAAGTAGTAGCATTATGATGGAAATGTTATACAGCTTAGTGAAATTGAGTGATTGTTAAAAACACCTTGTAACTCTATGATGTCCACAAAAAATTCAAATAAAATGCAATATAAATTTCATTATAAGAGAAAGTACGAAGGAAAAAAAAATCCTAACGTGGGACTCAACCCCAAGATAATATGAGATAGAACGTACGAGTTGTTGTTGTTGTTGTTAACGTTCTCAACGACTCTCACTGTGTCTCCAGGCCAAGAAAGGTGGCCTCTCCAAAAGGATCTGTCCATTATGCGGACGACTCTAGATTAGTGGGGTTTGATGGATAGATGAATGATGGATATTTGTTGGCTGCTCATGATTTACACCATGAGCAGCCAGCATACATAGACGACAACGATCAGATACTTCAGGGTTTAGCAAGGATTTATATACCAACTCTTTGAGGAAGTATCTGGAGCAGCACGGCTGGGTCCAATGGAGGAAAAACACAGTAAGTTGTCGTCGGAACGGTGTTGATGGTCTTTGGCCGTGCCCAAGGGCACGGGTAGCCCCGGTACGAAGAACCAACCATCTTGGGGGCCAGAACGTACGAGTAGTCCATGTCACTTACGGGAGAGTAGTACACAAAGACTATCTGTAAAAAATAACACGCCGATCTGCTGTTTCATGGAAAAAGGGCAAATTAAAGAGCAATCTTTCGCATTAATAATACAAATAGAAGCAGAATGATAAAAAAAAAATTATATGAAAAAAATAATATTCGCCCAACGTGGGGCTCGAACCCACGACCCCGAGATTAAGAGTCTCGTGCTCTACCGACTGAGCTAGCCGGGCTTGTTGGAGAGGGGGGAGATAAATAGCATTATCTATGGACGATATCATTATGTTCGTGTGAATTATCTATGGACGGTATCATTATGTTCGTGTGAAATAATTTTGTTTACATGGGGTAGGAGGTTGTTATTAGTAGTAGTTGTAGGTGTAATAGCAGGGGTGGCCATAACGTGGCTCGCGAGTCCAACTTGCGCAACTTTGTAATGCATTACTCAAAAATTTTTTTTAATAAGTTTTTTGAAATGAGAGATAAAAAAAACTAAAATCCCCTTTATAGCCGGCGTCTTTCGCCGTGATGGTCACTTTTGCAACTTACCGTTGACCGATTTTAAGTAAAGCACAACAACCTTTTACACCCTGTATAGGATTTTTTATGAGAATCCTCAAACGCCCTGTAATGCATTGATGCTCACAAAAATTGTAATTGTGAAACAATAACATAAATTTATACATTTACATAAAATTTCATCCGAGACTTGAAGCAGAAAACCAGCAATGATGACCCATGAGGACCCGTTAACATCATCAATAATCCGGTCCGATCTTGACATATCTTTGGACGGACATCATGATTTATGTCTTCGACCTCACTACTGTATCAATTCATATTATGATGCACAGTGACATTTTACATAGACTATGGCGGCTAATTCCTTGCACATTTCTTCCAGCACAATGACGCTTTCAAACAAATTATTCTGTCCATCCCTGAAACAGAATATTACTATCAACTAGCGGGTTTGTCCGTGCTCCGCTTATCTCTTACCGATTTGGCTAAACAATAAGTGATACATACATACACACGTTACATTGAGTTTTATTAATATAGATAAAGCTCAGGACTTAAAAGGGCCACACGGGAAGTTAATCTGGCTCTGCTCATTGCTTGGCAAAGTCATCTCCACATCTAGATTCATGTTTGGAAAAATGACAGAAACAGGTTGTTATGGGGTTACCGAAAAGGGTTTAATAATCCTTTGCTGGAACTGTGTTGATGTACATTTCACGTCGCCCTGGTGCGTAGAACCGGCCATCTTTTTGACGACGTAACTCTATTTCAAATGAGGCCAAAGTTCCAAGAGGATCAATACAGAATATTATACTACGAGTATGTTCTAGGTTGGTAGGGTCTACAATAAAATCAATAGTTTTAATGTCATCTGCATATCGGGCAGCATTGCACTTCTGTGCAAGACTTTACTTGTCAAAAAATAAAAGCTCGTAGCTACCTTGAATGGAATATGTTAGCTAAGCTAGAGTAAAACCTTTTCAATAACTACCCATCAGCTTATTGAAATCAGTTTTTCAAACCTGAATATAGAAATTTACATTTATAAATTCTCAACTACGGGTGTAAACATACATTACAAAGTATATTTTACCTGATTTCTTGTTCATTCCCCATGAGGTATCTTCTGGTAAAGGTAAGTCTTTCTCTATAACCATTAACAACAAGCAATTGTTTGGTTAAACTGGTAGCCACAGTCTGTAGAAGATGACACAAGGAAGGTGTACCAGGCTTTCGGGGGAAATATGGATTGAGCAGAAATTCGTGCAAATAGGGGTTGGGTAGAAGACACAATCTGGAAATTATACTGCTGAGCTCGAGATTGATTAGGTAAGTCTGAAAATTGAAAATATGCTCTGGTGAATTAAACAGAAAACTCATGTTTTCCCAAGGCGTAATTTATTTCAATGCATTTATGACTTACTAACTCTCATCCGGCCAGTATTCATTAGAATCAGACGCGGGTCAAAAAAGACATCCTCAAAGGCCAAGGCCACTGGGCTGATAGTATAAAATAACATAGGAAAGCACATTCCAATATCATTTTGAGATAATATTGTAAATTTGGGTTGGGTTGGGTGGAAGAGAATTCCTCAGGAATTAACCCCGCCCTTTGAATGAACCTTTATATATATATATACAATTTACCTCCTTCCTATTTTCTATTACTTTCACCATTTCTGAGATAAAAGTTCATTCAATAAAGAATTATATAATAATAATAATAATAATATAATAAATAAATAATTTACAATTAAATAGCAATAGCACGGTCCGATATCTTCAATTTTGTCGCGACAAAATATCCTCAAAGCAAGAAAGATTTAGGTTTCTGTTTTTGTCATTATTTTAGGAAATTTTCTGTAAAGGGAGGACCAGCCATTCCAGAGTTACGAGTTCGAACGGCTAAAATAAATTTTAGAAAATACTAAAAAGTCAGAATGGCCGTGCCCCTGAGGCGCCTGGCGAAACATTTAAATCTTGGTTTTTAAAGGTTGCTATATACAATTATGCATATGCAGGGTGGACACAACCAATAGCCCCCGATTTCCATTGTCCTTGAAAAACAAAAATAGCAATATAAGAATACTAGCGAAGCACGGGCGAAACAGCTAGTCTAACATAAATAAAATCAAAGAGCACTCTTTCGCATCAATAAAAGCAGAATTACCTATCTAAAATTAAAAAAAAAAGAGAGGAAAAAAATATTCGCCCAACGTGGGGCTCGAACCCACGACCCCGAGATTAAGAGTCTCGTGCTCTACCGACTGAGCTAGCCGGGCTTGTTGAAGGGGGGGAGATAAATAGCTTTATATTACCGTTTTAAAGGTAACCCAAGATCTAGGGTTAGGTAGATGAGGGTATAAAACCGGGGAGGAGTGTCTGGCACCATTTTTTTTTTTTTTTTTTTTTTTTTTTTTTTTTTTTTTTTTTTTTTTTTTTTTTTTTNAGGGGGGTTAAAATATGTCAATAAAGCTAACAAGTAAACATAAAAAGTTAAAAACAAAAAAAAAAGAGAAGTAGAAAAAATAAAAATATGGTTGGTGGGATTTTTCCCGCAATGTGTCACGTCGCACGAATTACGAAAGTTGTATTACTTTTGTAATAAAAAAATAATTTATTTATTTAATATAAGTTAGATTTATTAACACAATAATAATATAAAATGAATACACACAATTAAGTAGGTTCAACTATGACTTGATACTTCAGAGTCTTAACTAATTCTAACCTGAGTGTAGGAGGTCTAAGGGTATATATACCCAATAAGGTAATTAGTGAGGTCATTACCCGAGGGAAGGTTTTACCCACATAACTCCTCCATTGCAAAAGAGACTTATATGGTAAAAGTTGAAAGTTTATTTGTTTACCATATAAGTAAGTCATAGAATAATGGAAATATAACATAAATTGTAACATAAAATTTAAAAAAAAAATGTAAAAATTAAATTTTACTAGGTGGATAATACGATCCAAGAGGATAGTTCTTTGGTCGATTGCCCGAGGGAAAGTTTTACCCACATAACTCGCGCGCCATGTCTAGGTCTAGCATGTAGGATGTGCGTGTGTGATTCTGCATAGGGAGTAGATTTTTTTTTAAATTTTATTTTCGTATAAAAAGAAAGTATTGTAATCGTGCAGAAAAATTGACTATTTTAACTATCTTGTTAAACAAAGCTGATCAAACAGTCAATAAGTGCTGCTGCTTCAAGTGGTACGTGACGGAAAAACTATCCCAATTTAGCACATGTCTTTTTTCCTTACCGTCTCTTCATTCGAGAAACGGGAGGTTTACCCTCCATACACTGGAAACAAATTTTTTGAGAGTCGATAAATGAAATTTTGAAATTATAAATAAAAAAATGTACCTGAATGTATATCTGGGAAGATAGAAAAGGGTAAAGCAGCCGCGAGAAATGCACTGCCAGGGGACCCTAACATGGTTAATCTGAGCCTTGTTTTAAAGCTACTCTTACCTGGCCAGGCAGATTTTCTACTTTCTTAAACAACATATTTAAAAATGGGCCTTCATAAAATGGTTGTGCGTTTGTTTTGGCGTCATCCGTTACAGCTTCACTTGGCCAAGTAAATTTAGTACAAGCATCTTTGACCTGCTTGTAAACGACTTCAACATCTTTGAGATAAATTTCGTGGTCCGAATAAGTGGCAGATGATTTCAGAGATGAGGGAAACAGAGATTGGTAACTGTGAACAGAGAGGTCAATTAGAATAATTATGAATGTTGCCAAGCCAATTGTTGTTGTACACTGCGCTGTTCCACTTAAAATCAATTTTTTTCTTTCCATTTCTAGATACAGGTCTGGAGAATTCTACAAACCGGTTCATACTTGGAATTGAATATATCGAAATACGTTTTGGTGGCACCTGGCTGTAACGGTGATCGTATGTATTCCAGGCCCATGAGGGACGGTAGAGCACACACAATCTGTTCCCTCAAACCTTGTGACTAGTTTAACTTTCAAGTCTACAATGTTTTTGTTTTGTTAATTCTTGTAATGATGTGACGACTCATTGTTAAGATTATTAATATAAGCCATTGTTCGGTGACGCAACCAGGATTTTCATTTGGTGGCGTTTCAATTCGACTTTTTGTTTTAATAAATTAGATTATCGCGATGGTGATTGTATCCTTTATTTAAACTAAAAAAGAAAGATGAGCCCTGCCTATACAAAAGGTATCGGGTTTAATCACCGTATGAGGAGCGATGGCAGGTCCTTCGCGCCAGGATGACCTAGAACGCATACCATGACAAGTCGAGCCAAGCAACTTCAAATCAACATTTTTCCAAAACTGAATTTAGAAATGGGGAGAACAGTTGATTTTAAGAGGAATACTACAACAAAAACACCGTATGAGGCATAAAACCTGTTTTTAATGATTCGGGGAGGGGGGTAGAACCTCGACCAATCCCCAATTATCTGGTTTCGACCCCTGTCGCTGTTGAGAGCACACTCATGAATGTGTATCACACATATCTTACCTTTCTACAATTTTATCACTATTGGATGGCGCGAGGGTTCTACTCTCGGTTCCAGCGGATGATTTTTTCTCTCTTTCATCTTCTATGTCACTCCAAGAGTTGATGTCATCACTTGATGAGGTCACATCATAGTATTGACGTAAACACACAGCATTGATGACAAGAATGTTAAGAGTGACGTCATCGTATTTCTCAATTAGGGCCTGGAATAATGTACAGAGGATCCAAGTACTAACTAGGTAGTGCTTCTGTGAACCAGGTGGCCCAAGAAGGTCCAAAAATAATCTGCCTATTCTCTGAATATAATTAATGGTTATGTTGGGTTCAAACCTAGAAATCATTCATTGAGTGAAAAAACGAACACATGTGGTATTTTCAAAATGCTCAAACTTCAGAAATCGGCCATTGAGCACGTTTCTTTGTAAAAAAAATGCCTCTCCCAAAAAGAGTTTACCTATAAGTAATAGGCAAATTTCTATTTAAAGTCACCCTGGACTGTTTGAAGCATTTTGCAGAACACCACATCCCGATGTTATAATTTTTTCTCTCAATGAGCCATTTCGAGGGTTGAGCCTAACATTTATACCAAATTAATATTTTATGAATAATCGTGCAATAAAAGGTCACGTCTCCCCTCTAACCCCATCTTTTCATTGCACTCTTCTAAATTTTGTCGTAAAAGCTCAAAATAAGAGAAAAGCCCTGATTTTTCCACATTTCTGGAGCTCTTATCTCCGAAAGGCATCTTTTCATTGCACTCTTCTAAATTTTGTCGTAAAAGCTCAAATAACAGAAAAGCCATGATTTTTTCCCCATGCATTTCCGGACAGTTGTCCATAGAACAATTTTATATTATGTTCATCACAAATGTCACTCGTATAGAGAGATTTTACATCAGATTAGAAAACCCTGTACCCTGTATTCATAGAATTGCAAATTAGATTTTAGACCCTACTGGGCCATCTGTGGCCTTATGGCGGTGCATTATTTGAATGTTTAGAAACTATATTAGTCACAATCTGTGTAAAGGATAATATTGAACGACTAAAGGCGCCAATAGCTGGTTGGCGCTTACGGAGCAAGCTACTTACGGAAAATAACTTGAGGGTGTGCAAACAGACAATCTCATTTGTCTCAAAACAATTTTCTAGAAGGAGCTTCATCTGCGGACAGAGAACGTTGTTGGGCAAATCTACAGCCAATGAGTTGTTACCAAGTAACCACTCCCTCAGTACTAAAACAAAATAACTAAAATAAGCTCTATGAAAACAAATTAATGTTTTTGTATATTATTTTTAATAGGACACCTTTCAATCGCTCCCGTAAGGAAAAGCCCCGCCTCAAAATGTGATATTTTACGTTTGAAGGTGCGTAAAATGCAGAAACCGAATAAAAAAAATCGGTTGGTCCGCGTTAGCATTGACCGGTTGGGTCTCATTGTGCGCAAACATTTTTATTATTTTTTGTTAGTACGAAATCCTATATAGGTATGTGACTGGCGGTGACGAGAGGTTACGACGCAAAATTAAACCCCAAGTGAGACCTACATACCAAATTTAATAAAAATCAGTCAACACTAAGTGTGCAAAGTACCGACGACGACGGACGGTGTTCGGCGGATGAACGGAGGGCCGTAAAGTATCTTTTTTGGAGGGAGGGGTCAATTTTTGTTGGCCATTAAAATAATAAACCCATGTTTTAAATTGGCAAAGTTTTTATTGCAGGTCTTTGTTCTCTCCAAAAAAAGACTACCAACTTATAGTTGATGTTTTTAGCGTTTGCGACACTGATCTGTTCCAAGTTCAGGAACCGTTGCAACCTCTACCGGGTTTATCGAGAGGTATATGAGGTCTGGACTTGTAGATTTGGCTGGTCGGACAGGGGTGTATATTTAGGCTGAGCAACTTCCAGATAACCAGTATATGCTAATACAACCTTCAATTAACCGCTTTGTTTGTGACTACCTGAGAACAATGACGTCGTTGTTGCCATGGCGATACATTTGGTTAATACAGCAAGGGAAAGACAATGGCTGAGGAAATCCTGACTGAATACACACTCGACAAAACATATCTTGACTACTTCACAAAGGGCGGTGGATACAGCCGTTTCCCCTTCTCCAATGAGCTGAAAAAAACAGTAAGAGGGACTGAGATGGAAAGAAACTAAAATAGAATTGAAAAGATACAGTGGAAATTAGAAAGTCTCTTTAACATATATTGGACATTCGAGACGGTGGGATTACCCTCCATTTGTTGGAAACTTACAAACCAACTACACACATTGACCTCACCCAGCTTGGGTTGGGCCGAATAAAGCCAGCACAACGAAGGCGCGAAAAACCTCGGTCGACGTTGCTTAACTTAACTGATTTAACGGGAACTGTTGCCATAGACGCTAGCTAGAGAAAAAGTAGGTAGGTACTGAAAAAAACACCTAAGTCCTCACGATGGACGGTTTAACGCACCAGGACCATCTGGAACTTCTAGCATCAGAGTTCCATCCAAGGACCATCAAATTTTTTTCGGAAAACTCATACCAACCTATCTTTACCATTTTTCAAACCTGAATCCAAGAATGGGCAGGAATTCTTGATTCGAAGAGGAATACCGCTACAAAAACAACAACAGCATCTTCATGGGTCAATTATTACTTTTCAATCCGTTTTCATCATCTCTTAGATATGACTAAAAGTAACGACGGTCGAACGGATTTGTTTAATCCATTTTTGGACTCTACGTATCTAACTTGAACCCTAATAAATCAAATTTTAATGGTGCATCTTATTACATACGTGAATTCTTGTTAGTGAATTATTAGAAAAAGTATTTGAATAAAATCTCACGATGGTAAATAAGTCTCAGTTGTATTTTAGTTTTTATTCTAAAGATTAGATAAGGATGAATTTATTTTATGGGTTAAATGAGAATAATATGTATGTCACATATATTTCTTCGGAATTCCAGTTTATTGACGCCTCTTATTTGATATACCGGTTGGAACACAGGAGTTGATTTTATGCTGATGAGATTTTGGGCTCTATTGGTATTTCACACAATGTTTGATTGACGTCTACATCAACTTACATAACTACTAATTTTCTTCGACCACGTTTAACCATTTGTACTTACCTGATTTATGAAATCAAACCAGGAAAAAAACAGAATGAGTTGTGGGTAGCCATGATAGGTTGCCGTAGTATCGCTCATGAGGACATCTAACCTGAAATAACAAGGAAAATGCAGGAATTTAAATTTAATTTGGGGATTTTTTCTCAGTCATCCTACTCCAATATTCTATGAAAAACTATGCGACAGTATTCAAATGCCCACCATACAACACAGAAGAGAAATTTATCAACTTACATTTCTCCAAAAGTTGGTGAAAGGTTTCGAGGTAGGATTTTTATATTTCGTAAATTCCATTTTTGTAGTAGCAGTGTTCCTCTTAAAATTAAATATTCTCCCCATTTCTAGATTCAGGATTTGGAAGTTACAGGCCCGTAGCCAGGTAAAACTCCCTTTACATACCCCCCCCATTTTATTTNTGGTTTTGGGGATTATAGGAAAAATAATTTTTTCTCAAAAAAATCGGGGGGGGGGATTGAACCCTTAAAACCCTGTCCTGGGAAGAACGGTAAAAATAGGTTGATATATGAGTTTACCAAAAAGGGTTTGATGGTCCTTGGCTGGAACAGTGATGGTATGCGTTTCAGGTCGTACTGGTGCATCGGTGGCCGGAGAACCGGCCATCGATAGGAAGCTATACTTCATTATGGTCATTCTCTGTTTTAGTTTGTAAATTTATAACCGTCGTGAATTTGTTTAAAAATAACATTTTGCACACTTCTTGTGGCACATCAAGGAGAACACATTTTTTTACACTCAATGACCCTATACCGAAAATTTAGTATTTTAACTGTGCCGAAAATTTTAACTTTCAAAATCAGTTTTTATATACTCTGGAAAATTATAATATATGATTCAAACACGTGCTAAACTGCTATTAATGTCTTTCTCATTTTATACTCACCCCCAGGACACGTTAATCTCTTGTATACAATCAATATCTGAATTATCTTGAATTTCATCAAAAAGATTGACCAGTCGAGTCGTAATGGCGACTGTCAAATTGGTTTCAGTCACAATAAAATCGCTCACTTGACTTTCCCGTAATGACGTGAGAAGCATGATGGCCTGACAAGTTTTGATGCGAATATTAGTATCCTAAAATTATAAATCAAACAATCATAGTTCAAAAGCAACAATTTCGAAGTACTTCTGTGAACTGTAGATGTTACCTTCCTAAATTTGCCCATACTCTAATCAGCAAATTGTATGAACATAATAAAAGTCGCCACCAAGTTTCATCAGAATCGAACAAGGCGTTCGACTGTTATCGTGGTGCAAAAGAAAAACCGGTGATTTAAAACTAAACCTTAGTTCTTTCGGTTAAAAAATCAGAGGTGTCTATTAGCGTTCGATAAAGTGGCCCGAAAATTATTTTTAATTTGACGCCCATTAGGTGGGGGTATCAAACGAAATATCAGGTCTTTTTGCAAACGCCAAGAAAAAAAAAACCGTGCTATATTAACACGATACAAGATTCCTATGTAAAATCAATATTTTCAAACTAATTTTTGAATAATAAGGAAAAAAAATTGTGTTTTTTTTTTACGTAATATTGTTCAGATAAGCAAATAGAATGCGATTAGCCTAAGTATGAACTTGCAACGCAAGCGAAAACCCGTTTTTCAGATACCCCGAAAATTAAAAAATTTAAAAAAAGTTGCGTAATTTTTTATTTAGTTAACTTTTTTTTCATTTTCTAGCGCAAAATTGTAGCCGAGTAATTTTCTTAAAAAGAATGATGCAAAATGTTCCTTGATTCTAAAAGGAGTGCCTTTTTCTCAAAAAAATTAAATCCATCAACCGGTTATGGAGTTACGACCGCTTTTACGACCCATTTTTTGCCATAAGAAATAAGTAGGTAAATTGACGAATTTGTTTTTAGCCATAACTTTTTATCGGATTAACGGATTAGTTTATTAAAATCTAGTTTATTAAAACGACGGTAGGAATTTTCACACAGTTCAATTTTTTTTTTTGCATAAATTTGGAATTAGAAAAAGATCACTTTGTCTTGATTTTAGATTTAACAAAACAATAGCTATAAAAATAGCAAGAAACTAAATCTAAAAAAAAGACCCTTTTTTTTAGATTTAGTTTCTTGATTTAGATCAAAAACAATAGGAACCTTTCTTTTATGTTTGTTGGTCATTTCATATCTTCAATTTATGACGAACTACATAATTGCATATGTACAATTTCCTTTTTTTTCAATATTATCATATTTACTCGGAAAAGTCCCGTCCCGTATTTACTTCAAAAACAAGAGAAAACCCTATTTCTTGTGCAATCTAACTAATCGTTGGGTTTTAAAAATAACCCAGAATTTGACACATGCATTCCCCAGTTCACAATCATACTAATTACGGGGAAAAGGTGGCGCAAATAGAATATTAATGCACAAATTATAAAGTTGCAACTTCATTCACAAACCTTTTCTAACATCTTTCTTATTTTCCTAAAAAAGAATTGGGAATTATTGGATTATCAAATCGTTTTTTGTAGGAGAGATCTTTCTTGGCGTCCTTATGGCACACGAAGTGTTTTTTGGTCCCTACAGAATTTGCGGATGTAGTGGCGGTGTTCTACCTAAAGTCAACTGTTCTCCTTATATTTAGGTTCAGGTTTTAAAAGATGGTCAAAATAGGAAGAATAAGGTTATTCTCCCTATATAATAAGGTTAATAGTTCAGACTACTACAAGCGACTACACCCTATTTTGAGCAACTTCGGACGACAAATCTAACTACATAAAAATTTGAAGCTTGCAGGGGCTCGTAGTGGTTTCCAAAAGAGGACCGGTGTTATTGCCACTTGACTGGAGCTGATGGTAAGCGTTCCAGGTCATTTTGGAGCGCACAAGCGCCCATCACGAGGACGATGATTTCAGTAGTGAATATCAGATTACTTAATTGCTTAAAAGATTCGTTATCACTTTTTATCTCGAAATACATTTTTGCCTTATCCGATACACTGGACCAACGGAAGAACATTGAAAGTGACTCACCGCTGAGTTAATGTATGTGAGGAGAGCGTCAAGCAAATTTCGTGGTCTGCAAGGTTCTTTCTTGGTCGAATTTGATTCTGGAGTAGAAGAATCGTCCTGAAAAGTAATAATTCTGTTGACGAAACCAGAGATTTGCACATTGCAGAAGGTAACAAATCTTTTACAAATCCTTTTGAACGTTGACAGACGTGCTTTTAAGTGGATTGGTGACATCTACTATTTTTTACGTACTCTTTTTCGCTGTATTTCACTCTCAACTCTCAATAGTATTCTTCTACTGCCTCTAGTAATATAGTATTTTCTGGAATCTGTAGAAATAGTCTGACCAAAGTTGTACTATACAATGTTGTTCTTGACGTTTTCGATAACATTCACGCTGTTTCTGGACAGTTTCTACGAAAAGGTCATCAAAGTTAGCGCCTATCATGTAGGCATGTTTCATTTAGTTATAAACAAAACGAAAGGAAGAAAATTGAAACTGAATCACCGCTGAGTTCGGGGCTACAGCTACAGTCCCAAAAGGACACCGCAGAATATTATATTATGTTCCAGGTTGGTCAGGTTTGCATTCAAATATTTTTTTTTTTATTGTGATCTGCATTTCGGGCAAACGTTTTATATTTTTTGATTGATCCTAGCTCTTTAAAAGAGGGAATTATTAAAGTTCTACTAAAGATATGATTCAATGCTAGATCTAAGAAGCAGCATTTACAGAAATCCAGTTGAGCTCAGCCGAAACAAACCAGGGGTATGGTGTCGTCAGAACAAAAGACAGACGATCTTTGGTCGGAAAAAAAATCGACTGGACTTGGCACTTAAAACCAATTGCCTATGAAATCCAGTTGTACAGTATCAAGAAGATTTGACGAATATTTCAATTTTCATCAATGTTAAGTTTGTTTTAATTAACAAAATCCTATCAATAGAAATGACTTACATTCAAATGATTGAGAAATATTGAGGCAAATGGTATTTCAACTCTTAGCAAGGAACTTAGCAGAAATAGGAAATGAAGTTCATCGCTTTCTGAGGCGCTGTGCAGGTTGCCATCACATGACTGTATGAGACGCTGAAATTAAACAAAAGGGGGAATTCATGATTTGTTCAATCTATACTAGGCATGACAAATTCAAACTAAATGAAGAGCCAATTTTATGACGGGATGCAAGTAGTCCCCCTACATTTTGGTACAATTTTTCTAAGTGTTGTTGACCTGTGATGGTCTGGAAGTAATCCCCCAACCCCATCTCCTTTTCCATTTAAATAACAAGACAATGCAATAAAAAAAGTTCTGAAGCAAATTAACCTTTTCCAAGCTAGGAAAGGATCAATCAGAAACGTTAAAAATAAATGGAAAGTCCTCAGCATTTCTTACAAGTAAAAGATAACTAAACATTTTACACTCACTTTCACTGCACCTGATGGTTTTCTATGGTCGATTTCATAAGTATTAATTTCGAAAATAGCTGTTCACGGAATAACCTACACGTGATCTTATGAATTAACTGTCAAATTTGAGCTGCATTTTTTTAACTCTTTGTATTTCTCATCCGAAAAGTATGAGCAAATTTTAGGGGACCGCCATTGGCCGCAAGTTTATCAACCCAATCTATGTATAATTAGCTTAACAGAAAAATCGAAATTATTAACTAGTTGGTCAGAAGTGGGTGGTTAACTCCTCACTCAGGCCATTTAAATTAATAATAATAAAAAAATATAAAAAAAATGATACCTTAAACATAGGTTAAATTTGTATCTCAAATTGTTTGTAAAAATATGAAATTTTTATTCAATACATTCTTGAAGTCATCTCGGTGGTGACTTAAACATATAAATATACTTTTAAACATATAAATATAACTAGATCATCTAACAATGATTTACCTTAATGGGTTGATGTATTGCGGCATGTGCAAGAAGTGGATTATAAAATTGAGTTATAATTTTACTCGTAAATCTGAGAACATATTGTTTCATTCCTGGCGGGTCGTCACCAGTGCCTAACGTGGCCAATAGATTCATCAAATCATTTTGTAGAAGATATTCTAAACATACGCCGGTCTCGCCTCTGCTCAAATTTGACATTTTTTCGTTTAATAGGATCTGAAAATACAAAAAAAAAAAAAAAAAAANAAAAAAAAAAAAAAAAAAAAAAAAAAAAAAAAAAACAGTCACTAGTTATAGCTTCCCCACCATAATTGTTATACCTTTAATTAGATTTTCATTTGTTGTTAGGGCATGTACCCAAATCTTCCTTTCATTAAATTTGCTCAGCGCTTTTTCCTTCACATGGTACACCAGTTTTGACGAACACAGGAATTTATTACAGACACACACGGGACCAATTTTTTTTCCTAGATCCCTAAAACATATTTTGCTCTTGAAAATTTTCAAATTTGCATAAATAGAAAGCTTCCCTACATTTGTCTGCACATTTAGAAGAATGTACCGAATCAATTAGCTCAGTTGATTAAACAATTTTTTCGTGGCGAGGGTCGGCGGTTCATAGTAATGACGAATTTTTTTTTGTTTTTAATTTTCTTAGAAATTTATTATTATCTGTATCATTGTAACATCGTTTTTTATGTTAACATGAAAATAACTCACACATTGTGGAAAATGCTGCGCAACGATCAGACCCAAAACTACCTCAGCTAGGTGAGGTTAATTACCTTTGACCAATCGAATGGTTTATTGTCTTTGGCTTGACAAGTCTTGTAGATTATCTGTTCAACGTCCTCTAGCGAGACTATTTAGAAGAATGTGAGAGAGAAAAAAAACTTTTCTTGGACGACTATAGTATTGCACCAGATTAGCATCCTACACATCAAGGCGTTGAAACATTTACGATCTACATCGTTCTTACCTCAAAGAGAGAGTCTAAATGAAACGGTATGTTGGTTAATTCAATGGATGCTCTGTTCTGAGGTGAAACCACTAAGTAATGGTTCATGAGTCTCTTCCAGTGGTATTCAAAATCATCCAATAGGGGGGCAGGTGGTGCGAGCTGGGCAAATAGAAAAATAATTGTCACATCAGTTCCTGACACAAATGGTCTCGTAGTTTATTTGTTCTAGAAAGTGGAATTTTTGATGACTGAGTTCGGAGACTTGAAAGATTTGTTGACAAAAATATTCAACGGGCATTAGAAGAAAGAGAGTTATTACCCCAGACATCCATACGAATTAAATTTACCGCACTAGTAATTCGGTGTAAAACTATGTGTCTTATAATTAAAATCGCCTATGTAGTGAGTATATTAGCAATTAAAGTGGCTTGGAGACAAAATCTGTTAAGAAAGCTACGATTCTGGGCAACCTAAAAAATGTACACAAATTACATTGAAACCTCGGTAATAAAAACACAACGGTCTATCTTTTAAATATGTATTACAAATCTTCACTTCTGACAATGTTCTCAGGAGAACGTTCCAGGTCTTCTTGGTGCGTAGAACCGACCATCGCGAGGACGGCGGTGATGGATTTTTTTAAGTCCTTTCTAATTCCCAGTGTCTCTTTTTCTACGGCTGTTTCTATCCCTTTTTTACATCCCACTAATAAGTTTTCAATGTTTTTTTAAATTTATTGATGTTTTAACTTATAGTATCCCTAACGAACTTGAAATTCTTATAATATGATAGCTTTTTTTTTGGCTCTATGGTCATTTGAGATGGGGATATTACCCTTCATTAGTTGGACACTTACAAACCAGCTACCTGCATTGACCTCAACCAGCCTGAGTTGGTCCATGTATAGCCAGCATCCCGAGGCTGTGAACCTACGTAGTCACCCATTAAAAAAAACGTATACTATCAAATTTTCAGGGAGGGTATTTTTTTTTCGTGACGATTCCAAAGGTTCATTATTGAAAATAATAAACCAAAATCGATGGACGATGCTTCACATCAGTGACCTAAGGAGAACTGTGAATTCTACGTTCCATTGACGATGGCTTAAGATCTCTAATCTTCGGAGTAGGTGGAGACAGATAAGTTTCATGTAAACTAAAAACATTACAGGTGCTTTGGGGGATCTGGTCGATTAATAAGGGCATACTTATTGCATTGACTGCACTCTGAACCACCGTGCTTAGTCTGCTGAGCATGGTAATTCTTATAAAGTTTAGCAGATTTACATGGTTTGAATCCAGTAAACAGTAAATTAGAATAAAATAGTTAAACTTTAATAACTGATAACACAGTGCATTAATTTAGGTATTTAAGATAATTTATTGTGATAAGAAAATTCAATTGATATGATAACTACATTACAGTGTTGCCAAATGTTATTAATATTATTTACCCTAAATCAATTTTTGTTAAATCGCGCAGTATCCTAGAATATACAATATTATTAGCGTCTAAAGAGCGTTATGCTTCTATTCAGATTGGTATTAATAGCTAATTTTAATATCGAAATATACATAATCTCACAAAAATTTATCATTGAAAAAAGCCAAAGATTCTACCACTCTTCCAAAAATTCCGCCCATAAACGTAGTGATATCTAATATTAAGGCCATGTTTATTCTTGCTGCTGTTCATCCCACACTTAAATCAAGCAAAACGCTAGTTTTGCAACGCCAAGAAAAACAAAACGAGCGTGGCATAAGTACGCTAAACCTAGTTGGTAGGTATCTTTACTTTCAATTCTGATCCTTTTCATTTAAACTTTATTTCATTAAAATAGCTGAAGACTTTCGAGAGTTATGGTGATACAAAAAGACAAACAAAAGAAAAAATGTCGTCTTAAAACTAGACCTCTCTTCGATCGGACAAAACTTATAATATGTACATACCCACATGTGTAAAATAGTATGCGGGTAGGTAGTCAGCAGTGTAACCCCAAATATTTTCTTATTTTGATTTATAATTTTGAATATATCGTCACCTTATTTCAGAAGGGGTCTAAGAAAAAAAAAGCAAATTTTACAGAAGAGTAAAAAAACCGTTTTTTTTAAAGAAATATTTTACGTTTTCTTTTACCTATATCTTGCTGACGGCTTGCATTAAAGGTTTCATTCAATTTTCATTTAAAATAAGACATAAGGAGAGATATTTTATTACCTCTAAAAAAATCTGTAATTTCTTTTATTTCACTTGTAAAAACCCTTCCAAAAAAAAGGCTTCGTTTTTGTATCTATAAGGATTCGTTTTAATCAATACTGTAGAGATCTATTTTGAAATGGATGCCTGTGTCTTTAAGAATACAATAGAAATGCATGAAATCATCAAGGTTGGCTCTTTACAGCTTTACAATTGGATCTCTACTGTATTAACATTGTTCCAAGTTTAGTCAAATAGATCAAAGTCTATAATGATCCCCCCTGCTATAAACAAATTAAAGGCAGTATAGAAACAAATAAAATTGGCTCTCTCAAGAAGGGAGCTCTCTGGCAAAAACTGTAAGAGTAACTCAATTCTGATCATACCATTGGACGCGCCTAGTTATATGGTATAAATTATATGGTACAAAAAACCCGATTTTGAAAAATTTCGAGTTACACCCCTTCTGAAATATGGTGACGAAATATTATGGTGGTAGTCCCTTATTTAACCGTTTTGAAATCTCTTTAGCTCTGGTTAATTTTAGAACGGCTAAATTTATTCATGTTTGTGTCAAATGATATTTAAGAGTTTGTTCTACTGATTAGACTTAGACCTTTTTGATCATTTCATTTTAAAATGCTTTTTAAATCATTTAAACATTGTACCTACACTAGTTCTCGATCAATGACCCAATGGTCGATGGTCAAAATTCAGCAGGTTTTGATCAGAGCTGATCAACTACTGAAGCAGTGTCAAAAACCTGTTTCTGAAGTCGATCAGCTTGAAAAGGACTTAAATTATTTTGAGACATGTAAAAATCTCACGTTTTTCAAGTTCCTAACATATAGGTATTTCCTAATATGTTTTCACAGCATTTATTCAGATTGGTTGAAAAATAACGATTTTATTTAAAAAAAGAAAAGAAAAATGATTGATTAATTGATTTTCGTATTTCAACAAAATTTGTGAAACAAAAAAATGAATAGGATAGTATGTAACTAAGAGAGTTATTTGCAAATGAAAATGAGCCGGTGATGGAGAAATGGTGCCTGAGCGACTACAGGTACAGTCACCCTATCTAGAACTTTCAATCGAATACCCCCCTCAAAATTTAATATTTTGTGGAAAGGAAATAATTTAATAAATCTAGGTATGTTCTGTTTTATTGGCTGAGTTTTTATTGATGATGTATTGTTGAATGATGCATGCGACTCTTATCATGCCATTAAATATTAACATTAAAATGTAATTGAAAAATAGTTGCCTTACATAAAGGTACCTGCAATTAAATTTTTTTGTAGGTACGCCAGTTAAAAAAAAATCATTAATATGTTAACAGTTAGTGTATTGACGTCAGGGGCGGACTGGGGCTCCAGGGCCTCCCGGGCATATTGCAAGAAGGGCCCCACATTTTTCTTTCATATTTTTGCCCCCCTCCCCCCCGATGAGCCGCAGGCCCATCGCGGCCCACATATTTTTTCTCACACACATTTTACATGTATTTTTTTGAAGTTATACTTCTTTAGGCGCGTTATGAAAAAATGATGAGAGTGAAATTTTATTTTTCCGTGACGCGAGAGCGTCATGCAAATTCTGTGACGCGAGAGCGTAACGCAAAAATTGTTTCATCCACAAAACTGTATGCATTCTAAAACTACTTATCCGATTGCAATTAAATTTGGCACAGTTGATGGGTACATTCCTGGGAAGATTTTTGTCTAGGTCCCATCCCTATAACGTTAAGCTACACCGAGTAAGGACAAACAATGGATGGGTGACAGCAAAAAAGTTCACGTTTTTCGACCTAAATGACATTCTTTCTCGAAATTTGTCGCGAAGATATATCAACTCAAAGCGATAAAGTTTTAGGTGACATCTTACTCCTTAATTTAGGACATATTTTGCAACTCCAGTGATAAGCTACACCGAGTAGGGACAAACAATGGATGGGTGACAGCAAAAAAGTTCATGTTTTTCGACCTAAATGACATTTTTCTCTATCAACTCAAAGCGAGAAAGTTTTAGGTGACATCTTACTCCTTCATTTAGGACATATTTTACAACTCTAATGTTAAGCTACACCGAGTAGGGACAAACAATGGATGGGTGACAGCAAAAAGTTCACGTTTTTCGACGTAAATGACATTTTTTTGTATGGGAAATCATAGAATACTATTGGAAACAGTAAGAGATATACAGAAAAAATTATGGTAATAGACCCCCCTCCAAATAAAACTTAGACCTATTATCAGAACTCTACAACCGGCCGAGGTACGGCCGATTTAATATGCTCCGCTGAAATAATAGTATTGAAGTGGCTGTTTCTGACTCAAAATCATAGAACTGACCTAAAAACCACCAAGTTTGTTGGGTAGAGTTCTCTCTCTCATCTTATCGAAACGAAGTTCGGGTACTCAGCTAATTATGAATATGAAAAAATTATCAAGATGGAGTTAGTTCTGAAAAAATGATGAGAGTTAAATTTAAATATTGTATTTTCTCAT
Organism: Pachypsylla venusta; assembly: GCA_012654025.1. Lineage (NCBI taxonomy): Eukaryota > Metazoa > Arthropoda > Insecta > Hemiptera > Aphalaridae > Pachypsylla > Pachypsylla venusta. The sequence goes on along the minus strand of CM022878.1, from coordinate 27,273,903 downwards.
TCTATATCCATAGAACATTGTATCTCAGTGGCAAGGCCTCTGTTTCATAGTTGGTAGGTTCTGACTTAACTTCCAGTTGGGCTAGTATGTTTATATTTAAATATTTTTACAATTTTTAAAAAGAAGTATAACTTCTCACGCGCGTACGTAAGTACACACACACATTTTTTTTTCTATTTTTGGGGTACAAAATCATTTGGACTCATCATTTGGGATGAGCCCGGGGGCCACATATTTTTTCTCGTACATATTTTTATTTCATATTTCTGCCCCCTGAAAAGTCAGGGACCCACATATTTTTTCTCTCAGATATTTCACATGTATTTTTCTGTCATACTTTTGCACCCTCCCCCGTTGGTCCCCCGTTGCGCCTTGGGCCCATAGAACATTTGCCCGGTTTACAGTTCGCCCCTGATTGACGTGTCAATAAAACCTAAAAAATAAGTAGGTATGTCTTTCTTTTTTGATTTAAAAATATCTGTACCTCCCTGAAAGCGTGATATTTTACGTTTCAAAGATTCTATGAAAGTAATGGCCGTACGCCTTCAGGGCCACCGAATGAGTGGATTCCCCACCCCCGGCTCGGGGTTTTCGTAAGTACACACACACATTTTTTTGGGAGCCCGGAATTACAAGGTTCATTTTTTACCACCTCGATTACCTAGTTTATACAGTTTAAAGCTTGATTGATTTGATTCATTGATCATGATTTGTTATTCACAGTAATTTAACAGTAATAGTTTTTTTTTACATTATTAGTTTATATTATCATGGATACTTATATTTAATGTTTAGGTTATTTGATTTTGAGGATTCATGGATTTTTGTATAGGGGCCCGTAACTTTTCAGTCCCGGGCCCGGATTTTCTCTTGGCTGCCATGTACGCCTTAAAAGATTTAAAATTGTCCGATTTCATTGGAAATTTGTGGGTCTAAAGATTTACGATATGTGACGATTTCAAAGATTAATTTTTGAAAATAATAAACCATAAGCCTAACTTCAACTTGCAATAACTTCGGCCATTATTTGGGCACCGATCTCAAATAAATCTGAAAATATTTTTATTTTTCAAGAATGTATTACGAAGTTGACACCCAGGCACTTCCCCAGATGATATTTTGAGAATTACTAGAAAAAGTTTTCCCCTTAATATAGGTAAAGGAAACGTGTTTTTTTTTAAAATCGCTATTCATACCAATTTTCAAGTCTCTAGCACTTACCGTTTTTGAGATATTTATCTTGTTCACAGACAGACACACACACGGATCAATGGCTGAAACGAGACATTTGGATTCTGGGGACCTCAAAACGTGTGTTGGAATTGAAAACTGAACATTGAAATTTTTGGCTCGCTACAATAATTTCTTCTGAAACTCGAGATTTGGGGTCTGGGAATCTCAATACTTATTTTGGCATTGAAAACTCGGCATCGAAAATTACTGCCCCTTTATAGGATAAGAAAATTACAATGGTGCACCCAGGATTTTCAGTCGGGGAAGGGGAGTTCATATTGACTTTTCATCTTAAATAGTAAGGATTTAATTTATTTGGGGGGGGGGTCTGGATCCGGGCACCCTCCTGTGTGCGCCACAGGGAAATTAAAAATCCGTTCGGAACCGTGCCGTAAGTGACAATTTTGTCACTTATTCACCGATTTCAATGATTTTAAACCGAAAGTCTATTTACGGTCTAAATGGTCCTGGAAAAGTTTAGTTCAATAAGCTTGAAATTTCTGACTGTCAAAAAAAAGGTTTTGTACTACAGCCGGTCTAATATATTTTATTAGAAACACACTCTGCCGCGGAAAATTAAATTAATAAGTAGGCAATGAAATTGGTCAAGTAATTATAATTTTATTACAGTAATAAAAATGTATGCATTTACGTATATAGCGACTTGGTGCTTAAATCGGGTGCTTTGCAGTACCCGATTTCAATCAGTCCTAATTTGTACCTTCTGAGGGTTCTAAGTATATAATTAGTCCTGGGAAAGATTTTGCCATGATTTTCTCTTTGTTTTTCCTATTTTCAACAATCTTTTTAGCAAATTGTGAGTCAAAAATTAATACTAACCATTGGTAGCTATTTTTTGCATTCCTTATCCTATAAAAAGGAAAATATAATAATACAATGAGCTGAAATTTTCGACATCGAGTTTTTAATGCCAAACACGTTTTGAAGTCCCCAGGGCTCAAAACTCAAGTGTCAGCCATTGGCCCGTATGTAAATCAGGTATCCCAAGAACGGTAAAGTAAGTTCTAGAGCGTTAAAATTTAATGACTATTCGTATCAATATTACGCTGGGGCGTTCCCAGCGTAATATTGATACGAATTAGTTGAAATTCGTAGTTGAAATCGAAACTACCGTTGTCGTCCTTTTTCCGATTTTTGGCAGTTTTCAGAAATCCAGAACAAAAGAACGGAAGGTTCTAGAGATTTGAAATTTGGTATTTCTGCTCGTGCTTCCCTACGGTTTCGAAATTTAACAACAATTTTGAGATTGCGACATTAAATCTTCTCAAGGGCTTTTTGGTGGAACCGACCCCCCAGGGAAAGCACGGCTCTTATTTACAAAATTCAATTTTTTAATCAAGGACAGTACTGTGTACTGTAACCGCCCCGGCAGCTGTAATCCTAAGGGGTTGGGATACTTCTAAAGCAAGAGTTATTTGTAAATCATTTGTGGACTCGTCTCTATAAATATAGAATTCGAAGGTCCCAAATTGACTCCAACTCTCGNCTGTATGTGGTCACGGCTGTTCATTGTGTCGTCCCAAATGTACCGTAAGTCACATAAAATGAGACTCACTGATACATCCCCTGTATGTGGTCACGGCTGTTCATTGTGTCGTCCCAAATGTACCGTAAGTCACATAAAATGAGACTCACTGATACATCCCCTGTATGTGGTCACGGCTGTTCATTGTGTCGTCCCAAATGTACCGTAAGTCACATAAAATGAGACTCACTGATACATCCCCTGTATGTGGTCACGGCTGTTCATTGTGTCGTCCCAAATGTACCGTAAGTCACATAAAATGAGACTCACTGATACATCCCCTGTATGTGGTCACGGCTGTTCATTGTGTCGTCCCAAATGTACCGTAAGTCACATAAAATGAGACTCACTGATACATCCCCTGTATGTGGTCACGGCTGTTCATTGTGTCGTCCCAAATGTACCGTAAGTCACATAAAATGAGACTCACTGATACATCCCCTGTATGTGGTCACGGCTGTTCATTGTGTCGTCCCAAATGTACCGTAAGTCACATAAAATGAGACTCACTGATACATCCCCTGTATGTGGTCACGGCTGTTCATTGTGTCGTCCCAAATGTACCGTAAGTCACATAAAATGAGACTCACTGATACATCCCCTGTATGTGGTCACGGCTGTTCATTGTGTCGTCCCAAATGTACCGTAAGTCACATAAAATGAGACTCACTGATACATCCCCTGTATGTGGTCACGGCTGTTCATTGTGTCGTCCCAAATGTACCGTAAGTCACATAAAATGAGACTCACTGATACATCCCCTGTATGTGGTCACGGCTGTTCATTGTGTCGTCCCAAATGTACCGTAAGTCACATAAAATGAGACTCACTGATACATCCCCTGTATGTGGTCACGGCTGTTCATTGTGTCGTCCCAAATGTACCGTAAGTCACATAAAATGAGACTCACTGATACATCCCCTGTATGTGGTCACGGCTGTTCATTGTGTCGTCCCAAATGTACCGTAAGTCACATAAAATGAGACTCACTGATACATCCCCTGTATGTGGTCACGGCTGTTCATTGTGTCGTCCCAAATGTACCGTAAGTCACATAAAATGAGACTCACTGATACATCCCCTGTATGTGGTCACGGCTGTTCATTGTGTCGTCCCAAATGTACCGTAAGTCACATAAAATGAGACTCACTGATACATCCCCTGTATGTGGTCACGGCTGTTCATTGTGTCGTCCCAAATGTACCGTAAGTCACATAAAATGAGACTCACTGATACATCCCCTGTATGTGGTCACGGCTGTTCATTGTGTCGTCCCAAATGTACCGTAAGTCACATAAAATGAGACTCACTGATACATCCCCTGTATGTGGTCACGGCTGTTCATTGTGTCGTCCCAAATGTACCGTAAGTCACATAAAATGAGACTCACTGATACATCCCCTGTATGTGGTCACGGCTGTTCATTGTGTCGTCCCAAATGTACCGTAAGTCACATAAAATGAGACTCACTGATACATCCCCTGTATGTGGTCACGGCTGTTCATTGTGTCGTCCCAAATGTACCGTAAGTCACATAAAATGAGACTCACTGATACATCCCCTGTATGTGGTCACGGCTGTTCATTGTGTCGTCCCAAATGTACCGTAAGTCACATAAAATGAGACTCACTGATACATCCCCTGTATGTGGTCACGGCTGTTCATTGTGTCGTCCCAAATGTACCGTAAGTCACATAAAATGAGACTCACTGATACATCCCCTGTATGTGGTCACGGCTGTTCATTGTGTCGTCCCAAATGTACCGTAAGTCACATAAAATGAGACTCACTGATACATCCCCTGTATGTGGTCACGGCTGTTCATTGTGTCGTCCCAAATGTACCGTAAGTCACATAAAATGAGATTGCCCACTTCCTGGACAAACCTCTAGTCTGTGCAGATATTTTCTTCTCGGCTAGGTAATATACCTGTGCTGTAAGTAGACTTATCTAGTATCGAGACCTTTCATTTCCTCTACCCCCCCCCCCCCCCCCNCCCCCCCCACTTGATGATTTCCCATTCGTCATGCTCCGCTCTATCTCTTTGAAAAAAAAAACATCATGTTCAGAACTAGTACTTGTGATTTCGGGGTGCACTCAGCCGCTTAAGGACAATTGAGAAGCTACTTTCATATGAGAGTCAATATTATTCAAAGTAAAAAGGTTTGGTTTGTTAGAATATTAGAGAGATTATTAGTACATGAGACTCTTAGCAATACTGTGATATGAACAAAAGACCCTTGCCACCAAGATACTCAAGCTATATTTGGTCCGTCAACTGGACCAATTTGGTATTTTTATCCTTCTACATAGGTACCTAGTTGAAATTTTCTGTCATCTTCCTATTTTAGAGTTGCTGTTTTATTGGGTGAACACAATGTGGCTAAATCTACTGAGTGTACACCTTCAGGCCTTTGCAAGAGACCAAAATCTTATGAAATATCAAAGATTATGGCGCACGAAGATTACAATCCTAGGAGCAAACACAATGACATTGCCTTAATAAAACTGAAAACGCCTGTCAAGTATAACGGTAAGTCATGCAAAATATAGCTTTAGGGTGCTTTCAGACAGCTGCTCACTTACTTACCTTATAGCATATCACACATTTTTTTATAAGCAAAGAAAAAACAAATACACATCAAAGTCCACACATTCCTCGATTTGCGAAATCCCATTAAAAACATCTTTTTTTCCTTGCATATATGCAAGGGTGTGTACTATTCTATAAGATAAGTAAGTATACGGCTGTCAGCGAGCACCTTTATGTACTTATCATTCTTATCATATTAATGATTGAACAAACGAATTTTTTTCTTCTTTTGTTTGTCTTTTTGTACCATAATAACTCTCAAACGCCTTATCTAATTTTGATGAAATTTGGTATGGTAATTCATTGTATTCAAAGAATAATTAGCTGATTAAGTAGTTCTTGCATAATTCTTCAATTTAAGGGGTAGGTATCTAGTATCTACACAAAACCCCATTGGGTAAACCGTAGTCTCGTTAACTGCTAATAATAAATAGTCTATTTGTAAATTTCAGAGCTGATTCGACCACTATGTTTGCCAGTCAAAGATGTTTTCTTTAAAGGTTTGGAGGGACAAGTCACTGTCGTTGTTGGTTGGGGTCTTATTGATTCATGTAAGTACTCGTAATATCTCGAGGGAAATCCATTTCAACTCCTTTGTTTGTAGGGACAAGTCACTGTCGTTGTTGGTTGGGGTCTTATTGATTCATCTAAGTACTTGTTATATCTCGAGGGAAATCCATTTCAACCCCTTTGTATACAAAAAGTTTCAGTTCATTTAACCGAAGGCATGGTATAGGTTGTTCAATCTGGGGTAGGTGGTTTAGCTAGACAAATCACGACCCAAAATCTGCCATCTTAGCACGTCGGTTTATTATTTTACCTACTTGTATTGATGTTGACTCTTGGATGTTGGTTTATTATTTTCAATAAGGAACCCCTAAAAATGAAAAAAAAAAAAAAAAATANAAATATAAAAAAAAATATCCTGCAGAATCCAAAAATTGAATAAAAAATCCGTTCGCCCATCGTCCCCCAACGAGGCATACCATTGCTCGTGAGCTACACTTTTGTCACTTAGAGTTGGCAGATTTTGATGAAAATAATTATATAGGTCCCATATGGGTCTGACTGTCAGCCGAAACATTTTCGTCAGTGTCAGTCATATACATGACGTTCCACATAGGTCCCATATGGGTCTGACTGTCAGTCGAAACATTTTCGTCAGTGTCAGTCATATACATGACGTACCACATAGGTCCCATATGGGTCTGACTGTCAGTCGAAACATTTTCGTCAGTGTCAGTCATATACATGACGTTCCACATGGATCTGACTGTCAGCTGAAACATTTTCGTCAGTGTCAGTCATATACATGACGTTCCACACTAATCACCCATTTGATTTTCATTTCATAGCAACTCAAACAGTAAGTGTTATACCAAATTACGTGGAACAAGAAGTTTGGGACCTTGGCGAGTGCCAGAGGAAATACGTAGAACAGAGGAGTACAGTCAATCTCAATGAAAATCAGTTGTGTGTGGGTGGTATTGATGGTAAAGATTCTTGTAATGGGGACTCTGGTGGTCCTCTGATGTACAGAATATACGACGGTAAATTTAGACATCATTATCTAGTAGGAATAGTGTCTTACGGTCCAGCTGTATGTGCAAATGGATTGGCGGGAATTTACGTTAAAGTTCAAAGTTATCTTCTATGGATTTTAGATAAAATTCCAGAAAAAGCAGATGCTCTCTAAAGAAAATTACATATGTGAGAGTAGATAAATAAGTACTCGCGTTGGAAGCACAGGCTGTTCATTTTTGATAGGAATCACTATTGATTGCTTTTTCACTAGTTTCTGATGGAAGCCTTATGTAGCTATGAGAAATCAGCTATAAAGAACTTCCACAACCTGCCCTAAAATCAAGTCAGAATCATTTCGCTTGGCATATTATCCTGAGTAATTTGCACTTTCTATCTTGATATCGTTATTATTTCTATACGAGTAAGATCTGCGATGAAAATAAATTAAAAACAAACAAAATTTTTATATTGAACATTGCACAGAATTTTTATTATTAAAAATTAAATCATTTTTTTTTATTTACAAAGTTTTATACAAATTAAATATTCTATTATTTAATATAAAATTAAATTAAACAAATTTATAAACCTCTGCTCAATCTTTGACTGATCTTTTGTTTGGGGATAGGGGAAAGTGGGGGAAAATATCAATCACTACCTATTTTAAAATTTGACAGTTAATGCATTTCTATTTTAAAATTTGGTTGTGAAGGTTTTAACTACCTACCTAAAAGTATGTGTTTTTTTTTATAAAGACATAATAATTATAAAATAATAGAAAATTATTTACATTTTTTGACGTTGTCGCTTGACACAAGAAAGATGGAGCCCGTTTCGTACCTGATCTGATTTAAAAATGGATTAATTTTTTGGAATCAATTTGGCATTTTGATTAATTTTTTTTTTAAAAAAATCTATTTTTTGTTAATTAATTTCAATTTTCCACGAAAAATAATACTAAAAAAAATACACCTCCCAAGATTTGCTTGATTTTGATTTTAATAGGATTGCGATAGTTTATTTAAATACCAATATAAATTTATGATTTGTATAAATAACACAGGTAAAACCTCCCGATGAATCCAATTTTTTAATCACTGCATACAAGAAAAAATAATTTACACAAAACAGCTTTTAAAAATTACTTTAAAAGGTAAAAAAATAACTTAAAAATAATAAGTCTAAAATATACAATTTAATATGGCAAGAATACAAAAACTTATTTTACAAAAATGGAAGCCTTTTAACTTATTATTTTTTTTAAAAAAATATCATTATTTTTTTTTTTAAAAAATGTACTTATATGTACCTACCTATTGTGTTTTAGAGGGTTCTAACATATGACGCATTACAATAAATTTAATATTTTTTTAATACCAGAAAAAATCATTTTATTGTCATACAAATCTGAGCGCACGGCAGTGCGCCAGGCCAAGTTCCAGAAAGCACCAGTGTATCTTTACACGAAGCAATTCACCAGGTTTTTCACACCGTCAGATATCCGGTTCTACAAGGGATAGATCTTTGAAATTTTGAAATTACATTTCGTAGTATAGTACAATACTACAGGATAAACTTCAAAAGTTAATTCTAACCCGGACGGGAGATACGTAATTTCAAAGTTTGCACTTTTGGATACTCACTGACTGACTGACTGACTGACTGACATATTGACTGATTCACTCATCATCAAAAGTTTCAGGCACTTCCCGTATACCTAGAGCGCTGAAATTTTGCATGAAGTTAGCAATTGACATCCACGTAAAGGGAAAAATCCGAAAATTTGAACTTTTTAACTCTAAGTGCTCCAAAACGGTGTCGCTTTAGGGAAGACAATACAACGTATTGTAATGTAGTTTTAACTGATAAAACACTGAAATCTTGCACAAAGTTAGATATTTACATGCAATTAAGCAGGAAATAATTTATATTTGAACATTTACACTCCCGGTGCTCCAAAACGGTTCCGCTTTAGGGACGGAGATGCTCGAAAACAGTTTAAATTGGTAGGACGCTGAAATCTTGCATAAAGTTAGATATTTACATACAATTAATCAGGAAATAATTTATATTTGAATAATTTAGATCTCATTGGACATTTGGGTCCGGTTTACACAGAAATTTCCTGGTTTTCGATATGTTGTGTAATTGAAAAGAAGAAGAAATGAAGAAAAAACGGCTAAATATAATCAGTTTCATATAGTAATCTTACAAAAAGTATTGATATCTCACAAAAAATTATCATTGAAAAAAGGCCAAGTTCCACTTATTCAACCAAAAAATTCTGCCCATGAAAGTAGTGATATCTATTATTGGGGCCAAGTTTATTGTTGCTGCTGTATATTCCGCACTTAAATTTTCTGTCTCAATTCTCTTAAAGTAATACCGACTTTACACTTGGCCAGTTTGTAAAAAGGTAGTACGAGTATTTTACGAATCCCCTTAGAAAAAAATGCAGAATTTTTTGGTTGAGTAAGTGGAACTTGGCCTTTTTTCAATGATAATTTTTTGTGAGATATAATATACATAATATCTTCAACTTCAAGTTATGATCATGACTAATATTAATAATTAATTAGTTATGTATGTATTTCTTATCATTTTGGTTACCTTTGCCCATTAGAAATTACCAAATATTTGGTATGTTCTGTATTGGGCACTAATCTTTTTTTTAATTTATTTTCTTCTCCCACACGTTTTTTCGTCCACAAAGACCCTCGAAGGATGCCTCAACAGATGGAGACTCGCGTGAGTAAATCAGTCCCATAGACGATACAGTAGGTATTTTTTTTTTTCAAAGGTATCTCCGTAGTTGTGACAAACAATTTTAGTGGTTTATTCTAAATAGTTTTTTATAGGTAGTTTTTAATATTTCATTTAATACTAATCTTTTAATTGTACCTTTAATTAGATATAAGGTCGTGTTTGGTTCTTTTGTAGATCGGTAGATTAATTATAATGAGTGCAAGAAATATAACATGTCGTTTGGATCCCGTGCGATATATTCTGATAGTTTGCCCTGTGTTGTTAGATCTAGTATGGTGTTTGTGAGTTACGGGTTCCCAATGTTTCTTTTAATTGGTAAAAATAAATTTATTATGTTTTCGTAATTAATTAAAAATATTGTAAGTTTAAAATCATGATCGTACCACTATATTTAAAAAATAATTGGGTGAAGAAAAATAGAGGTACTCATGATCTGTATTAATATATTCGGGATTCAATGATTTTAAATTGTAAAATATTATGGAACATTTCAAAATGAAGCTCATTTTTAAGTTTAATGGTGTCATTTCTTTTTTAGGGTTTTATTTTCCCCGCATGTCGCATCGTTCTTGCGAGTATCCGAATGTGACATACACCTATTCTCACATACCTCGTGAATAGTAATTGTCGCCTCAGAAGTCCTCCCTAAAATGAAATATCTTTATTTCATGATGAATAAAAGGTGCGACAGTTTTGCAAAGATAACTAAGAGACCTTAAACTTTTCTATAAAATGTGACTAATTTTTCGAATATTCGGGTGAAGGAATAATATTAAAATGGATTAAATTACCTATGTATACAACAAATAGCAAATTTCGTTAAAAATATCTCTAACTTATTTACAAAACAAGATTTACGTATAAGTTAACTTATACGTATGATACATATACTAGGAAATGATACATATACTAAACTAGGTACCCAAAGTAAGGGTCCTAATGATGTGTACAGACTGTATAACATCATCATCATCGTATTTGATGGTAACTAGACGTGCCAGACCGCAGCTCTAAATGAGATTTTGTGTGCTGCTTCTGAAGTATGAGGTATCATCTAATTTTTTTTTTTTTTAATTTGACTTTATATCTCTTTAACATCTATTAGTCATTCAAGACGGGGCTCTAAGGTTATTCTTCGTATCAAATACGGCCATTCTGAAATATTATCAAATTTAATTTTTCAAATCTTTTGGTAGATATTTGAATTTAAGCTCTAAAACGAATAAACATCGTCTATTAAAAAAAAATATTTTATTTTTTATTTAATATTATTCTTCGTAATTTTGTTACAAAAAAACTAAAACTAAAATTTTAAAATTACTAACTTTACAGTTCTATTTACAAAATAAATGTTCTACAAAATATAAATAACTTTTTTTCATTTGTTTATTCAAATGACTAAACAATTACCGTCAAAACATCTGGTGCTGATTTCTTTTTAAAATCTGGATCCTCTATCGACCTTTGAACAACTGTATTAATATTCTTGTATGATTTGTGATGTTCATTATTGATCATAATATTATTTTTACTAAGATTTTGTGCTTTATATATTTTATTATTATCATTTTGTATTTCACACATCATTTCTAGCATTTCTACACTTGATGCACCTGATAAAGGTCGTACTACACTTATTCTTGGTGATATTTCACTCAAACTGGAACTTAAACTAAGATCTGTATCTTTTAATGGGTTTGCATAACGCCGTAAGTTTTCTTCGTTTTGTAAATTGTTAGATTTTTCTTCTTCAATATTTCGTGATAAACCATGTGCTGATAATGCTGACTGATTCATGTTATGGCGTTGATAGAATAACATGAAAATCATTGCAGCAATGCTGACCAGTGTTATTGCAATACAGAGAAATCCAATCGTGTAATTACCACCTGAAATACAGAAGGAAAATTATTTATACTAACATCTCGCAGACTATGAAATTTATGTATGTTGGGAGACAATGTTGAGTTCTTCTATTTATTCTAAAAGCTAATAACAGTGAAATCAATGAAAACTCATGTATGCAGACCAAAAACTACAGACTGAACGTAAATTAATTTATTTAAATTAAATTAATTGTCAAGAGGAATCAGTAGACTTATCCGCAATAGCACTATGGTCTGAAGCAAATTCAAATACGATTCGATACTTGCGCTTTATTAGCTGTAGGTATTGAATTCACAATTGACTAAAAATGAATTGCATTCAATAACTACGTGCAGTGCTGCACGGAAATACGAACGCGGTTCGCTTATTGCGGTGTCTAGTGATAAATTATCTACAAACCCCTTACACTTAGAGTCAGCTAATTTTATTTTAAAAATTAATTTCAATAGTAAATTAGTATTTGGGGTTTATTACTAAAGATTATCTTTAGGAATAAAACAACATTTGCTTCGCGTTCTGTCAATTGGAGTCGAAAAACTGGACGCCCGCCGACTGACGCAACGCGACGGGTGAAATTGAACATTATTTTGAACCCTGTCCGCCCTATCGATGAACGTTTGCCGTAATATTTTCAAAACCATTTCTAATCTCACAAGTTTCAACAGCCGTCAAATGATAATGAGTCAAATGAATTTCACCTATCGATGGTTCCAGTGGATGAGAGACAACGGGAGTTCACTGCGTCCTTTCTGTGCCAATCAATTTTTATGAATTTCTATTGTTTTGAACTTACCTTTGCTTTCTTGACTGACAAGTGCAGTTTCAACCTTAACTTCAATAACTGTCCTCAATGCTGATTGAAATGAAGTTTGTTTTCTACTAACAACTTCTCCAAGAAATCGAATACCTTCTTTAACATCGGCTGGATTATTGTCATCCGAATTTTTATCTCCAGACTGAAACAAAAAATAATAAAATCAAAAGACGGAAAAATAGACGCCATTAAACAACGATGATACCTCTCAACGGGAAGTGAATTATCTCCAAAAATAACGCTTTTTAACGGTTGTTGTTGTTGCTAACGTTCTCAGCGACTCTCACTGTGTCCCCAGGCCAAGAAAGGCGGCCTCTCCAACAGGATCTGTCCATAATGCTGACTGATCTAGATTGGTTGGGTTTGATGGATAGTAGCTGGCTGCTCATGATTTACATCATGAGCAGCCAGCATACATAGACGACAACGATCAGATACTTCAGGGTTTAGCAACGATTTATATACCAACTCTTTGAGGAAGTATCTCTTTCACGGCTGGGTCCAACGGAGAAAAAACATAGTGAGTTGACGTCGGAACGGTGTTGATGGTCTTTGGACGCGCCCGAGGGCACGGGTAGCCCCGGTACCAACTATCTTTGGGGCCGCTTTTTAACGGTTAAATTACACAGCTCAAACGGTAAGATTGAAAAAAAAAATACTGAGAATTCAAGCAATATATCAAATGATGTTTTGCATTACAGAAAAAAAAATACAGTCACAGAAAAAGACGCATACGAAGTTGCGCGTGTAACCTTACCAACATAAAGGCTGAAATATTATACTCACCAAAGTAACTTCCAATGTGTCATTAGATCCCTCCTTTAGATCACACAATAGAATCAGTGTCTCATCATATTTTCCTAAATTTTCCCAATGTACGGCTAACATTTTTCTCAATTCAATACATATTGATTCAGTGCTCACAGAAGGTCTTAAATTAATAAGATCTACAATCAAAGATAGTCTGGCACAAGTATTAGATAACGTAGCTTGATTTGGCCAACATGTCACTGGAGATGGAAATGTTGGTGCAGCAACACGACGATCCATTTCTAATTCACGACATTCACCATAAGGTGGACATTCAACAGATAGGCATGCTTCTTTGGGCGATGGTACGCAAACCTGAAATACAAGAAATCAGCAATGTTGTAGAAAATACTAAATAGGGCAACAACATTATCGTCATGGATGAAAATTTAGTCTGTGAATTGCAAAAGATTGTTTAGAATTTCCTAAAGGGCGACCCTATCAGAATAATTTGAGATTTCCAAGTTCCTAAATATAAGGGAAAATCCCGTCTTTCTCTGTGCGCAGGATTCTCTTGTATATAGGGTCTCCACTCTACCGAAAGCTTTTTAATAGACACTCTAACGCGCTGGAATTTTCAGATGAAATGGCGTTCTACAAAACTAAATACAGGGAGTAGTGTTACTCTGAGTAGGAATATGATAATGATAAAAAAAACATGGTTTCTCTAGAGCACAGTACGGTAAAAGTGTCAGTTGTGGCCACATCTAATCATAATTTCTGTGGTCATGCCCAAACCTTATTTGGTTCGGAGTTTATAGGGTTTTTTAAAATTTAGTATGGTTGTGAAAAATTGTAAATACTTAGGTGTACAATTTTTTGATACATGTACCTATTATTTTTGAAATAAGTTAACTTTAAAAGCTTTTTTAAAGGCTTTTATTTCTTCTATTTTTGAAATAATTTCTAATTTTTAAAGTCTTCTCCTGAAGTTTTATCAGGCTTTGCTATTTGACCGCAGAAACTGGTTTTAGTAGCTCCTGTCAAATTAATTTCTTCTGGCAAAAGACCGTTACGGTTTTGCTGGAACCTAAACAATTCCCCAATCCAGAGTGCATTTATAACATTGGCCTCATTGATTGTGTTATGAGTGAAATATTGATTATTACCTGATTAGCACCGCAGGATATGCCCGCATTGGGGCCTAAACAGTTCCCCAACCCACACCAAATGTGTGTACAAGAGACATGACTATCCATACAAGAGCATGCATTACATTGGTGTGGCCAAGATGTGTTGTGAGCAAAATATTTTCCATGCCAAAGACAAACACCGCGCGTCAAGGAGAGATCTTCCACTGAAAAGTAAACAAAAACATTGAATATGAATTAATTGAATAAAAAACCTCAGATAGGCATTAAAGATACTTTAAATCTAAAAAAAATATGACATGACTTCAGTCAGGTCATTTTGGAAATGGGATAATTTGTTTAGGAAATTTTCTTTTCGGCCGTGATTCGTACCCATAACGTCCAAACTAGAGGACATTCCGGAAATGGGATAAGTCGTTGAGGAAAGCTTCTTTTCGGTCGGGATTCGTACCCGCAACGTCCGAACTACAGGTCATTCCGGAAATGGGATAATTCGTTTAGGAAAATTTCTTTTCGGCCGGGATTCGTACCCATAACGTCCAAACAAGAGAACATTCCGGAAATGGGATAATTCGTTTAGAAAACTTTCTATTCGGGCGGGATTCGTACCCGTAGCGTCCGAGCTACAGGTCAATGGTATGAGCAAATCTGAGATGTTTTGGAGGTGTTTATTTCCAACTATTTTTACATCCAGGTTGGGAATAATGGTAGAAACAAGTTAGTATGGATTAACCAAAAAGGTTTTGATGGCCGTAAGCTGGAACTGAGAAGGTGTGCGTTCCAGGTCGTCCTGATACATAGAACCGGCCACCGTAAAGACGCAACATGTAGTTGAATATGTCGAATGGGAACTGACCTCGGAACTAAGCAGGAACTACTATTTTCATATTGTGAAAATCTTATTTTTTTTACACCCATTTCTCAACATCCTGTACAAAGAAAAAGAATCTCCAAGCCCCAAGCATACCTTCTTCACATCGAAGTCCTTTTCTTCCTGTGGGACAAATACAACTGAAAGCATCTATCTGGTCCACACAAGTTGCTCCATAGCCACAAGGATTACTGGCACATTCATTTATATTGATACGACAGTCAGGACCAGCAAATCCTGGGGCACATTCACACAAAAACCAATTGACGCCATCAACACATTTCCCGCCATTGAAACAAGGTTGTGGATTGCAATCATTAATATCTTGTTGACAGTCAATGCCTTCAAATCCTTCTTTGCAAATACAAGAATAAGAGTCTCCAGTGTTGATGCATGTGCCTCCATTTTTGCATGGATTGGATTTGCAAGCGTTGCTTTTACCTGTTTAGAAACAAAGCAGAGACGAGTTAAATTTTTGATAAGGCTTGAGATTCAATGTTAGTTCTCTTCCACGTGATGTACCCTGGATAATGCTAAAGAACTAATACATCAGGCGATAGACATTCATTCGGTTATTTTCTTTATCAACCCAAAACAATCAGAGGTAAGACATTATCAAACATTCACACAAAAAGGAAACAAATAATGTAAGCTCAACAAACCAAACCCAATCTAGCAGAGAAGTTGATATTAAGTTAATTGGTTTACTTGGCTTGTTATAAAAAATCTCTGTTTGTTGACAATAAAAATCATCCGCTAATCTTCGCGTTTATAATGGATACATCACCCTCATTTCATATTCCATTATTTTATTAGTTTATACTGTCTTTGATGTAAATTTTTATCTTCCAAAAGCGGAGTGTAATTATTATCATCAGTTTTGTCACCGCCAGCAGAACTCAGCGGAAATAAAGGTGATTCTAAAACTTACCTATATGACACGAAGTGCCTTCCCAATCTGGTGGACAATGGCAGAAGAAATTTGAACCAAGATCAGCACATGTTCCACCATTTCGACATGTACTCCGATCACAATGGCCATTTTTTGACGCACATGTTTTGCCTTTCCATCCATTTTTACATAGACATGTAAAATCTGCGAGTCCATCTATACAGGTTGAATTGTTTTTGCATGGACTTGGTTCACATTCGTTTTTATCTGAAAATATTACGAGTAATTTGAAGTCATTTTAAAACAATAGTTCTCGTATGATGGAATGGGTGACCTCCCGGACGATTCGAGTAAAACATTTCTTTGTTGCGTTTTCGGTGTGTAGGTGACCACAAAGCCCCGTGAGAATAATTGAAAAGCTGTTCTTGATGCAACGAAACAACCTCGTAGTTCTAAAAGTAAGTACCTCCCATAGTTACACCCAAAATCAAAATCTATCTACCTTAGGTTAGTTGGTTGTTGTGGTTGAAAACTTCGACGACATTTACACTCTACAAATTCGGACCAAAAAGTGATCTGCATTTCGGGCAATCGTTTTACCTATATTGTTCCATTCATCTAAGCAGCAGCATTAGGAGTAATCCAGTTAAAATCAGGCACTCTATATTCGAAACCAACAGGGAGATGTTGTCGTCGCATCGGAACGAAAGCTAGGTGATTTTTTTTATTGCATAATAAATCAACATCATTTCACCACTTTTTAATTTTCTAAGTAATAGTACTAATATTTTGTGAAAAGCAATCCAGGAGAAATAATATTTTTTTCTCTGTCAGCACAAGAATAACTTCTTGTGCTGACAGAGATTAATGATATTTTTTGTATGCGCCGATTCATTTGCCCCCATGAGGCTAAAAACGATTGAGGTACAGATGCCCATGGTCAAGTATACAAGTAAATTCTACTTACTGGTTGCACAGACATCTCCCTCCCACCCTTCTTTACAGATACAACGAAAGGAATTGATTTTATCCACACAAGTTCCTCCATTTTGACAAGGGTTATGTTTACAATCGTTAATATTCTCATGACAATATTTTCCAGAGTAGCCAGGTTCGCAGGAACATTTGGACATTCCTCCGGGTTGACTAATACATCGACCATGTTCACCACATACACCAGATGGGATCATGAGCGTTCCTGAGAGATTGCCGTTGGGTGGTATTGGTACTGTGCAAGAATCAAATACTGAAATCAGAAGAGTGGAAAATGTTATTGACGGAATAAAGAGAGCTTGGAAGATGTTCTGAATGGAACGAAGTGAGTTTTGAAGATGTTATTGACGGAATGAAGAGAGCTTTGAAGATGTTCTGAACGGAACGAAGTGAGTTTTGAAGATGTTATTGACGGAATAAAGAGAGCTTTGAAGATGTTCTGGACGGAATAAAGTGAGCGTTGAATATGATATAACTCTACTTAATTTGTAATGTAATGGTAAGACGCTCTGACTGGCATACAGTACGGCGGGGGTCAAACCCAGCTTACCCAAGGAATTTTCATCCTCATAAATTTGAGATATTTACTACTATTTTAGGTAGCATAATATTTTATCCAAACATTCCACCACCATCACCACTTTCTAAGATGGACACGGAAGGTAAGTTAGTAATTTGTTCTCCTTTGTCTTTACGTTTAGAATATTGTGACCCTTGAGAACTCATTAAGTGATTTCAGAAAACTCTTTTAATGACCTCATTATCCGGAGATTAACATTCAATATTATAAATATTGTGACCTCAAAAACTCATTTTGTGACATACATTTCAAGCTATTTGTATTGTTGTGGCCGTCATTTGGTGAGGAATAATTAAAAAAATAATTAACCCCTGGGCAGGGTTAATACCTAAGACAATTTCTACCACAAAACCTTTAGAGATCTATTTTTATGTGATCGCTCCGCTGGGAATTTAATTCACGTCCTCCTGTTTACCAGGCGGGCACTTAACCACCGTGCTATCGAGGCAAAAAGAAAAGTAAAATACACGAAATCATAACAACTGTTCTAGCCGTTTTAAAATTATCTCATTACAGTGTTTCCCAGCAAATTTTTTGAACACCTCTGCCCACGTGAGTGTTTTCATTTTCAATAGTTTCGTGTGAGTGTTTTCTTTTTTCAAGGAACACACTTATTTTCCATTGATTTTGGGGTCGCGGTGCGCTGTGCGCTTTCTCGTCACCTGTGCAAAAAAAAAACCTGTGCGCTTCTCTGCCAAAGGTCAATGAATGTCGTCAGTTTGGAAATCTATCAAAATGTTTATTTTA
Organism: Pachypsylla venusta; assembly: GCA_012654025.1. Classification (NCBI taxonomy): domain Eukaryota; kingdom Metazoa; phylum Arthropoda; class Insecta; order Hemiptera; family Aphalaridae; genus Pachypsylla; species Pachypsylla venusta. Next base: position 27,255,556 of record CM022878.1, on the reverse strand, counting down.
TCAATTTTAAAAAATCTGATAATTAATTTTGTATCGTGATTGACTTCTGATCATGAACTTCAAATAAATATCCTCAACCTGAACCTGGAAAGTTACTTGCTGCTATTCTGAGAATATACTGGGTGAATCAAATAAATCAATTATCAGAATGTAGCCACAGATGGGAGCGAGCCAGATTCATTAGGTTACAACTCTAATCACGTGTAAATACAGAAGATTTGGTGTTAAGAAACGCATCCAGCATTTAAAAAACTTTGCTTTAACAAAAGATGTAAAGTCATTGGAAAATTTCATTTACTACACATTGATAATATGAGAAGAGGGTGAGGATTACCGTGCCAGGAAAAGGTTCAGCTAAAGAGAATAGGAACAGAACAGAAGGTTATGGCATGGTAAAATTTAAGAAGGCAACGCCGACCCCAAATAGAATTGGGAAAAGGTGAAGTTAAAGAAGAAGATCAAATTAATAAACAGGTTCTTTTCAAAGACGAGCTTCTTAGTAATTAATTACCTCGGAAAGAATTCAAAAAACAAAATGCGGAGTATTGTATACTTCCTACTTATTGTGTGGGGTTTAGGGTCCTATTTGGCCATTCCTGGGCCAAATGGTAACTATCTTAAGCGAGTGAGATCTACAGTTCAGAACTACTAGCGGTCTTTCCAAAATATGCACATATAACTACATTCTAAATTGTGTTATAATTTTCTATGGACTTACTAGGTTTGGCTCTAATTATTTTTGCTTTAACATAGGAGGTTTGCAATTAGGACTACGATAATGTAGATCGATTTTTTTATGTATTTTCCTATACATAGCCGTTACACACAGTCATATACAAGGAGTTCCGTACAAGAAAAATAACAAACCCATGTACTCAATAGAGATATACGATTTCTATTGATTTCGCAAACAGCCCCGGCTCCATCTGATACAAGTTGATCCACACTGAATATTTATATTCTACCTAATACCACCAACGTGGAATCACTATTTTTTCCTCTCTACCTAATTAATTAATTTGAAAAAATCTAAATATTTAAAATAGAGAGAAGAGCTGATCAATTCATTAAATCACAATTGAAGTTAACGTAGGAGTTGAATCTAGTAATACATAGTTATTCAATAGACAGGATGGTTGTAGTGAAAAGAAAATCATTCCAACAGTTCTAACTTCTCACTTTTATTTATATTTTAGTTAACGGAAGAGTTAACTCTCAGTAATTGTAATTCAGTTGACAAGGTGGTAGTGATATTAAAGGAATGTAAAATGTCGATCATCCGACAAATCCAACTTAATGAAATCGATTAATAAAATAATCGATTATTTTCAACTTTTCAAAGAACATCATACAAATTAACTGATCGAAAGAAGTGAAGGCCTAGTTTCCATACCACAATATTTCCATCTTTATTTTTGTACCAAGATTTATATCCCATTGGTCCTATTGTTCAACCGAGGGCCAAATGGTAAACATTTTAAGTGAGTGAGGTCTAGAATTCACAGAACCATTAGTATTAATTTTTCTTTTTGTTAAAAAGCGAATTTAAGACGCGACCACACAGTATATTCCTAAAACAGTTGAAAAGTATAGAAAAAAAGAATTTTATCTCACAATGAATTTGATGGATGTGAACTGAGCTTGGGTTTCTTGTTCGATTCCTCATTAGTGACTCAAAGTAGGTACGCATACCAACGAGCCTAAGCAACGAACCATCAAGATTCAGGATGTTTTTAAAATAAAATAATAATAAAAAAACTATACCTATGCAGGTATTTTATATGCCTCGCCACTAACTAACGCAGGTATGTACCTACTTATTTTTTTTAATTTCAATGATCCCCAATTGATTCATTGGGATTATGCACTGTTCAGAGATATGAGAATTTTAATCTTAGATTCCTTAGACACTGTTCAAAAACTTTTGCTTGGCCCCCCAGAAAAGACATTTAGTTCGATCTTTTTTTAAACGGGTAAGATTAGAAATCATTTTATTTTGTAAAAAAAATATATATAATGACCAATTTTTTTATTAAGGCGGGTCACAAAAATATAAGTCGCTTGACAGTTGGGTAATAGACTGAATACTCCAAGGTCACATGTTTAGTTTTCAAAGGTCACACTATTTCTCATTGATTTTTTTTTATTTGGCTTTAACATCTATTGGTCATTCAAGACGTGGGTTTTACCCTCCATTCGCTGGAAACTTGTAAACCGGCTACCCACATTGACCTCACCCAGTCTGGGTTGGGCTGGAAAAAAGAGCCAACGATACGTGGTGTTCCTAAGAGGTCACCCATTCAAGTACTGACCACGCCCGACGTTGCTTAACTTCAGTGATCCGACGGGAACTGGTGTGTTCAACGTGGTATGATCGTTCGCTAAAAACTGACAGTTTAAATACATAATTATGCACTGTACAGAGATATGAGAATTTTAATCTTAGATTCCTTAGACACTGTTCAAAAACTTTTGCTTGAGCCCCAGAAAAGACATTTAGTCCGAGCTTTTTTTTAAACGGGTAACATTAGAAATCATTTCATTTTGTAAAAAAAAAAAAATATAATGACCAAATTTTTTTATTAAGGCGGGTCACAAAAATATAAGTCGCTTGACAATTGGGTAATAGACTGAATGCTCCAAGGTCACATGTTTAGTTTTCAAAGGTTTTACCCTCATGTTTAGTTTTCAAAGTACTCACATGTTTCGTTTTCAAAGACGGGGGTTTTACCTTCCATTCGCTGGAAACTTGCAAACTAGCTACTCACATTGACCTCACCCAGCCTGGGCTGGGCTGGAAAAAAGAGCCAACGATACCTGGTGTTCCCAAGCGGTCACCCATCCAAGTACTGACCACACCCTACGTTGTTTAACTTCAGTGATCTGACGGAAACTGGTGTATTCAACGTGGTATGATCGTTGGCATAGTTCACTACTTATATGTATATTTGAAAGTTAATCGCTTGACAATTAGGTTACTACCTATATCAGTTTTCTGAGGTCACATACTGAATTCTCAAACGTCACAATATGTCTGATTAAAAATTAAGTAATTAATATAGTGAACTAATTAAAGGTCACATTACGAGTTCTCAAAGGTCACAATATTTCTAATAGCTAGTCACTTTCACAGTTACCTTTGTTCACTGACAACTCCCACTGAGGAAAATATTGTTTTATTATGTGAAGATGACAGATAAATCAAACGCTGAGCCGCTTACCCTGTGATGAACATTTTTATACAAGGTCGGCTGGAGATCGGTTCAAACTATTGGAATTTTTGGTCCATAAGGAAGTTATTATATTTGTTTGATATTTTCAATAGTGAACATTTGGTAAAATGTAGAATTCAAAAATCTAATAGAAAAATGTAGAATTCAAAAATCTAATAAAAAATCTGTTTGTCCGACGTACCTACGCCGTGGCAATTTCGCCGCTTAGTGTTGACGATTTAATGAAAGTCGGTAATTTAGCATGGAATCCTATATATGTGACTGAAAGTTACGAAAAGTTTCGGGGTACAATAATACCCCAAGGCGGGATCTACACTACATATCCAATTTTATTGAAATCGGTCAATGTTAAGTGCAAGTTCGATTTTTAGATTCTAGGTATCTTGAAACATAAAATAATATCAAATTTTGAGGGGGTATTGTTTTTTGTGAAAGGTTCAATATTGATTTGAGAGTATTTTTAGCTAGTAAAATAATAAACCATGGGTCACATTATTGGCATTTTTTATTAACTGTTTTATATATCATCCCAGAAATTGATGGAGAAGATTTTGATTTCTCATAAAAGAAAGAAAGAAGAAGAAGAAGAAAGAAAGAAAAAAAAAAAATGAAAAACGATTTCTCGATTTGTCTCAAAGGAACTGCGACAGGGTCAAGTGTTTTTGTCACAAAAGATCACGAAGGCTTTCAATATACCCCGTATAAAGAAAGTTATGCTCACAGAAGACTGATTTCAACACTAAGGGGGGTACCAGCCCCCCTATAGATGTGTTAAAGAATGACCAGCTCATTGGAATATTAATAAAAAATATTATTTCTGCTATCAATAGGAGAAGTTATTCATTTAAATCATAATTATAAATATTTTCATTTTAGTCTGATCCTGGGATAGTGTGAGTAAGGAATGTGCGATCGTATAACTTCTCCTATATTGCTAAATTTTTTTTTTGCAATATTTACTTAAATAATAATAATAATTTTTTTTTTTTAATTTGGCTTAACGTCTCTTTAACATCGATTGGTCATTCAAGACGGGGGTTTCACGCTCCATTCGCCGTAAACTTGCAAACCAGCTACCCACATTGACCTCACCCAGCCTGGGTTGGACCGGAAAAATACCCAGCATCACGAGGGCGCGAATCCACGTGGACACCGACATGGTACAACCTTGCTGGACGTTGCTTAACTTCAATGATTTAACGGGATCTGGTGTAATCAACGTGCCATAGACGCTGAATAATAATAATAATTTTAAATATTATTATTATTTTATCGACGTTACTCTATTTTAGCTCAGTCAGTAAGAGAGTAAGGAATGTGCGATTCTATAGCATTATCATTACCATTGTCATAAGATCTTACCTATCTATACTGCCCGAACAGGACTGAAAAGTCCATTTGCGTAGCACACGAATTTTAGGACAATAAATTGGACTCTATCTCAGAAACGGCAAGGTAACCATTTTGACAGCTTATAGATTAATCACGGCACATAATCATCGTTTATGTGCCGTCACGATGGCTGGTTCTACGCCCAAAGAGACCTGTAACACAGATCATCTCTGTTCCAGAAAAACATAAATGATATATCTAGTTGTAAATTTTGCTGAACATGTTAGATTAGACCCCCCTGTCCCTCATCAATAATATAAATAGATAGATACCAGGTGCGAAAGGCCGACGATACACCTTGAATTTTAAGAACACTTTCATTTTTGCAATTACCTTTCTCGGGAACGGTTAATTTCATAGAAAGTGTCCAGGAGATTTTAATGAACGAAAATTAAATTTTCTACAAGCTTAGTTCTATATACGAGTATTTTTATTGTACATCTAACCGTTTTTGAAATATAGACATGGCCCAAAAAGCAACAACATTAAATGATATACGAGATACTACCTATTTACTATTTAGAGATACCTACTACCAATTTACTCGTAAATACTACCTATTTACTCGTAGATACTACCTATTTACTATTTTGAGATACTACCTATTTAGAATTTCATTGTTTTAGGTGGGTTATTTCTTTTGTACGATCAAACGTATCACCGCAACGCATTTTCTGTGTGTACCAATTAAAATGTTGTCTTCCGTAATAGACAAAGAGTGCGCTGCGCGGTTTATTTTCTTTTTTTCAAACCTAAATGATTCACATAAATTATAAAAATATTTATTATTTTACAAGATACTGATATCACCATAACCCGAGAGAGATACAGATACCTCACAGCTTGGCTACATTGGGGAGTCAATGAAGAACATGTAGAATATGTAGATAGAGTAAAACTCATAATGCAGATTAATGGAAGTGATAGCCAAGTGCCATTATACGATCAAGAAAAATAGAAGGAGCTGTGTATGGGGCTATCTCTGCTTAGCTGTGGTAGTTTACAAGATACGCAGCGGAGCGGACGTTTATAGGTAAAACACTAAATAATATAAATAGAAATTTCTTAGCTTGATATCACAACACTAAACAAAAGAAAGAATAAGGCACTACTACAAAATAATTACGTCTAGGAAGGATGATTAGGGATAAGACTTTAGAGCAAGAAGTGACGAAAGGTGTAATGAACCAAGTGATGAAATAACACTAAACGAAAGAAAGAATTAGGCACTACTTCAAAATAATTACGTCTAGGAAGGATGATTAGGGATAAGACTTTAGAGCAAGGAGTGACGAAAGGTGTAATGAACCAAGTGATGAAATAACACTAAACGAAAGAAAGAATTAGGCACTACTTCAAAATAATTACGTCTAGGAAGGATGATTA
>CM022878.1:27236462-27247629 GCA_012654025.1 Pachypsylla venusta | reverse complement strand
CCAAGTGTAAAGTCGGTATTACTTTAAGAGAATTGAGACAGAAAATTTAAGTGCGGGATATACAGCAGCAACAATAAACTTGGCCCCAATAATAGATATCACTACTTTCATGGGCAGATTTTTTTGGTTGAATAAGTGGAACTTGGCCTTTTTTCAATGATAATTTTTTGTGAGATTTAAGTATATTTTTGCAATATTAAACTCGTCGCTAATTCCTAAACAACCAATAATTGAGGAGATTAGACACCGGTAAAATCTGTTCTTAACGTTTCTGAGATGGAGGATTTTCCGTTGGTACGCTCTACATGTACGAATCTAGATATGAATTGATTTCTCTAGAGCAAATAGTTTGATCGTGTAATAATCATTTCTTAATAATTCTTTAGGTCTGCTGGGGAGAATCTAGTTTCATTGCATGTCTATGCACTAGCATGATGCATGTTGAATTAACATGGGCTCTCACATAACAGAGTGTATTGCCGCATTTACTGCTGCTGTCATCAGTCAAATCGACCACCTAGTGTGACTAGGGACGTCGCGTCTTTGTTTCAAACTGAGAACGACTTTTGAGTCTTGAGTGACACATTTAATCAAAATGTAAACCTATGCGTTGATTTAATGGGATCAAAGGAGGAATTTAAATATGTTATTTGAAGAAATATAATTTTTTTTTTTTATATGCTTTAGGAAGCTGTAGTGACAGCGAAAGTTAGAGGTGTTTCGAAGGATTCTTCGCAAAATGATAAAATTGAATGATTTCTTTTTCCTATAGGCACCTTCAGTGAAAATGTCAGGGCACCTGAAGGATTTTAGGCCATGTTCAGCAATATTTCTTAGGAGAATCTATTTCTGAAGGACCCTAAGTAATAATAAACCTTATTTATACTGCCCGAACAGAACTAAAAAGTCCTTTTACACCGGCAGTTATGAGGGTACCATTATAACGAGGTGAATATTTCGAATTCATGAGGATAAAATTCCATAGTTTGGCTAGGTTTCAACCCAGCCCCGGTGTTTACCAATCAGAGATTATTACAACTGCAGAACTAAATTTAAGATCCCTCAAGAGAATAAGGTAAGTCCCTCTTCGTCCCAGATTTAGGTCAATATAAAACTTCAATATCCCCGAGGAACATCTGATAGTTGCTCGTTCTTGTCAATACAGTGAATAGTCAATATATTATATCTTCGGATAAGAAAGTTGCGTCAATTTAATTGCACTGCTATTGTCAAAATTTGTCCACTTTCATCCCATATATAAATTCCAATCATTCACTGGATGTGAATGATTTAATATGGCGGGGTGCATTCAACCTCGCGAAAATATCAGAGTGGCAACGAAATCTATAGGGATGCTACACCTTTTTTTTTTTAAAAAAAAAAAAAGATTGCCCAGAAACCGCTTTCGCTTTACATCAGACGCTATACCTTAGTGAATCACTCATGGAGTGCTTCCAAGGTAGTTCAAAGTAGTTCGAAAAATTCTTACTTCCAAAAATCATCATACCAGACCTCCTGGTGAGTATTTCTGTGCCATGAAGGAATAAATTACAATAAATCATAACACTCTCATATATTATTTACAAACTAGTAATGTTGCCCTAGTTTACAGTACCTACTACCTATAGATTATTCTCACCTACCTGATAGATAGATACTTTGTCGCCGCGTGTGATTTTGAATAATTTATTTTAAAGAAGGAAATAATTGAAATAAGTCAAGTACTTTAGAATGCATTGATACCAACAATAAATTGAAAGCAAGAATTAAATAGTGACATACTCTCAACTCTCATTATAAAGAATACAACAGAAAGTGTGGAAAATCAGGAAGTTACATCAAACAAATCATCGTCCTCGTTCTACGCACCAGGACGACCTGGAACCCATACCATCACAGTTCCAGCCAAGGGCTATCAAAGCCTTTTCGATAACCTCATATCAACATATTTCCAGCATTTTTCCAAATTTTGATCAAAGAATTAAAAAACCCGCTGATTTTAAGAGGATCACCACCACAACAACAACAACATGAAGTTACATTTGAACAGCCGCTTAAGCGCGCAGCGTTGAGACAGCCTGGTTGCAAAAAAAAAACAAAAAAAAAAAACGTTTGCAGATAATGGTCACTATGTCAATACGTCTTGACATGTATTGCATAGTAACAGTGAAAACGCGTTGTCTCTCCTCGTGCCTCCATATTTATAAACAAACAGTTTTCCCGTGTCTCAACTCTCGTAATTCGATCAATGGCTGCTTTACAAATACCGAATGTAGGGAAAATTTGTATTCATGCAGAGTTCGAAAATATGGTCCGCTATTTAGTGTTTAGTGCAAGACATAATAAGCAATAATTATTGACTTACCGTCACAGGGCGGGTTGTCACATTTATATCGAGGAAAGCTACAATTCTTGCCTTCCCAATCTTCTGGACAGTGGCAGTAGTAGTCAGTCTGGGTGTTGAAACAGGGTGCACCATTTTGACAAGGGTTAGGATTGCAATGGTCATGGTCAACCTGAAAAAAGTGTAAATAACATTCTTATTGAGTCTGTTTATATCATCAGACAAATTTGGCAGAGTGAATCTGAAATAATTTTGACACCACTACAACAACAGCAATAGGCTAAAGCATTCGTCGATCTCCGTGGCCGAGTTGTTAAGACAATTGTCTCTTGGTCCGGAAATTGAGGGTTCGAATCCCGTCAAGAGCAAAAATTTTCTGATCAAAATTTCTAGCTTCCGGAATGACATTGGTTGTAAATAGGAGTGATTTTTTTTAAAATTTGGTTTAACGTTTCTTTATTGATCATTCAAGACGGGGATTTCACCCTCCATTTACTGGAAACTTGCAAACCAGCCACACACAATGACCCTACCCAGCCTGGGTTGGGCTGGAAAAATATCCAGCATCACGAGGGCGCAAACCCACGCGGACACCCACATGGTACAAGCTCGCTGGACGTTGCTTAACTTCAGTGATGTAACGGGAGCTGGTGTATTTAACGTGACATAGACGCTGGCAGAGTGATCTGAAGTTATGGGAAAGAGGTTCCGGGGCCTAATGCTAAACGAAATGCGGACCTTAAAACGTAAAAATGAAATTCAGATAGAAGTCATTTTATCCCGGTCGATTTTAAGTTTAATTTTATTGAAAATAATTATTAATTAACCTATAGAAAGGAAAGTATTTTGGCGCTGAACCATATTTTCGAGTTAAGTGAGTAATTTGGTAGGTATACTTACCTCACAAAGTTGTCCTGCAAATCCTACGGGACAGATACAACGAAACCCATTGATTTGATCAACACATTCTCCTCCATGCACACAAGGACTGCTCTCACAATCATTAATATCAGTTTGGCAAGTTCTTCCTGTGTATCCTGGCTGACATGCGCAGTGGAAATCATTCACCAAATCAATACAAGTGGCACCATGTTGACATTGTCCAATACAGTCATTGATATTAACATCACAATTATGACCCGTCCATCCAGGTTGGCAGTTACATCGGAAATCTCCTACTAAATTGGTGCATCCTAAAGAGTTGATACATGGGTTGTTCACGCATTCGTCGGCATCTGGAATCATATTTGCGGAAGATAGGTTTAATTTGAGTTTACTACTAAATCAGACATTTCTAGGGGTTTTGTGCTATGTAGAGTTTGTTCAGGTCCACCAAATGTATCAATTTTGGTGCAGCTATGGCTGTGGTGGAACCTTACTTCTACACCTAGCTGACTAAGGTATAGTTTCGCTGCAACCAAAAACAGACGAGTGCATCCCGGAAACAGAAACAAAACATGTTGTTCATCGTGGCCAAATCGATGGTTTTATATTTTACATCTTGATGAGTTTCAATATCAAAATATTTTGGGGATCAAATTTTGCCAATCAGCTCCCTGATTTTTATTTATCCTTGAATATTTACGTTTAGCATACATAGCACACTAGCAATATAGAGACAGAGCTTTTACGCGGAATCAATTAGAGTGTAGTTATTTATTAGGTGGGAGAACGAGCTATTATTACATTTTTAAAGCACTTACCAAATTGACAACTGCTGCCATCCCAAGCTGCAGTACATTCACATCGGAATCCATCTATCAAATCAACACAAGTTCCGCCATTTTGACATGGACTGGACACACATTCGTCAATATCTGCAAGAAAAAAAAGGAAAAAAACAAACAAATTAAGTCGCACCTATATTTATATTTTGATTGGTTTCGTCGAACTACAGAATGATTTTTCAAACTTATATATGCTGTGTTTTGATAATTTTCTCCAACTGATGCTATGTTTTGATAATTTTCTCCAACTGATGCTATGTTTGATAATTTTCTACAACTGATGATATGTTTTGAAAATTTTATATTCAATTGATGCCTCGTATTTAGATAAATAAAGATTGTGCACGGCTGCTTTATATTGTTATCAGGGTAACATACAAAGTGATGTATGGAGCTTTGAGAGTAAAATCAAAATGAGTTTGAAAATAAATAATGAAATACGGAGAGAAACCCAGGTCAACTTTTGTACTAATTTATAAAGTGCTTCCTCATAACAAGAAGAGCATGAAATCTATAACTAGAAAAAATGAGAAATAATGGCCTATGTCTTTTACATAGAAAGGCATTCTGAGGGAATCGTCTTGGATAACCTAAATAAAGCACATGATCAGAAAGGAAACATTCATTTACACAATGAAAACATTCGATCTTCCCTTGGAACTCCGTTTAGAACTACCCCCGTTTGTCCGTTGGAAACGAATAAAAGCTCACACTACAACGAGCGAGTTGGATTTGTCACTTGACGTCACTTGTAGGTTCCAAAGGACTACCGCCCTACTCCCCGTAATGAGGGTCCTATTGAGTCAGTCATGTGTTCCATTTTTTTATTAGCTCAAGTGATTGATAAAGTTCCTGGGGTCAATGCCAAATTTTAGCCTCCAAAATTAGATGTAAGATGACAATTAAAACTTTGGCCACTATAACAACTACTTCTTTAGAGCTGCAATCTCCATCTTCCGGCAACCATCAGATGCGATGATGCCACTATAGATTGATCGAAATAAATATTTTTATTCTTTGAAAGCTTTGTGGAATAACCCTTCCAAATTATGTGCTCTTATAATGAAATTGATCACAGATCAACTCCAGTACGTGCTTCTTCAGATTTCTTATAACAGAGATTAGGTACAGACAAAATTAAGTGCAATCAGTGTCGAATCCTCAAATACGAGACAATTTCCTCAGTTTTTTTGCCATGTCAATCACTGCATTATAAAAAGCAAAAGAGTTGCTTTCTGCATTATTTTACACAATCACCCTCGAATAACATCTCACAATCTGAAGTATGACCTATATACTCTATTTAAGTTAGTAAATCATATTTGAATTCTTTCGGTTAGAGGCTGCCAATATCACTCGTAACTCCCTCTGTTAGAGCCTGTCAATATCACTCGTAACTCCCTTCCCTTTGTTAGAGCATGTCAAAATCACTCGTAACACCCTTCCCTCTGTTAAAGCCTGTCAAAATACTCGTAACTCCCTTCCCTCTGTTAGAGCATGTCAATATCACTCGTAACTCCCTTCCCTCTGTTAGAGCATGTCAATATCACTCGAAACTCCATTCCCTCTGTTAGAGCCTGTCAATATCACTCGTAATTTCTTTCTCTCTGTTAGAGCATGTTAATATCACTCGTAACTCCCTTCCCTCTGTTAGAGCATGTCAATATCACTCTTAACTTCCTTCCCTTTATTCCACCTTTTGTGATAACTATACATTCATTATTCGAAATAATCGGCGTTACTTGAAAATAATCGATTGATCGCTAATCGATTTCGTTGGATCAATTGTTAGTTTTAGTATCCTTGCACGCCTACTTAGAATTGATATTTGAGATAATATCTAAAACTATCAGCCCCAATCTTACATGATACGGGTCTCCACTGATTTCTAGTATGGTACTCATAAATTGTATTCCTCTATTATTAAAGTCTACACCAAATATGATTGTTATTGAGATACTGAGTACCAAAATTAATTGCCTTTTTCTTCAGATCCCGTAATGTAATTCAAAATTGCATTCAAATTTAAAATTATGGGAGGCACTGGATTTTTTTTTAAGAAAAAAAACATTAACCATAAATATAACATTTTGAAAGAAGGAAAAGATAATGCAGATCCAAGTTGTAAAGTGGTTTGGACCGGACCAAATGAAATATTGGTTCCGTTTGTTTGGGTACCAGGGGCATGCAACAAGCTTGACAAATGGGAACTTGAGTACAGAACAATATTTAAGTCCTCTTTGACTCTTTTATAAAATTGTACTGAAAGTCATATCGGCATCCTATTTTTTTTTGGCTAGCGTTTCTTTAACATCTAAGGTCATTTTACCCTCCATTCTCAGGAAACTTATAACAAACCAGTTACCCACTGAGCCTGATTTGGATCGGGAAAAGCCGGTACTGGTGTATTCACCGATCTACTGACGCTAAATATTGGCAAAAATAAATAATTGCCTGACGGGAACTTCAGACCTCAGTAATTTTAAATGGCCACAATTTGGTATCAGGTGGTCGAATAGGATCCATAATCAGCTCATTCTATGAATAATGAAAAGAAGGAGGGTTAGTGTGGTGCGCAGGGACCAGGCGTCAGCACCGGGGCAACCACCCATTTGTGGTTGCCCCGGTGTGGTAGCGCCCCCTGAAAACAAGTTTATGCTCGTTTTGGCACACCATAAAACTCGCGAGCCCGGGGCGCCCCGTTTGCCCCCTCTGGTTACGTCCCTGGTGGTGCAAAAGGACGAAAACACAAAAAAAAAAAAAAACTTTCGATCAATTATAATATTTACAAAAAGAGTTGACATGTTTCATCTCCTTCTGGAGTGGAGACATCATCACAACCTAAACCTTATACCGTAACTTTTTGTTAACCATAAAAATGTATAAAAGTTCCAAATAAGAACCTTTAGTCAAGTATAAATATAGTCATTTTTCTTTAGTTACAAACCAAATGCAGCCATCGAAGGGGAGCAAGTGAACAGAAGGTTGTGGTATGGTAGAATTAGGGAAGGCAACGCTGAACCCAAATAAAATCGGAAAAAGGTGAATTTAAAGAAGAGGAATATTTTTAGTTATAAACCTACTTATAGAAATAATAATAATAAAAAAAAAATCAAACAAATGAAAATACTTAGATAGACAACTTTCTACTTGTAGGAAATGTAATTGTAAACTATGGACATTGGAATAAATGTAAAATAATATCAAAATGGAAATAAATATAATAGACTCAAGAATAATAAAGAACAAATACAAATAAGAAGAATGAATGAACGAACAAGAAAAATAAAGACCTCATTATCATGATAAATAAAAATATTACATGCAAAACAGTGAGTCAGTGAGTGGGTGGGTGACTGAGAAGATACAATATTAAAAAGTGAGTTAATTATTTCATTCATACATATACGGGGTGAATTCATTTAAAAAAAACACACACAGTCGTTTCTCAGAGCATCACAAGAAGAGCGAGAAAGAAGGATATAATTTTTAAAACTTTTAACAAAATAGAAGGTCGTTTTAACTAAGCTGTCAAAACGAGCAATCACCTAATAAGCAAACATTATTCAGGTTGTGCTGATATAATGGTACTCGCATCTTTCTTAAAAACACGGCCATACCTGATGAAAATAACTTTGAGAAATATAAAATCATCACAAATAGAAATTATAAGCATAGAAATAGGAAATTATTTAGCAAAGATACCTATTTTATTGTATACATGTAAAGCGATCCTTGATAATGAGAACATCAATATTGCTAAAATGGAAAAAAAGTTATAAAAATGAATTTAATAGAGAGAATGAGTGAGAAAAGTTATAATACACTTTTAGACAAGAAGGGATTAATATGATACAGGGCTTAGAAGGAAGGATAGAAGAAGAAGACCTATAGCTAAAAAAATCCAGAATATCGAGAAAATTTAAGGAGGGAATAAAATCTATAAACTCGTGAACCTTTGTAGAGATGAAAAGAAAATCAAATGATAGGATACAGGGAATAGTGGAGGGCGTATGTTATGTTTGATCATTTGTAACTTCGGAAGAAAGGTAGCTCATTGAATGGCGACACCCAAGAAATCAAAGCCTTCTACAAAGATGTCAATATAATGGAGTTAATCAAGAGTTGGAGAGCGGCTCATTTATTGAAACGAGAAAGTTTCGACAATCAATTCCTTAATTGAGAACAACTCGGACATCGAGGGCGACCCAGAAAAAAATGGTGGTTCCAGATTCAGGAGAACTTCAGAGAGTTGAATGCAACTGATGATATTGATGTAGAAGATAAAGTGAAGTGTAGGAATATTGCAGAGAAAGCTGACATAACAGCTCCCCAGTAAGTAATCTATTTGATGGTAAAAACAATAAAAAGGTTGAAATGTTCAAATATTTCGAAAGTTGAATCACCCAGTCGAATGGTTCAAGTGTTTGTTGATATTAAGTATTGTTTCAGACCGCATCATTTGTGTGAATCCCACATACGAAACAATATGTTGCATCCACAGTAGAGGAGTTAGTAGGTTTGCTTGTCTCTGACAATATAAATCAAGAAGATTAGAAAAATTAGTTGAGTCGGACATCGGAGAAGTGAACTGACTTCTCACACGCTTAGCACGAAACAAAATTTTGATGCATGGGCGTTTTCTTAACCTCTCTGGTTAGGGGAAAATGTACGAATTTAAAGTAGAAAAAAATTATGTCTCGCAACTGCTTTCGCATTAATGCAGGGAAACGAGAAAATTTGAATAGATTCCGATTCGGGTGGGATTCGAACCCACAACCTCAGGACCAAGAGTGGCAACGGTCTTAACTGCAACTTGGCCAGGGAGATACGCATATAAAGTTAGATTACGTTTTTGCGGTAATATCTCGAGTACTTTATTCCTTTAAAAGTTGAGTTGTAAAATGTGCGAAGATGGCACATTTTACAAAGTGGAACTTTACAAGGGATACATATTAACAAAAGGGAGTGAACAATGTACAGTGTTTTGCTAGTAGTTGAGTGAACTGTAGAGGTTACTCAAATAATTGGCCATCCCGGGCGACTCAATAGGGCTCAAAAAATAATGAGCTAATTCTATGAATAAATGTCCGTTCATACTATTAATCAAAATCTTGACAAGGGTTATAGTGCATAAAGAGATAGACCAACAGGCGTGTGAAGAAAAATTGTGGTGTGAAAAATAGACTTTACTTCATTCAGTCAATAAAGAATTTAACGAACGAATGTTATTATGTTTAACTTAAGAAACGTTGAAATAATGATAAAAACCAATCAAGAAAATTACGTCATTACTTTGGGCTTGAACCAACAACCCTAGGGGTGAAACCCCCATTTTAATAAACTGAGTTATTTGGCAGACAGACAAAGAGACGTGTAAAGAAAAATAGTGAAGTTATAACTAGACCGTACTTTGTTCGGTCAATGAGTTTCTTATTTTCGCTCTCAGATTTTTATCGTTTCGCTTGCGAGGTTTACTATTAAATTTTGAAACTACCAAATTTGAACTCGAGCTAAATCGGACTACCGAACACTAAAATGAATAGGTAAGCCGAACTCAAACTAGTAAAAATATAGGTACTTACTCATTCTACAAGTAGGGCCCGTCCAGCCCGCTGCACAAACACATTGAAATTGGCCTTGAGTCTCTTTACACTCTCCCCCATTTGCACAAGGTCCTGTGACACATGGATTGTCCACTACTTCACAATTGAGTCCAGAAAATCCTTCTGGACAAGTACAAAGGTACTGATCGGGGGCAGTGTTCTCACACGTTCCTCCATTGAGACAAGGCTCGTGTGTGCCACAATAGTTGAGATCTGAAATACAGAATAAGAAAACATAAGTCTTGGGGGATAAATTACGTCTTACTGGGTATTTTCTCCTTAAACCGTTTGTTTCTTCTCCTTTATGTTCACCTTTTCCCAATTATATTTTGCCAATAGAATTAAGGAGGGTAATACCGATCGCATTACCCTCCTTAATTCTATCATGCCACAACCTTCTGCTCAGTGCCTATATCTTTACCTGGCACGGTAGAGTCTAGCTGGTTGTCGATCCGGACCGATGACCTTACATTTTTTTCGATTTTTTTATAAAATAAATGGGTTGGACATATGTGATCTGTTAATTTTTTTTTTTTTTCAATTTGCCTTAACGTCTCTTTAACATCTATTTGCAAACCAGCTAATCACACTGACCTCACCCAGCCTGGGTTGGGCCGAAAAAAAGAGCCAACGATACGTGGTGTTTCCAAGCGGTCACCCATCCAAGTACTGACCACGCCCGACGTTGCTTAACTTCAGTGATCTGATGGGTGTATTCAACGTGTTATGATCGTTGGCTGTATTGATGTTTCGTTTGGACCACGACTTTAGGAACACCATGCATATGGTGGCTTTATTCAAAGGGTTTTCTCAAAACCATTAAACATTACAACTTTTGGAAACAAAATAATACAATTTTAATGTTTAAAATGGATTCTCATATTTATATGAAATACATGAACATTTGTCTATTTGTAAATTGGCGCAATTTATTTTGAAATACCGAAGTTCGTTAAAAATGATAACATAACAATAAAAATTGAGTAAAAAAAGCAATAACGACTTTAAGCAAGAAGTATACAAGGTTGACCAGAGCAAAGTCCATGTCTTGAAATATATTGAGAGACTATGATCATTTTTTTATTCCACGGATAAGGGTCATGCTTCTGATACGCCTGTCAAATTAGACAGAGCCTACTAGTCCCTGATTTTCCTTATAATATTAATCTATATCTTATAAAACGCAAAGCCCAGTTGGTATACTGACTGACTGACGTACTGACTGATAATCAACGTAGCTCCACGATGGCTAAACGTAGAGACTTGAAATTTGGCACACAGGTCCCTTTTAGTATGTAGGTCCGTAATAAGAAAGGAAAAAAAAAATATCACCATAACTTTCAAACTCCTTATACGATTTTGTTCAAGTAGGAGCAAGTTACCGCCAAAAATGACGCTATTTAGCGGGTCTTTTTGCAATTTTTTCCTGGGCAAACTAAAAGAGGTAACGAAAAATGACCGAGAATTGACCCCCCCCCCCAAATAGTATA
>CM022878.1:27196461-27235076 GCA_012654025.1 Pachypsylla venusta | reverse complement strand
GTCCAGAGCACCAGACTCAGGATGAGAGCCCGTCTTATCAAAGCAACGCAGAACTCAATCAATGCTGGTAAAGTCCAGAGCACCAGACTCAGGATGAGAACCCGTCTTATCAAAGCAACGCAGAACTCAATCAATGCTGGTAAAGTCCAGAGCACCAGACTCAGGATGAGAGCCCGTCTTATCAAAGCAACGCAGAACTCAATCAATGCTGGTAAAGTCCAGAGCACCAGACTCAGGATGAGAACCCGTCTTATCAAAGCAACGCAGAACTCAATCAATGCTGGTAAAGTCCAGAGCACCAGACTCAGGATGAGAGCCCGTCTTATCAAAGCAACGCACAACTCAATCAATGCTGGTAAAGTCCTGAGCACCAGACTCTGGATGAGAGCCCGTCTTATCAAAGCAACGCACAACTCAATCAATGCTGTTAAAGTCCAGACCAAATGTTTAACTTTGAACTCCGCCCTCTAACGTGATTAACTTTTATTTTATATTTCAAATCAAATTAATTAAATAAATTTCACATCTAGATTCTGAGAAATCAAAATTACTTCTTATTATTAAAATCTATAGAGGGAGAAATAAAACAAAAGCAAACATGATCGCACATTTCTTTGAAATTTAATACAAAAAAAGTTGACCAATATTAAAAAGGTTCATTCTTCAATGGTTTTGCGAATGTTCTTTCAGCACAAGGGCCACCCATATTTAGTTTTTCTAGCACGGAAGACGGACCCCTTTTTGTATATGACTGACAGTAATGCAAAGCTACTTGGTAGGAAATCAAACCCTAAGTGGAACCTACATACTAAATTTCATTAAATTTTTTCATCGCTACGTTAGTCGTAAAAGTGAAAATTACGGAGTAAGAATGATTTCGTAGCCTTTATTGTAGTGCCTCATCCAAGTGCCCTACTTGGATGATGACGATAGCAAAGGTTGATGACTTTACCCATTTGAGATAATCCTGAACGTTGCAAGTAAAAAGCCAAGCAGTCAGCGTCTACGGCATGTTGAATACACCAGGTCCCGTTCAATCCCTGAAGTTAAGCAACGTCCAGCAAGTTTGTTCCATGCTGGATATTTATCCGCCCCAACCCAGGCTGGGTGAGGTCAATGTGTGTAGCTGGTTTGCAAGTTTCCAGCGAATGGAGGGTGAAACCCCCCCCCCCGCCTTGAATGACCAATAGATGTTGTAGAGACGATAATCCAAATTAGAAAAAAATGCCAAGCTTTTACATTATTCCTAAACAATCTTGAGATTTTTTTTTTTTTGGAAAACTGTTTCAATTCATAAATCTGGAAACAGTCAATACACGAAAATGCATCATGCGTAATTCTGAGTATTTCCAATAATGGATACTACCTCCTTAAGACATATATGAGAGAGCATATGAGAATATCAAACTGAATGTAAACTTGAAACTTTTTGAAACAATGTTGATAATGAGGGACCAAACGAGATGACGTGATACAGGAGAGAGAAAAGGTTACAACGAAGCAACATGTTTGATTCACATAATATAGACAAATTGGAGATCTAGGGTACAGGGCTAGAACAATCGTGAGCTCAACATAAAACAAGAAACAGAGAACTACACTATAACCAAGCCAAATAATCAATCCCGTCAGTTCACCGAAGTGAAGTTACATCGAGCGAGTGTTGTTGATTGCTACGGAGTGAATGGTCCAAAATTAAAAACGATAGCCCATACCAAAATAGGACAGTTAATTTTCTTGTTCCTAAAAACAAATATCGAAATGGAAACTTCACACTTTTCAGAATACCAAGAAACAATGAAATTATCTCTCCAAGCCAGGTACCAATACAATAAAATTGTATTCTCTAGTCTAATCATTCAATTTAAAAAATTAATATGAATAATGTAAGCGGGTGAGATTTCAATATTATTCAATCTGTCATCATCAGACCAGAGCTATACGAGTATATGATAGAACGATGTAACATTATCAGAACTTGACACGAAGTGTTGAAAGCGCACCAACTTAAATTCTTTTTTTAATTTATCTCGGAATTGATATTGTCAATTTTTCATATTTTTAAAAATGTCTTAAGAGAATTCAACTAAATTTTCAAGAGGCGTTATTGTTATAGTCAATATCTATAATATTGTTCTTGTTATTTTTCTTGTTAAATATGTTAAGTAACCAGTCCAATCAGTCAATAAGAAGTCACTGCACAGAACATTAAAATGAAATCCAGATTTGATCATCAACACCCTGTATATTATAAAAAGCACACGGTCATTTGTTTTAACTCGATTGTTAAAAGTTTTGATTAAACACCATTACTGAGAATGAAGGGGAGTTAGTGAGGAAATTAATCTGGCATTTCAAATTGTTCTCATTAGTACGGAGTGGAAACAATGTGGTGAGGAAGCTATCTTTGCCTAAAGAATCTGAATACAATTGTTAATCAGTTTATGAACATGAACTAAATATTAGGAGCTAGTGCCACCATTTGTCATCCGAGTTGTCCAAATAGGGACCAACAAATTATCAGCTACTTCTATGAATATAATAAATATCCAACAAATTTCAACAGAATCGTAGACGGAGTTTGAAAGTTATGGTGATAAAAAAAAAAAGACAAACAGATAAAAATCGTGGTGTTAAAACTAAACCTTGCTGCTTTTGGTCAATAATTATTGGACCAATGAAGAAGGAGAAAATGCTCCGGTTTGGGTATGAGGAATTAATACGATTTTATATATTTTTTAAAAAAATTTAGATGAACTCTTTGACCTTTTGTTTAAAAGATACACTTTTAGGAAACCAATAACAACTTAAGCTAGATTTTTTTTTTTTTTTTTTTAATCTTTCAATGTAATACAAGTATAAGAAGAGTTCAAAGTATCATGCAACTCAAGTAAAGTACTTCATAGATCAAGAAGCAAGTAATTGGAAAACAATAAAATTTATTGTTTCAAAATAATAATATGATTCCACCATCTTAAATCATGAACACGAAATCAATACAAGATCAATCTATCGAACTAACAACAAATCAGAAAGCATATAGCTAAAAGATGAGAGCTCTGTATCTTTAGGACACTGAGGAGTAGATATCTACCAATCAACAAGATCACGTACTTGGATTTCATTTCATGGCTCGAACATCTAATTCTAACATTATTATACAATTGTAATGTAATAATATTATTGATTGGGACCGATTGTTGATGTCAACCAATATTTCAGTTTGGTGGAATTCAACATAATCTGGTTTAAATGAAAAACATAATCTGGTTTAAATGTTTAAATGAGTTTTCCTGGAATTTAGAAATGACCGGAGGATTAGTTTTGTTTCTTTTTTTCCTTTCATATGGCTTAACGTCTCTTTAAAATCTAAAAACCAGCATCACGAGGGCGCAAATCTACATGGAAACACACTTGGTAGAACCTCGCTGGACGGTGCTCAACTTCAGTGATGTAACGGGAACGGGTGCATTCATCGTGCCATAGACGCTGTTTATCAAGCTTGGCCATCGAGGAGCTCAAGCCAGCCTCATTAGGTCAGGGTCCTAAGAGCGTGTAAATACAGAAGGTTTAATGTTGGAAGGGCTTCCAGACTATATGAAAGGTCATCTGCAAAATGCAGTTCCTATACAGTTTATATTATGTATACTGTGAGAAGCAAGCAAGGGTTATCGCGTCAGAGAGCTAAAGAGATTAGGAACAGAACCAAATAGAATTGGGAAAAGGTGAAGTTAAAGGAGAAGATTCTGGGTACATTTTTTTTCTTCTAATTATTATTTTATAGTGGTGCATTTAACTCATATGCACCAGAGTATTCATTATTAACACAATCACTAATTAATTATTTAAAGGAAATTAAAGTAATGCTGTTGCACAACGCTTTGCCAGGTAATGTACAAGATGAGAACAATCAACTAACACAGAAAACAAAAATGTATTAGTCTATCAAAATCAAGAAGAATACGAACATACCGGCTTATTTAATAACTTCACGCATGATCAATTGATAATGAACTTGAACCAAACCAATTCGACAATAACAATACCATTCCTTGTAATGAATTGAACAAAAAATGTAGAATCACACATCATATTGATGATACCCCACACATAGAACAACTAACTGACAGAATCGAAATCCGAACATCATTTCGTGTCAAAGAAAGTAACGACGATTTGTAACATACAGACAATGTTTTCTCATTTGAAACAGAGGTTGATCTTGAGTCTATTGTAGAATGTGTGACAATATCAAAATGCATTGAAAGAATGATACCAGCCATGTGGGATGCATTTAAACCAATATGCGAGAAATAGAAAATATTATATTGAAACAATAAAAGTTCTATCTTTTATTAAAAAAACAAAAAAACAATGAAAATATAGGATCCTAACAAAAGCAATGAAAGATAATAAAAAGAAAAACTGATTTTCGAAGGTTAAACAAAAATGAAAGTACAGAATTTGAACCAGCGAATGTACATATTTACGTACCGGATACTAGACCCTATGAGCTATCAACAATTCTTGTGTAATAGGATCCAAACCTGAACAAATTCCGAGCTATGACGTTTTTTGTGAATCTTCCAAGGCAGACGACTTTTAAAAGATTCTAATCTAAACACAGTTCCTGTGTATTCTTGTAATGCTGTGTTGGTTTTGTTTTTAAAACATTTCTAAAATAAGCATCGATCAGTGAACAAAATAACCAATAGAAATACGCATTTGTCTTTAATGATTCAATATTAGGTAAGTAAAATAATTTGCAAACGGGGGAACAAAAATAAAATAACACAAAAGATATACCCATACGTGTACGTCATCAATCTAAAAAACAAAACCAGACCTATAATGAATGATACCATTTTTAATGAAGAAAAATGTAAGAGCTTTACGAATTACGAAAAAAATACAAAATTTATTGCCCTGTTAAGTATTTCTTACAAGAGCGATAATTGTGACACTACCACGCCAATTAAAGAGAGTGAACATTTATAAAAAAAAAAAAAAAAAAAAAAAAAAAAAAAAAACTCACCATGACACAATCGATGGTGGATTTATAATTCTAACGTTATCTTAAAAGTATATTTTTCAAATTGAATAAACTAAGTACTTAAATTAGATATACTCGTACGAGTATTTAGATTTTTCCTAAAATGGGTTTATTATTTTACTGGTTAAAAGATACCCACAAAATATGATTTTTTACATAGGTAGAATTCAAAAATCGAACGGAACTCTTAAAATATCAAATTTTAAAGGGTGTTTGTATTGTGGTCGATTCCACAAGTTCATTATTGAAATAACAATAATCTCATGCAATTTCTTTCTTGCATTGAATGCCTCAAAAAAAAAAAAAAAAAAAAAAAAAAAAAAAAAAAAAAAAAAAAAANAAAAAAAAAAAAAAACAAGAGCAGACGATTTTTTAAACCCATGGTGTTGTCATTTATGATGGATCGATGTTAATAAATAAATGGTTTTAAGATGGAAAACCCGTTTGAGAAATACTAATCTTATTAATAAAATACGAAATGTAGGTATTTTATTATTAAGATTATAAAACAAAATATTTGTAAATAGCAAGATTTCAAACGAGTCAAAGATTTTCTGCCAAATCAATATTACTTCTCACACCACAATTAACATGTTACATCCTTTATTAAGTAATATTCTTATAATATAACTGTAGCCATCGAGGGGAGCAACTCAGTGACGGTCCTAAGCCCGCGTACACCTAAAGAGAGTATGCACTGAAAAGACGCCAACCCTAAATAGAATTGGGAAAATGTGAAGTTAAGGAAGAAACACTATGCCCGAATTTTAATGGACATAACTTTTAGGTTTAGATTCTTGAGACAAAATAAGACATAATTTTGCCATCTCCACAAATATTAATTTGCTCCATAATTCAGGCATTCCCACTAATATTATGTTTGCTCCATAAGTTTGGCATCCCCACTAATATTAATTGGCTACATAATTTTGGCATCTCCACTAATGTTAATTTGCTATATAATTTTGGTATCTCCACTAATATTAATTTTCTACATAATTTTGACATCTCCACTAATATTAATTTTCTACACAATTTTGGCATCTCCACTAATATTATTTTAGCTCCATATTTTTGGCATCCCCACTAATATTATGTTTGCTCCATAATTTTGGCATCCCCACTAATATTATGTTTGCTCCATAATTTTGGCATCCCCACTAATATTAATTGGCTACATAATTTTGGCATTTCCACTTATATTAATTTGCTACATAATTTTGGCATCTCCACTAATATTAATTTGCTACATAATTTTGGCATTCCTACTAATATTAATTTGCTACATTATTTTGGCATCCCCACTAATATTAATTTGCTGCATAATTTTGGCATCTCCACTAATATTAATTTGTTATATAATTTTGGCATCCCCACTAATATTAAATTGCTGCATAATTTTGGCATCTCCACTAATATTAATTTGGTACATAATTTTGGCGTCCCCAATAATATTAATTTGCTGCATAATTTTGGCATCTCCACTAATATTAATTTAATACATAATTTTGGCATCCCCACTAATATTAATTTGGTACATAATTTTGGCATCTCCACTAATATTAATTTGCTACATAATTTTGGCATCTCAACTAATATTAATTGGCTACATAATTTTGGCATTTCCACCAATATTAATTTGTATACATAATTTTGACATCTCCACTAATATTAATTTGCTCTATAATTTAGGCATCTCCACTAATATTAATTTGCTACATAATTTTGATATCTCCACTAGTATTAATTTGCTCCATAATTTTGGCATCCCCACTAATATTAATTTTGGCATCCCCACTAATATAATTTATGCATCCCCACTATATTAGTTTGCTGGATAATTTTGGCATCTCCACTAATATTAATTTGCTACATAATTTTGACATCTCCACTAATATTAATTTGCTACATAATTTTGACATCTCCACTAGTATTAATTTGCTCCATAATTTGGCATCCCCACTAATATTAATTTTGGCATCCCCACTAATATTAATTTTGGCATCCCCACTAATATAATTTATGCATCCCCACTAATATTAGTTTGCTGCATAATTTTGGCACTCCACTAATATTAATTTGCTACATAATTTTGACATCTCCACTAATATTAATTTGCTACATAATTTAGGCATCTCCACTAATATTATGTTAGCTCCATAATTATGGAATCCCCAATAGTGCTAATTTTCTACTTCACCTACGTATTCCTAATGTTTAATTTTGGTTTATTATTTTAAAAAATGAACTAAAGGACAACGGAAAAACATCAATTCCAAAGTTTCATTATTGAAAATAATAAGCCAAAAAATTATATGCAATTAATGCTTCCTAATCAAATTAATTGGGAGCTATAAAATTTTTGATTCATCATTGAAATTTATTAACCCAAATTGGTTTTACCCCCTTTTTATCTTATACCTATAGGGGTGCAAGTGTATCAAATGAAAAAAAGGTATTTTTTAAAATCTTCAGAAGTGATTATACAAAGCAGTCTATTGAACAACAAAGAAAATGGTTAACACGGGTTTGACAGAAGATCTCATTTTTGAGTGAAGATAAAAATGTCAAAAATCAGAGCTAGAAAATATTTTTCTTCAAATAAGAACATTCAACAGGGGTACTAGATCATCGTTCAACATGGGGTCCTTTAATTGTTGGTTTAACTGCGTGGGATGTGTTTTTTTTTTGTCAAAGAAAGAAGGATAAAATATAATCAGGTGAATTTGTTTTAACAGACTTGTCGTTATTACCATAACTACTTTTTTGGATTTTGAAATTTACCTTTAGATGAATGGAACGATAAGGAAAATCTCTTATTTATGAGATGAGGCATTAGTCCTGGTAGGGATTTTCAACCGAGGATACCGTGGAAATAAACCGTCCAGACCCTAGCCCGAGATGTAGACTAAAAACCTATCAACCTTGCTCCTAGCAGACTTATTTATTTTTCCCGGAACAGCAGAGCTTTACTTCATCACACTACAGACACTTAATTGTACTCTGAAGGCTAGGTTAACCCCAAAACTAGTAGAACATAAGAAATACTTTTTTCAAATTTTACCCCCGTGCATGTGGAGTTTGAGGGAGAAATCTGAACTTGAGATTATCTGAGGTAAGTTCTCCAAATTTTTATTGGATGAACGGTAGTTATGATGACACAACTATGATACGAGTGCCAAGTCGGCACAGGATTGGAAGAATTAGTCGTTAATCAGAAAGTCAACTTCCAACTCGACTAGACCGATGATGAATCGAATGCTCTAATTTCTTCATAAATAATTATAAGTAGTGTTTTTGGTAAGTGTTTTGTTTTAATTTATTGAGGAAATTAATGTTAATCTTATAGTGTACGCCTGATGCGGTGTGGGTGATGCTGTGAAATGCAGTGTATTTAAATCTAGATAAGCCAGCGTCTATGGCACGTAGAATAAACCAGTTCTGCTGCACCGTGTAGGGGACAACGTAAATTCGAAACACGTAATTCTGGCTATTTTCGGCCGAACCCAGGTAAGGTGAGGTCAATGTGTAGGTAGCTAATTTGAGAGTTTCCAGCGTTAAACCTGCGATGTTAAAGAGCCGTTATCCTTTGTACCCTCCAAAAATAATTATTAAATTACATAACTCCCTGCATAACATTTAAACCCAGCAGATATCTTGATATCATTTCATGATTGATGAGGATTGGGGACAACCTGCATGAAATTAGACCCGTGACTAGGTATCTGATGTTTTCTAACACAAGAATTTTGATTGATCAGTTAGTCAGTTAAACCTAATTTTAACTAAATTAGTATCCATTGTTATTTTAGAAATAAAGATTCTCGAGTCCGTCATTTTTGAGAGGAAAATATATTGGTACGATAAATAAAGCTTTTTTACAAGGCCACCGAAAGTGGCATTTTTAATCGGATGATCGATATTTTGTCAACAATTTGCTCTTGATCATCTTGCCATTATTCATATTTTACTATTGATTGATTGTTTATAAATTTTAGAGTTTTCTGATGAATGGATAACAATTGATATTTTATTTTTCTTCAACTTCACCATTTCAAATTCTGTTTGGGGTCGGCGTTGCCTTCCTTAATTTTTTTTATTTATCCTAAACCGAACATCAGGGGGAGACGAGGATGGGACTCTTCAAAAGATACACCCCACTCCTCGACCGGAAAATATTTATCCAGCCGCAGACAGACAAAGATTTCCGTCAAGTGGTGTGGAGGTTATGTTAGACTCAATCTCACCATTCCACAATCTTATTTTTAGTGTCTGCTCTCTTTAGCTGTATGCTTTCCGGACAGGGTAACTCTCGCTTTCTTTTGACATATTAATGTGTAGTAATTACATTCTGCTGAAGATCTTTGGTTGGAAGCAGGTTTTTAAAGGCTCGACGCTCTTCCTACACCAAACTTTCTTTATTTACAGGCGCTTAGAATCGTCACCTAGTAATGTTGACTTGCTCACCTCGCTAGCTACATAAGATAGCAATTGATATACACTGATCGCCAGATAAATCTCAATTGATGAGTTGATAATAATAATGTTTATTTTTAATAGATTTTTTTTTTTTTTTTTTACATAATACAATTGTCATTCCCTATGACATAACAAACGATGTCAATAATCCGTGGATTATTGTTCGCATCCCTTCCTCTAACCTGTAATACCGAGTAGCCTATTTTGGTGTCTCCCACCTCTACTAGATCTTACTCTCTAAAAAGTTCTAAGACATTTCCATAAGATAGTTGATAGACCAGAATTAGGAAAGTAAGGACAAAGCTGTAGTAGTCATTGAATTGGTGTACGTATTATTTTCTTATTTATAACTTTGGGAACAGTAATTAGTCAGACATAAACTGTACATTTAGAGTTACGCCCACAATGATCTAGTATTTCAAATTATATCTAATAACAACCGTTAGTACATAATTCAAAATTCAAGTTGTACTTATACAAGAGAAATTTGTTTATTTAGAAGCTTATGTAACAGTTCTCATATTATATTAATATCAGAGTAATTATAACTTGGTAACATAATGTAGCCACCGAGGGGAACAAGCCAGCTTGGGTGACTGTCCTAAGCCCGTGTAAATACACAAGGTTTGTTGTTAGCCTTTAATTTTTTTTTTGCTTCAATAAATGGACTGTGAAATATTTCATTCAACAATCCAACAATCACATCTCGGATGTGAGTATCTTTACATATCACATGACGGTCTTCTATCGATCCATCATCTTCAAGGTCAATGATTAGGATCAGGTCCTGAATATGGTATCAGACATTTAGGATCTTCAGACTGTCAATTTGAAAACATTGAATCATTCGTTTGGTGAACCTATCCAGGCGAATATGTATGGGATACGACATGTGGAGGTAGTCAGACCAGACGAGATAATGAACATCAAATAAGATACTTTATAATAAGAAAGATTACTGATTTTTTTCTTCTTTTTTTGAACAAGCCTTACTTTAGTAAAAGAACACAGAAAGCAACTCTGTAATATGCTAGGGTTTCTGTGAACTGTGTGGACCTGTAGACCTCACTCACTTAAATGGCCATCATTCTATGAATATAGCGAAAGTCCATACCAAATTTCATCATAATTGGATAAGGCTTATCTTGACACAAAAAGACAAAGCTGCAAACGGGCGAAGAGAAAAATAGACAAACAGGCGAAGAAAAGAAAGTTTGTCGTGTTAAAACAGTCCGGTTTTTGTTAGTGATGTAATTATATTGCAGTGATTGACATGGTTCAACCAAGCAGACCATGACAGGGTTCATTCCCAGTTCAAGCAAGAAAAATTGAATAACAAAACAAAATCGGCACCCTTCAGGTTTGAATCACACAACTTTCATTGTTTATTGGTGCATGTTTAGACGATTTTGATGAAACTTGCTAGGAACATTTATTATTATCACAGAATTTCCTGATCTGGGGCGAATTCTAGTGAGGCCTGCAGTTTACGAAACTATTAGTTTGAGTATTACTCTCATAGGAAAGTGATAAATTTAAAAATGAAAGTCCTGACAAAGTACCAACCCGACCGAGGTAACCCGATACTTTTGTTGTCAGTTGACCAATACCAAACAACATAAGGACCACTCCTCAGAATTCAAACACCTATCAGACAACCAATATTATGTCAAACAGAAACAACATCAACCCTAACCAAATGAAGTGCTATAGGTAATCATTCAGAACAGAAAGATTGATGTAATATTTTTGCAAATTTTTTGGACCCTTGTACAAATTTGACCTTCATTTAGTGAGTCAACAAAAAACATATTGGTGTCAGACAAATTATTCCTTGGCTCCCAGCCTCTGTAGCTCAGACTGTTGAGGCGGTGGATTCGAAATCAGGGAGCTGTTGGCTAGAATCCAATTTAATCCCCGCCTCATCGAGATATTGGTCACAAAAGATCTAAATAAAGGTCGCAGTTATAATTGCAATCAGTATCAATATTGAACTGTAACTAGTTTAATAATAATTATTTTACGATTTTTTTTAAAATATTTTATTTAATCAAGCCCCGGTATTTCAGTGGTCGAAGCGTCTGCCTGGTAATCCAGGGTTCGCGGGTTCCAAACCCAGCCGGAACAAGGTATGTTATCCTCTATATGAGATTTAGACCCCATAAAAATACGACTTGATCTTACTGCTGGCAGAACAAGACCCTTAAGGGACTTAGTAAGGCAGTATGATAAGTCTAGTATTATTATAATAAGACACGTACTTTTGGTGATTTTTTTGTGGAACTGGGCCCAAAAAGTAGGTACCTACTAAACGTTAAAATGAAATTTCATGACACTATTACCATTATTCATGTACCTTTGAATGTAATTTTATTCGAAGTGACATTAGGACCCCTCGTCTCACAGAGTCACACGAGTACTTTCTAAATAATTTTATATTCATATTTATTTAAAACAAAAAAGTGCAAGAGGTTAAATGTGTCATGTACAAGACATCAAACAGAATCTAGGTAAGTATAATATTAATTTAGTGAAAAAAAATTGCAGCACAAAAAACCTTCATGCTGAAATAAAAAGGCAAGTCACAAGTTTTTAAGTTTCTTCATTTGTGAATGAAATAATTAAAACATTTTTAAATTTTCCGACTTTCCGTTGATAACTTATTCAAACTTTTTTCAAAGTTGTATTGCAACATCCAAATATTTGCTTTCGATTATTGCAAAATTTCGTAGGTGTAATTTAAAAAAAAAATCGTATTTTTCGGTCAAAGTACAATTTTGAGCACATGCCTTAAGAAAGCTAACACGTAATGCGTATATTGTGATACAGACTATTGGGTATATATGTCAGCAACCGGTTCACTGCCAGAAAGGAAAAAAGCGATGAAACTCTTATCTTTTAAGTATTATTTTGCTTGAAGGCTCCATTTATTTCATGGATTGGTCATGACTTCATAAATCCCACAGTGAAAAGTGGCGAGATTGTGAGAAGTTAGATGGGGGTAACATCCTCACGGACCGAGTCCACCTGATACAGAAAACAAATGTGCAATTTTATTATGTTTGTGCTACTGAGGTAATTATATGGTAGTGATTGACATGGTTCCGGGGCCCATGTCAATGTAGTCCAAGATAGATGCATGATGTTGTTGTTTTTAATTTTAGCAGCAGGCAGCAACTTTTTCAGATCTGTAGTCTCATATATTTGGATAACATCGGAAACAATGATGTTGATGATGATTATATAAAAATTATTAGAAAGTTGATTTCCATTTTTTTTTTCGACTTGGCGAATCCAAGTTCTGCCGGCGCGGCGTTGCCGGGAGGATCTCAGTAGAAGTTACTTTGACAGGTTTATGTGACACGTTGGAGAATATTTCAACTGATGGGAAATGCATATCTACTGAAAACAAAAAGTTAACAGCTTTTTAAAAGATGCAAAATACATTATTTTATAAGCCTCATTCTAGAGTCAAAACGTTCTGTGAATAATAATCATACGAAATGCAATGAGGATGCATTTCTGTGCTGTGGGAAGACAAAAGAAATCAGCTAAAATAATGCAAGAAGACTTGTCTATTGGCATTATGCATAATTTGTCAATTCCGTATGACAATTCTGAGAACCATCAAACAGAATTTCAAGAGAATTGTGATTTGGTAAATAACCCAATTTTCTTGCTAGCCAGCATCTATGGCACGTTGAATACACCAGTTCCCGTTAGATGACTGAAGTTCAGCAACGTCCAGCGAGGTTGTTCTATGTGGGTGTCCACGTGATTTCGCGCATTCGTGATGCTGGTTATTTTTCCGGCCCAACCCAGGCTGGGTGAGGTCAATGTGGGCAACTGGTTTGCAAGTTTCCAGCGAATGGAGGGTAAAACCCACAAATTAAAATAATAATAATAATCTTGAAATAGAAAATTCTCATTGGGTGGCATCAGATTGTTATTAATGCTTTTGACGACATGAAAGCTCTTTTTTGGCGGAAAAGGCTGCGGCCCCTATGTGAGAACAATATAATTCGTAGGGTTTATTCGTACATTGCGGACCAAACTTATTTTTTTATCAGAATCCTTTTTTTCGATGTTTAGAAAATTAATCCTGTTCAAAGGATTAGCGTGGCTGCTTTTTAAGTTTTTGACGAATGGAGAGTATAAAAAATTCGCCTCGAATGTTAAGTCAAAGCCAAACAAAGTTTTATTGTTACGACACATATTTTATACTGGACTTAAACCGATAACAGATTTAAGTAGAATCATTTAGTTGAGAACGACAGTCGAAATCAATAATAATAGACCTTATTTATACTGACTGAATGGGACTGAACAGTCCTTTTACACCGCCAGTTTTTTGGGTGTCATTCATACGTGGCAATATCTGAAATTCACGAGCATAAAATTCTCTGGCTTGGTTTGGTGTGTAATTTATTTTGAGTTTCATTAAAAATTTTTTGGACTGTTCTTGAGGATTAATGGATTTTCTCATATTAAGGGTCCTCGTATTTGAGATTACACTTTACCTCAAACCAAAACAAAGTAAATTTATTCGTAAACAAAGGCTTTATTGTGGAGAATGTAACATAATTAGATAAGAGAGGGTTTATAAAGATGCCGCGAGCTGAAAGCCCCGAGGTATAAAAACTGCATTTAGGGATTTCTCGATAAGGAGGGGAGAATTAAGATTGAAAATTTCGATAGCCCACTTGAAAATGCATAACAGATTGCACTCGCTTTATTGAATTTACTTTTTGGAAATCCTTTGAACAGGATTAAGTTTCTAAACAACGAAAAAAAAGGATACTGATTTTTTATCGAGCGGACCTCTTGTCCTCTTCAGATAATTTTCTAAGCATTGCCTTATTATTTGTATCAAAATAAAGAAATTTTAGGGTTGGTACATAAATCTACCCCTAAAAAAATCAGCTTTACGTACATATAATTTTAGTTTATTATTTTCAAGAACCCTATATTTTTGGGTAATACAAGATATTTTCCTCCCGCTCTTCTTTAAAGAGAGGAGCTCCTCACGGCCAGAGTCCACCTGAGCTGATGGTAAAATATAATGTAAGCTTCCTTCTCATTTGAGGGTTCTACATTTCGATAATGGACGTTTGAAATCGACAGTTTAAAAGTGGCCTCCCGAAAAAATTGATATTTTAATTTTTAAGGTGTGTAGAATTAAAAAAAAAAAAAAAATGACGATTCCAAAGGTTCATTATTGAAAATAATAAACCAAAATTAAATCCATAAAAACTAAACGGACAGTTGTTTCTACTTAATGTTAACGAATTTGATGATATCCAGTATTCTGGTCTCATTTGGGGGTTGGTTTTTAGAGTTATGTCAGTCAAATGATTTCAATTGACTTCTCATAATGGATCCACTCGTTTTGGACATCAAGGATCAATTTTGGTGTCCATCTGTAGATCCATTTCTTGTGTTTAACACAGCTCCTGTACCGTTCATCCGATTTTGTATTAATTTTCTGGGGTTATTATTGTGGATGTGACCATGTGGTTCGATAACAGTGGTATATCAATTTCCATGGTACTTGCTCTTTTAACGCTGTCACCACCTGCGCCAAAGGTCTCGATATACCAATATCCTGATAACGACTGGCACAATTTGACCCAAATTTGGAGAGTATGTTCAAAATACTATAAGATTAAATGGCCAAACGAATGAATATAAAATCGTGTTAATTCCTTATACCTAAACCAGACCATTTTCTCATTGATCTTTGGTTAAATAATAATTGATCAAAAGAAGTGGAGGTCTAGTTTTAACTCCATGATTTTTCTTTGTCTTTTTGTACCACTTTCGAACTCCTTATACGATTTTCATCAAATTTAATATGAATATTCATTATACTCACAGTCAGATGAATAATTTTTGGACCCTTTTGGATCCACAAGAGACCAAATAGGTAGTGACCAATTAAAGTCAGTGGTGTCTACAGTTCACAGAACTATTACTAATTTGTCACAAAATCGAATACTAGTTCAGACTAGTCTTACTATAACAATAGGCTTATTATTCTGCCAGCAGTAAGCACAAGTCGTATTATTATGTGGTCAAAATCTCATATAACATACCATGCTCCAGCTGGGATTCGAACCCCTGGATTACCAGGTAGATGCTGTGACTACCGGGGATATGATTACCATGATAAGATTCAATAAATTATTTTCAATGATCTCGTCTCAGTGGCGGATTTACCGTAAAAGCAACATAGGCCATAAATTAGGGCGGCAGAATCTCTTCTACATTGTTGAAATGGACGGAAAGCTTTACAGTCCTGCGCACTAATAAACATCGAAAAATATTACTACACCGTTGTTTACAACCGTATTCAGAACTTCTGGCACCGGTATTGCTATCTTCTGATATAATACTCCCCACAGAGTGTAACATCAAATCTACTGTTACTGTTTAATTATGTAGATTACATTATTTATGTTTCAATCAAGTGAAATGATCATAACTTAGAAGATCATTGATTTGTGTTGACAGAACAGTGTGCTGTGATTGCCAAGAATATTAAGAGAGCTACAAGTTAATCTATTTACACACAAAATATCTGATTAGTAAGATAAGTAGATATGTGTTCTGGTGAACGGATTAGAGAGGAACTTAGTAGGTGTGAATGGATATAAAACTGTGTGCAGTTGGAAACTTTGGTCAGGGAGAGATCTCCTACTGTTTCTGTAAAAGATATATACATGCTTGTAGCGTTGGTGAAGAGAGGATCTCAGATGTACAAAGGATTTTGGTTTATTATTTTCAAAATTATAAACCAAATTTTGGAATTGAACACAAAAAAAAAAAAAAAACTCNAACCAAATTTTGGAATTGACTACCCCTCCAAAAATTGGACGTCTCAAGTAGCTCAGATTATATTCTACCAAAATAAGGGTGTCCGAGTCCACCTGAGCTGATGGTGTATTGATGCACAGAAACTAACACTGTATGATTATTTTGCTACTGACGTAATTATATTGCAGTAATTGACATGGTTCTGGTAGCTCACGCCAATTATTAGCCTCCAAGATTAGATGAAATATGACAATTAAAAAATTTAACGGCTGTTTGCCGTTAAATTTACTTTTTTTTAGAGCTATTTTCTCATACATCTGGCCACCATCAAAAACAACGATTCAATTCAATTATTCAATTGATTGAATAACATGAGGCATTAGCTTTAACCCAATTAAAAAAAAGAGTAAAATAGCAAAAGTTGAGTGGGTGTTTCTTTTTCTTATGACGATTTAAAAGGTTCATTACAAAAAATAATAAACCAAAATAAAAACATCTGTTCATCCTGAACAGGGGGGCACTTTTGCCACTAAGCATTGACCGATTTTAATGAACTTTAAAATGTAGGTTCCATTGGGAGTCTACATGGTCATCGAAAACTCTCTCTCATATAATATTGGGGCTAGATAGGCAAAAAGCAATGAGCCAGATTGTCAGAGTTTTCTTAAAAAAAAAATATAGTTCACGGTAAATTTTCCAAACCTAATTAATCTAAGACAAATTATTCATTTAGGAGGTCATCTGACAATCCAAACTACAAATCTGCGTAGGCCTTTCATTACAGAACACAATCTGGAGTTCTACCAGCCTGGTACTGGTATACCTACATTTTACAAGAATATATCGTGAACCGTTAATAAATTAAAAGGCAAAGTATTAAAATTGTGTTTTGAAATCAATTTGTTAAGCGAGTAGCTAAAGGTAGACAGAAATATAGAAATGTAATTAATTAGGCAAATAGACGACAATCCGAGATAAAGTTAGTCAACAAAAAAGAAGGGACAGCTTGGGATGTACTCATCAGATCATTTACTGTATTTCTATACAGTGCATACATGAATCCACCCCTATTAACTTTTGAACGGGTCAACCTAGAAATTTAAAAAATGGATTACGACTACAAAATAAAGGAAGGATAGCTTGGGATGTACTCATCAGATCATTTACCGCATTTCTATACAGTGCATACATGAATCCACCTCTATTAACTTTTGAGCGGGTCAAACTAGAAATTTAAAATTTGGATTACGACTACAACATAAAATCTAGTTTTTTGTATGATCTTCTTCTTCTTTAACCGCACCCCGTCCCAATTCCAATTGGGGTCGGTGTTGCCTTCCTTAATTCAGGTCACATCCTTCCTTTCAGTGCCACTCTCCCTGGCTGTAGCCTTTACTGACACGGTAACCACGCTTTCTTCTCGTAATTTCAATGCGTAGTAAATGCAATTTGCTGATGACCTATCTATGTTAAAATGCAATATCACCTTCAGAGCTTGGGATGAACCACTTTTGATTTTTTAATGAAAAAATATTTATTAAAATAATTCAAGATATTTACATTGAACCAAAACAATATGGCGGCCGCTTATAGATGAAATTTTGACATTGATTTCCCACTTAACAATAAGTGATAAAGAGTTTCTGTTTTCGCTATTTATCTTCTTTTAATAAAAGCTTTCGAATGCTGTATGATTCAATATGGTCAAAATGAAAGTCCATCAACCAAAAACTTGAGGATGGGACCTGAAAATTATGCACTCAATTTTCAAGTTTTTTGGTGACGGACACCGGGTTTAATTTTGACCATATCTATTGATACATCAATCGAGAGCCGATGGCTCGCACTGTGTCTGCACAATGAATTGTGACATCGCCTCTTTCCCATTTCCATTTTTATAATATCAAAAATTAACCCGAGGTGAGTAGCATGACAGTGTTATAAATTTTCTACCGAACATCCTTTCTGATAAAATAAAAAAATAGAAGTCAACCTAGAACAGTTGGCCCTTACTCTGTGTTGACCAATGTTACTTACAACATATAGCCAGACACTTGTACGAGTATATGAATTAGAGCACCCCGAGCAAATAAATTGGCCCTTACTCTGTGTTGACCAATGTTACATACAACATAGAGCCGGACAATTATTTGTACGAGTATATGAATTAGAGCATCTCGAGCAAATAAATTGGCCCTTACTCTGTGTTGACCAATGTTACATACAACATATAGCCGGACAATTACTTGTACGAGTATATGAATTAGAGCACCCAGAGCAAATAAATTGGTCCCTACTCTGTGTTGACCAATGTTACTTACAACATATAGCCGGACACTTGTACGAGTATATGAATTAGAGCACCCCGAGCAAATAAATTGGCCCTTACTCTGTGTTGACCAATGTTACTTACAACATATAGCCGGACAATTACTTGTACGAGTATATGAATTAGAGCACCCAGAGCAAATGAAATCTTTATCTTAAACTTTACAGCGTGTAATTGTAAACGTAATGCACCTTGCAAATATAAATTGCAATAGAATTGCATGTGTGCAAGTGTAAATTACAGGGTAATGAAATATATTTTGAAAATAAATGATTGAATGATGATGGCAAATGAGGGTCAGTCTCTATCAAAGGCCAGATGTATAATGAATATCTTGGTTGGGAGCCACGCAGTCAAAGAAGTTTCCATAAACAAAGCTTTTTAGGTGAGTCATGGCCATAAAAATTTAAAAATGTTTAATAACCTCTCTATTTGGGGGGAATCATGTCTAAATAGGTACAACAGGATGTGCTATTATCTCATACGATTGTAAGACACCTCCAACCCGTAAGAGAGAATAGTAAACGTCTTTATGTCCATGCCTCGCCTAAAGGTTGTTTTAGGGAAACTTCTATGTCTGCTTGAATAAATTCTATTGAATCAGTTTGTCCTAGGATATATTAATAATAGTATGAGTTTATTTATTTGATTTGTGGGTGGAATAAAACAGTTTTTTTATAATAATAATAATAGTATGAGTTCATTTATTTGATTTGTAAGTGGAATGCTGGCTCCTATGGAAACCGATTTTGTCCAGCTTTATGACAATCATGTTTTATTCTGACATGATTTAATCCTAAAAGACCATCTGGGCAGTAAAATATTATGTGCGGCATTTTTGAGGATTCTCCATATTATTTACTTTCTGCAGCGATAATACCATCAGTAGTAAATAGCTGACCGAACGAAGTGAGGTCTAGATTTAACGCCACGATTTTTCTTTTGTTTGTACTACGATAACTGTTGGACGCCTTATCATATTTTGATGTAATGTACTATGGACAATGTTGAATGTATTAAGACACACCCTGTAGTTTTTTAGTTGAATATTATATTCTTGTAGCAATGTTGCAGGAATTAAGAAAGACCCTGTACATTCTGATTTGAATATTTCATTATTAGGTATAGCAATGTTGCATGCATTAGGGCAACATTGGTTTATTAATTAGAAGAAATTCAAGAGAGTGTACATTGATTAATATGAGACAAGATAATAAGATTAACGCTTTCATGACCAAGATTAGAAAATGGATGATTTTAGAGGTTTTGATCTAAAGGGATTAATAAAAACATGTGTTAACCCCTTTACACCCACACTTCAAATGACCAATGGCTATTAATTAAAATCTATACCAGTGATTGCCAAACGATCAGTGGTCTGCGGGGTTTCAAGTTTCAAGACCAATATTTTTTTACCATGAGTTTTGCAAAAGATTCCATTTACATTAATCTGTTCCTGTCTCGAGCCGCCAAAATGATGATTATCTAGGAAACTATTATCCTTTGCCAGTTTGGCCGCCTGTTGGTAAGCAGGAAGGTGACTTACCAAATAACTCTCAAAGTAGATAGGTCCCATAATCAATTTCAGCGAATTCGATTTCCTTCTTTCTTCAGACACATGAGCTAAGAACTCTATTTAAATAAAGTGGTCAAATATTCAAACTAGATGGATCTTGATGATTCCATCTAATTATATATAATAGGAATTATGACTATTTAATGACCCATGTTTTTAGATCTTTCACATCGCATTCATACCGACCGATCCCTGAACTGTATCGGAAATGTCAGTCGGTGGTCGGATAGTTAAAACTGAAGTGATGTTTTCAGAGCATAAATTTTCAACTAATTAAAATGAATGCTCTTGATATATTAATTAGACTCTGCGAATTCTTTTCAGCCGGAACTCTTACGATAACTTTAACTATATGGACTATCTTCAATGAATGAATGACCACCAAACTGCATAAGATTGTACCATAAAAAAATCTACAGCCAAAAGTTCACGTTTCGGTACCACTGGAATGCAGTAACCAAATGAATTCGTTGCTGTAAATTTATACGACCTGTTTTTGTTTCTTTAATAAACTCTTTCTAAAATATGTAGTTTCACAGGAAGTGGTCAGAATTATCAGGATTTTCCATCTCCCGTTTCCAACACGAACGCTCTTTTAAAAATTTATTTGCTTTCTCGCAAAGAATTTTAGTCCTCCAATGGTCTAATTCGCCCATAGGAGACATAATGTGCTGTTTATTATTATTTAACTCTTTATTGAATTAACTTTTATATTAAGAGTGAAAAGAAAGGGAGAAAAAAAGGGGGAATTAAGTAAAGAGAGAGAGAGAAAAAAAGAGAATTAATTCAAAGGGCGAGGTTAATTCCTAAGGAATTCTCTTCCACCCAACCCTTTGAAATTCCTACCTAACAATCTAACCTAATTTATACCAAACTCATAGGGAGGAATTTAAAAATAGATAATTTAAGATTA
Source organism: Pachypsylla venusta (assembly GCA_012654025.1). Lineage (NCBI taxonomy): Eukaryota > Metazoa > Arthropoda > Insecta > Hemiptera > Aphalaridae > Pachypsylla > Pachypsylla venusta. The sequence continues at coordinate 27,213,910 of CM022878.1, read as the reverse complement.
ATGGTTCAGTTATATAATATTCCGAGCAAATGTCTTCTTGTCTGAATTTTAAAACGAATCCGACTCTCCAACAATCTCAAGTTTGATGGCAATTGATTTCACAGTCTCATCATTCTTTATCAGCATCTGGATTTATTTTGGTGAGAAAACAGAAGGTTGAAAGGTACAAGGGTTTCAATAAATGTTGCATTCCACACCTAACTTTGGAAATTAGTTCATGGGACAATCGCAATCCAGTCAGTGAAGGTGTCTGTGTGGTAAATTGAAAGAAAAAAACCGGAGCTAATATTTTAAGCACAATTCTGTAAAGTGCCCAAATTGAGAGAAAGAAAATCTATAATATTGAGAGTGTGTACTACTTTTCAAAGGTTCATTTTTGAAATAATATACAATATTTGGTTGACCTCAAGAAGGCTACATGACAATCGAAGAAGTAAACATAAATTAATCATAAAAATATCGATGGTTAGGGATCAAATGATAATGAATAGTGAAAAAGGCTAACTCAGACCAAAATATCTTAGAACCAATTCATAATACAACCCTTAGCAAGCGTATTATAGGTTTGTATGGTAAATGCTTCAATGACTGCTTTCAGCAAATTCCTCTTTAGATCGTATCTGACGCGGACGCGCAAACTGTATGGTAATATGATCAGTGGCAAATAGCGATAGTGTCGGCATTGCTGAACTAATCTAAATATCATTTGATGTGGAACAGACTCTTGCTAATTAGAATCGATGAACACGAATTAATATTCTGACCTATACAACATTAGAATATCGGAACATAAAAAAAAATATTGAGTTTCGAAATTTGTCACTTATGAATTACTTTTCAAAAAATGTCCACAATCCAAGCTTCCAAGTCCTCTCTTCACCATCAGTCCTTAAGGAATGACCTTCTGGAGTTAGATTACCTTTTCTATAAAAGTGTAGGTTTAGACTGATGCAAACCTAAGAATCGGGACGAACGTTCTCGTTGTTGAAGCAACTAAAGTGTGCTGAAAAGGAATCCTCCTTATTTTTTTAAAAAAATCCTTAAATCCGAAAGTTATGCATACCCTATTAATTTAGATTTGAATTAAAAGCCAACAATTGTTAACATTAATTATTAGTACCCTTTTAAGAAGTGAAAATTTTCACCGAAAGATATATCAATGCAAAATAAATGTGCCTTTTAAACAATACAACTTCTTGAAATCAACTGATATGTTCTTTTGGAGCAAATTTGAAGGCCATCCAAATTAGGACATAATGAAAATGCTCAATATTAGAAAGAGTTTTATTTTCAGTGGGGCCCTAAAAACAATTGATATCTGAATCTAAAGATTACTAAAGTTTATTTTGTTTTCAGTTATTATTTATTAAATTCTTTGCTAAGGACTCTAAGGAGTTTGTTTCATCAATCAAACCTTATGACGGACGGGACGGCGTTATTTGAATACCGCCGCGTCGCATTATTAAGTAAGGCGCATGTTTCGTTTGTAGTTTTTTTGATAAATTTCTATTAATTTGATGGATATTAATGACTGAAACGTATTCTAATATTTATTTTGAGAAGGACATTATCCACAATTTGAAATATGTTCTTTGTATACTACAGATAGAATATCTACATATTGTATCTCGCATAATACCCAAAACCTATAATATAATATACATCACACACATCTTAGCCATGTCTAAATGAAATACCAACCACGCAAACAAGATGTGTCAGCTTTTTTAGTCATTTTTTATTATTATCATAATAGAGGCTACGCCTGTTTCGTCAAGCGCCCCAGAAGCATTGTCTCTCTGCACTCACAACTTCCAGAATGGGCAAAAAACACTTCGAAATTTTTAAAAGAAGGAGCCAAGTTTAATTTAACCTCAGGAACATGCGGCTAAAATTTTATGCACAGATTAAATTTCATTTTAAATCTAGGAAGTGTGCATAAAATGTGTTGCAGTTCTAAAATTTTGCTTGGGAGATAGAGCAATTAAACTTTTTCTTTAAAGGAAATTAAGGGCTTGATAGAGCAATTAAACTTTTTCTTTAAAGGAAATTAAGGGCTTTCGGGGTGTCTTTCTCCGAAGGGATGCGTTTTAGATTCCCCTGATGTGGTCCACAAAATGCCCGGCTAAATTTTCTGCACACTTTTCTAAAATAAAGAGCGATTGTCGACGCTTATCGGAGATGTTTTCTTGCATTATTTGTGTACAATGCTAAAAAAAGTAAACAATTTAAAAAAAATCATACAAATGTTCCAAAATTCTTACCTTGGTCACACAGGATACCTCCCCAGTTAGTATCACAGATACACTGCCACGAACTTCCGTTGCAGTAACCATGTTTGCATCCCGGATAGGGAGTACACTGATCACAGAATTCACCTCTCCAGCCCGGCCTGCACCTGAAATCATACAGATTAAAAACGGTGAGTCTTTAGAAAATGATGTTACTGTCAACTCTGCAGGAATAATTAATGAAAATGAGATGGTTTTGTCAATTAGCCTTATAAAGTGTGACTTCAAAGGTGCTGCGGTCGAGCGACAAAGAGACAAACATAGAAGTTTTCATGCGAGTAAGAAAAAACAACAGACATGATAAAAGGAAAGAAAGGACATCTTGTACTTTGTGCGGGGAGCTCCTCAGGGAAAAGTATGTAACGAAAAGAACATCTGATGTGATTTTCCTTTTGACAATTTAGGCGCTTTAAAAGGTAGGTCTAAAACAGCCCCGATTCCCTGGCTTACATGAATACAAAATTATTAGACATCTCCGTGGCAGAGAGTGCATCACCCTTAGCCTGCACCAGAGAGGTACCAGGTATATTTCTAGTCGGGTCAAAAATTTGAATAAGGTTTTTTCGATTTTTCTAATTGGTGTGGTTGTGTTTGGGGGTAACTCAGGCTGCTGAAGACAATTGAGTAGCTATGTTAATAGTGACAAGTGGTATCGACTATTGTAGAGATGGTTAAAAGCACCTGGTAATCCTATGATGCCCCCGAAAATTATGACAAAGTAATATTCATTTACGAAACTATTTACACGTTTAAGATTAAAAAGGACGAAAGAAGGTGAAGAGAGAATAAGGCACTGAAAAGATTTGGGTACAGAATATGATACACGGATGGCACAGCACTACACCAACAGGGGGGTGGTGAGGTTCCCTTAAAAATGAATTGGCCATCTTGATAAAATGATCAGCAACGTTGAACAGACTAAAATAAAACATAATTATGAAGAAGTTCTTAACTTTAGATTTTTTGAAATATTTTCAAAATGATACTTCCAGAGCAGTCTGAATGAAAGATCTTGACACTCCGGTGGTAATTTCCCGATGGAAATTATTACCGGAAATAACAGCTCTATCAATATTATAGAGCTGTTCTAGGTTGATTCTGTGGAAATCTTCAAATAAGTACCTATACTTTACACAACATAAAATATTATTGTAAAATAAAACTTTCAAGAAGCAATGCCTATTTTGCAAGACTAGCATATAAAAACTACATCTTAGACAAATTCATTTTTAAAGTAAAAGTAAATTACATTATGGAGGCGTCAAAGTTCAAAATAGAGAAAAAAAGGGGGCGTTCCCTTCATGTTTAGAGACATACCAATATTGGTTACCTCTTACTGGTCTCCTATTGCTGCTATAAAAATCAAATCATTTTTAAAATTAAGGTCAAACCAATTTGATGTAGAGCAAAAACTATGAAGACCATTACTGCGATCACGACTAGTTGTTTGATGAACACGAAGCTCTAGAGTTTGGTGTAGAATAACTCATTTCTGGACTGGACTTTCAAATTACACACTTCTACCATTTTGAAATTTACTTTTATCTATAAATAGTTATAGAATTACTAGATAGAGGTTACTTTTATACAAGTATAATCGGCTTGTGTCCATTTTGAAGTTCATGTTTGTAAATCATGAAATCTCCATAAAGTTCTTTTCCCAGGGTTTGCAATGTGGTGATACATTTTTTTGCAATATCAACAAAGACTCTTTTTGTATTCAGCGAACTTACCCCAAATTTTGAATTTTAGTCTCTAAGCTCTACGGGATGATTTCTCGCATATACAAAACAAGCGATTCGAGCAAATTTCATAGTCTGCAAATCATACAAGGTCATAAATTCCTGAAATGAACTCCGATCCATTTCTGTTTTATAGTAAGGTTATGCAAAGTTATACGGCCATGCGTTGTAGATATGGACTCCAATCTTAACAGAAAGGAGATTTGTTCCTGTGTAGTTCTGTTCCCCTTGGAAATCAATAATTATAAGTAGTGTCGTACCATTGCTAGGTTTGAAAAACTAAAGGAAATATGTTTATATGAGGTTTCGGAAAAAAATTTCATGGCTTTGGCTGCAACTCGAACTGTGATGGTGCATGACTCACGGTTCAAAGTGGTTGATGTTGTTGTAGTAGTAGCATCAGTAGCTCATCTTTCACCAAGTCATACAGATTCATCATTTGGTAGGGTATGACGTTCAGCGACAATGATGTTGGGAGGCGTTGGCCTCCCTGGGCAATTGAAGATTTGTGACGTATGATCAGAACTTTGACTGCATTGGTGGGGGCGATTCTACTAATATAATTGTTCAGAAGTCTCGACATTCCCGAAAAAGTTGTTCCAGAGTGTTACTGGTTACTCAGGAAAGCTTTTGCTCATCTGGAGATATGGTCGTTTATGTTGAGTTCAGAAATTTGTTCAGTTTGATTGATTTTATTGTTCTTTCTGTTGTAGTAGCGGTGTTCCTCTTAAAATTAACGATTCTTCGAATTTTGTCCGTATGGAAAATGTTAGAAAAGGTTTTAATGGCCCTTGACTAGAACTGTGATGGTATACGTGTCGTATGATTTACTTATGTACTCGATACTATCTATTTCTTTTTTGACTGAGCCACTACTGCTGAGTTCTGTTCCTTTTTTTGTCAATTGTACTACAAGTATCTACTCTAATCAACGTCTATTTTGATTCTCACAATACTATTACAGTAGTTAGCTTGTTCACAAACATTTCAGTGCCAATTTCCGTTAAGTCTACTCATGAGGTATATTATTATTTACTATTATAGTCCCACGTTCCTAGGTATGTCCCATTGATAAATATATTATTCAATGTAGTACAGGTGTAGATTGGTGTCCTATGTCCTGTGACATGGAATGCGACAATTTGTTCAGAAGATGGTATTGAATATTAACTATTCCATGAGAACATCCACATCCTTTGCTTCCTTTCCTTGCAGTAAATTATCCATCAATAACTTGATGCGTATTAGATAATAGACATTCAATATTTTCTGTTTGTAAAAAATCTTTAATATTTGATTAACTATTCAATCTCCTCATATAATAAGGTCACTGCTATCTCATTGACATGAACGGATATAGCCCTCTTGTTTTGGAGGGGTACAATCGCACAATATACCTACCTAATAGAAAATTTGGATGAGGGAGGGAGTCGTAACCTAGAGACCAGGGGTTCGAGTCCTGGGCAGTACTTTTTAATGCAATGTTTATCGAGGTACGATAACTCATTTGTTAAAAGCGGTAGAGCTTACCACAAATACCTTTCATAAGGGTGATACGCGATTTTATAAGCGTGATGACGAAAAAAAGGTGCCATGACGGATGACATAATTTTTGACGATTTTTTATTTACGTATTACTATTTAGTCTCAGGATTGGGAATTATTTAGGGCCCCGTGCCCCCCTCCCTACTCCTAATGGAATTAAAGTCACAGCGGATCACCATTCATTTGATTTTTTTTTAAATGTTTACGTGATTAGGTATAATGAAACTTGAGAAACACCGCCCGCTTAAAAAAACTGGGGGGGCACGTTCCCCCGGCCCTCCCCTATATCCGCGCATGATCATTGAACTTCTGCAAAGGTCATAATTCTTAGGCATTCTTCTATGTGTGCCCTCAACATCAACAGTATTTTCAATAAGTGTCCACTGGAACCTCGTATCATAGCTCGCAAAGCTAAGGTTTGCGCTACATATCGCAAAACTTAGCAACAGAAAGTCCATGATGGAATACAACAATTCTTGTTTTTTCCTTCACATATTCAAGAACTGCGTAATGGATTTGAAAATAATCCTTTCTCGTTAAAACTATGAGTCTACATTAGCATCGGAGGAAATCGGTCTCGAAATATTTTCAGTGCGTTGAATGGGTTGGTGGTTTAGACTGGTAAATAGTGGGTTCAAACCCAAGCCATGAAATACCATCCTCATGAAATTGAGATATTTACCACTATTGTAGAGGACATGGAATGGGCTGGGACATTAGTATGATGTATGATAGTACGTCCCCAAGTAGCATAATATGCTACCCAAACCTGCCACCACCATAATTTTGCGCGATGAACAGTTAAGTAGTTTGTGCCGATTTAGAATCTATTCCATAATAATATGAAGCGAGATGAACTCCGTATAAACTGAATTGGGTTTTCATTTTTTGTAAACCTGTCGTTTAAATTAGTTAATTGACATCTTTATGACCGTTATATTTTATGAATTTATTAATTTTTAATTTAATGCAAGTAGATGCAAGTTTATTATTTATTTCATTACGTACGTTGTTTTCATACAAATATTAATAAATGGAGGTCTGAATAATTTTAACATTTAAAATTTCTTCTTTGAGATAAAATATAGAATCTATGTAAAGGATTTTCAATCCAAAAAGAATTGCAATTTTATTTAACCCTGAGTTGGGCACGGTCACACTGTGATAGTTTGTTTTACAGAATTAACACAAGATAGTAATTAACGTATAAAAAATACATATATACACTGTGTTAACTTTCTACAATAGGATTGTCTTTTTATGAACCAGAAATTTTCCAAAAGTAAAGACTGCCATAAATAAAATAACTGTTATTAATTGTGGTAATATTAAATAATCATAATAGTATTTACTTTTAAAATAAACTAAAAACAAAACACTTTCCAAAAACACTACTTATAATTATTGAAGAAGAAACTAAACAAAACACTTACCAAAAACACTACTTACACGTATAATTATTTATGAAGAAATTAAGAAACTAGTTTCTTCATGTAATGTTTTTGGTGTTTTGTTTTAATTTAATTTATTTTAAAAGTACCTAAATATTTTTTAACACCACTCATAATTAACATGTTATTCAAAGATTCTATGAGTCTGACCTACGTTGCCCATGTTTTTTATGCATAATGATTCCAAATCATTTTTTGGGAAAGTTTTTTGAAAAAAAAAAAAAAAATCACATAAAATCAATGCTCAATTATCACCGAAATACATTACGCCAGTTGTTACAAATTTAATTAAAATCTATATTTTCAGAAATATTTACAATAAATAATGAAAATAATGTTTGTGGTCTTCTCCTTCCGGAGAAAAGAGATTATACCTGATCTGATTTGACCCATAGAGCATGTTGTTTTAATATTAAATATTTTAATTATCTATTCCAAGTTTTACATATTTTGCCTTCTAATAATACGTGATATTATTTCAAGGGCATAGTATTTCAATTTCTTGAACTTCAAAAACACAGCAAATATACGTACACATAGGTATATATGATACATAAGAAAGGGTTAATTTTTTCTATTTTTTCTCCTTCATTGAGAAGTTAGTAATTTGTTATTGTGTGTTGGTCATTAATAAAACTTCCAACTACACAGTACAACTTTTATTCTGCCAGTTTGCAATTCACCCCCTGCTAGGTGGAAATGTCTAATGTTGAAATGTTGAAAGTTTAGCACTCTTAGTAAGAAATAAATTTAAACATAAACTATTTAATATGGTTTCATTAATTTTTTTATATTTTATTCTCTCAAGAACCGCATCTTTCAATTTTTTTTTTAAAAAAAATTGGTATTTCCTTTTTTCATATGAACTGTACTTTTAAAATCATTATTACCATGTTGAAATATATTTCATTGTGAATAATTATTTATTTGTTCCAGTGGGGTAATCTATGTTATTATCAGAAGTATAGACGTCTCTCAACGACCCGTCCGTCACTGTTTTCTATTTCCTAAATTGGGCCTAGACAGGAAAATCGAGCCTCAACTTGGACCCGGTATTTTTTATTTCAATGTCGATTCCAAATGTTCATTATTTAATATAATAAACCTTGATGAAAATTGTGCTCGTACACAACAGATTGACTATACCATCACGTTCCTATCCATTAAATAGTTTTGGACCCCTCGAGAAGTTCGGGCTCGGTTCAATTTCCACTCGCATTGTACAATTTTGACACCTAGGGAGATATATGTTTCTGTCGGTTGTTCATAATATGCTGGAGATTGTGTAACTCACTGTTAGGTCTCGCAGATTTGGATGTACGGGTATTAGATTCTTAGATTGTTCTATATCAAATCATTGACCTTGTTAGTGCAGTTCTAAGGTTCTCAGTGAGCCCATACAAAAATGACACTGTAAGAAACAGTGAATTGTATGCAAGAAAATATGAGCGAATGCTATATCTATAGCAAATTCTGAGAAATTGAGACATAAACTATAAAGTGGAGTTTATTCTCATACTACGACGCATTTGCATCAATAAAAGCGCGTGTTGAGCAAATGCCCAGAGATTGAGAATTAGCTGAACACTTTGGGAAAATATTACGATCATAATCATACTTATCATACCCATACTACGAAGCATTTGCTTAAGTAAGTAAAATTATTTCTTTTATGGTAGTATGTATGGTATTGCTTGTGTAGTTTCCTAACATTTATTGCAAAGGTAAATTCGCTTACTATAAAATAGATAGGCAATGTAAGTTACTGCAGCAACTATGCGCATGCACAAGATTGAACTACATACTAACAGAATAAATGTAGCTATCTGTGGGAATATAATAATAGTAGGTAGGCCCTCACACGTTGATGTAGAAACTGGATGTGACATTATTGATGAATAGATGAAAGTCACCAGGGAGTTAGCAAGTACTTCTGACCGAGTGACAATACATTCTATAATAGTGAACTTAGGATGTACGGGTATTAGATTCTAATAGAAAAAAAAAAAAAAACNAAAAAAAAAAAAAAAAAAAAAAAAAAACTTTTTACCCTTAACATATATATGGTGAAAAATAAATTTGAAAAAACTTTATCTAGGTATTAAAATACAAATTTCTAGTCAGGAGAACTTTTGTCTGTTACGTCATCCTTAAGGAGTCCATCTTAAAGATATAGCACCGAAAAAATTACTCAAAAAATACAAAAAATAAATTTTCATGAAATCTATATTCTCCCTTTGATCAGGTGCTTTTCAAATCAGTTCCACAATCGCTTCTGATTCTTTGATTATCGATTTTCTCACGGCAAGTCTCACCCAAATATAATCGGGACACCTGTTTTTTTTTTTATCTTTTCATTGTTGAAACTAATTGCTCTCGTATTAGATCACATTTTAAAGATCCTCTCTAAAAATTAGGATTTGGATCATTAAACTTAAAATCAAGCATTACATTTTGTGAGCACGACATAGATGCGTAACAATTATTATTAATAGTAATCCGTCGAACATTCTAACACATATTAAAAGAGCATGAAAATTACATTCTTTATGAAGAAAAATATGAATCATCATGAAAAGGGCCGATTTTTTAGAAAGGGTTCATTCATACATTTTCTAGAATTCAATTTCACAAAAATTATTATAGACAAAAAAGTGGAGAGCTTCAGTGACATAGGTACAGTAATGAAATTAGACTGATTAACCTTTTTTCCCTTAATCTGTTAACGTTTCTGAGACATTCACGCTGTTTTCGGCTCAAAAAAGGACGCAGTCTCAAAAGGATCAATCCAGAATATTATATTATGTTCTAGGTTGTCTGCGATCAAACATTTTTTTATTGTGACCAGCATTTCGGCAAATTCATACTTCCATACTAATATTATAAATGCGAAAGTAACTCTGTCTGTCTGTCTGTATGTTACGCTTTTACGCTTAAACTACTGAACCGATTTTGATGAAATTTGGTATGGAGATAGACTAAACTTTAGGAAAGGACATAGGCTACTTTTGGGGTTGAAACTATAAACGGCCATGCCTCTAAGGGAATTTTCTGATAAAAAAAATACATGAAAATTATATACTGTTCAAATTTAAGTAGTTATTGGGAAAATTTCTGGTTCATAAAAAGACAATCCTATTGAGAGTCTTGAAGAAAAAAATGATATAATTTTACATCATTCATTATTTAATCATTGTATAAAAGAGGGCATGCTCAGATCTCAAGTCATTATCTGCAGCCGGTGGGGCGTGTTTGCGACATCTTCCCATTCTTCTCTCTTTTCGGCTTCTTGAGGAGGAGGCAATATAATTTTACGTCAATGTGGTTCATTACTTGATCATTGCATGACAGGAGGACATGCTATGTTCTCAAGTATGACACATTTTTATTTGCAAGGCTTACAACAATTGCTGCCTTTAGGCCATGAAATATTTCACACAAGTTATGTACTTGTGTACTAATTTGCCGATTTACATAATATTGTAAATACTATAGCTACTTTAAGGATTGGGTTACATATTGAATTTTTCATAAGATCAAGGCTGCAACATAACTAAAAGATCTCTTGTTCACAGCTTTAATCTTCTTAAGTCCTCATATCCATAATGTTAACCGAACACCGAACAGATCTATTGTACCTTATTTCACTAGGTCTCGTTACAATAAGCAGTCTCAAATAACGACAAGGCACCGATTATTAATGTGTAGATTTCGTTATACATTTTTCGCTACACTTCGGAAAATTTTCCCCTTGAAAATAACTTTCGTTCCAAAATAAATAATATCGTAAAATTATCTTGTCATTTTGAGGAATCAGAGGATTCAGTGCAAGTCTCCTGGCCAAGATAATTGATGGAAGAATGGTGAAACCAAAAGGAAGAGGAAGAAAAACAAGGAAATAGGATGTAATAAAACAATTGACGGGACTCCAGAATCCCGTCTTGAATGACCAATAGATGTTAAAGAGACGTTAAGCCAAATTAAAAAAAAAAAAAAAATATNCTGGGATGAAGCAGAGAAGAGAACAGCAGAAAATCGTCCAGAATGGAGGCGAAAAATAGAGGAAATATGGCAACCTTCTGAATAGAAGAAGCCACACTGGGATGATGTAGGGAAGAGAACAGCAGAAGATCGTCCAGAATGGAGGCGAAAAATAGAGGAAATATGGCAACCTTCTGAATAGAAGAAGCCACACTGGGATGAAGCAGAGAAGAGAACAGCAGAAGATCGTGCAGAATGGAGGCGAAAAATAGAGGAAATATGGCAACCTTCTGAATATTAGAAGGCATATTAAATTAATGAATGTTTTCTTTTTTTATCCGCAGCTGCGCAGATTATGATTGTAGCTTCTTCTAACAGGTCTTCAGTTTATGTTCGATTCTATTGAATTTTATTAATTTCATGAGAAAATTCTATCCACAAATGGTGTGTGAATTCTATGATTTTATTATTCGATCTGCGTACATCTCTTAGAATAGTAGGTATCTATTCCAGACATTACAATATTATGTCTACACATTTTCCCCCAATGTCTTTGTCTTAATGTGTCTGACAGAGATCACTTCTACCGGTACAGTTGACTCTTGCATATTAATGAAATGATTGCATTCATTACACAAACATTAACACAATGAGACAATAGCTTATTAATAAATGCATTGCCAGAAAGTAATTAGGAATATTAATTGTATTCTGATTAGAATAATTGATTATTTTATCGTCTCTCCCCTGCCCAATCAATCCCATGTTCCCGTTTGTGAGAAAACCCGATTTGATTTCTAGTTCCTGTCTTAGTGAAGATAATGTAGCCACCTGGGGAAGCAAGTAAATTTCATTAGATGACCGTCTTAAGCCCGTGTACCTATATACAGAAGGTTTGGTGTTAGGAAGGGCATACAGCATTTATAAAAATCTGCTTCAAAGCAAAGATGGAGGGTAATCAGCAAATTGCAGTTATATGAAAAGGAATCAGGGTTACCGTGTCAGGAATGCATACAGGTATAGAGAATAGGCACTGAAAAGAAAGTTGTGGCATGGCAGAAGTAAGGAAGACAATGCGGACTTCAAATAGAATTGGGAAAAAATGAAGTTAAAGAAGAAGATATGTTTTCCTAGAGATGGACAAAACAAGTACGCCATAGAAATCAGAAAATTGCAACATTTGGATATTACCTACGTCAGCGTATATTATTCAAATACTCGTACTGTAATTCCAGTGAATGGAGTGTAAAATCCCCGTCTCGAATGAACAAAAAAAATGATAAAAAAATAAAATTGACATCCAGAGAAATATGGGTAATATTCTCTAAAGATATAGGTAATATTCTCTAGAAATATAGGTAATATTCTCTACAAATATAGGTAATATTCTCTTGACAGGGGAAAGTTAACTGGTAACCCGCAAATCATGGCTTCAAATTGTAAGACAGTTTGACACAGATTTTGCACAACTTTTTCTAACTTTATATATTTTTGTACCACGATAACTCTTAAACGCATCACCTGAATTTGATAGAACTTAGTATGAACATTATTACTTTGTTCATAAAATTAGGCCCCCAAACTGATTAGTTTTGGTGGCCAATCCTTTCTTTGAAAACTATTTTGATTTTAAAAAAAAATAGACATGTATTAAATTAATAAGTTAGGTTAGGCAACGATCATACCACGTTGAATACACCAGTTCCCGTCAGATCACTGTAGTTAAGCAACGTCGGGCGTGATCAGTACTTGGATGGGTAACCGCCTGGGAACACCACGTATCGTTGGCTATTTTTACCTGCCCAACCTAGGCTGAGTGGGGTCAATGTGGGTAGCTGGTTTGCAAGTTTCCAGCGAATGGAGGGTAAAACCCCCGTCTTGAATGACCAATAGATGTTAAAGAGACGTTAAGCCAAATTAAAAAAAAATAATAAAAAAATAAGTTAGCAAAACTGAGTGAGTTCAACAATGTATTATGAAACAGTTGTAGATAAAAGTGGCATTGGGTCAGAGTGTCTCCCGTTTGCTTCACACTTTGGAAACCAGTCATTTCGTTTTATCTCGTAAGCAGAAATGATCTACAAAAGTAGCGCTTAATTTATGGATTAATCTGAAACTAAAAAAAATCTCGGAGTTTGCGAATGAGAGATACCCAGGAACCAAAAGGGAGACTAAAAGCAGTTGTAAAAATGCCGAACTATTTAAATGAATCATTTAAAAGATATCGATTAATAAAAATCAATAGTAAAAACCACAGGAAACCGTTTGTAAAATACCTGATGGCTGAGGACCGCAGCGCTGTTGCATGCTGGATAGATTGTTGAAATGCCTCAATAGATAATAGTAATTGCTCGACATAAAATGAACTCCAATAAAAGTTATGGTCATGGAATGGAACAAAAAAGTTTCATCGAGATCAAATAGACACAGGGGAAAACTCTATTAAACTTATCTACAGTGGCGGAAATGTTAAAGTGGAAGAGGCAATCAGCGACTCCAATAAAAGTTATGGTCATGGAATGGAACAAAATGTTTCATCGAGATCAAATAGACACAGGGGAAAACTCTATTAAACTTATCTACAGTGGCGGAAATGTTAAAGTGGAAGAGGCAATCAGCGACTCCAATAAAAGTTATGGTCATGGAATGGAACAAAATGTTTCATCGAGATCAAATAGACACAGGGGAAAACTCTATTAAACTTATCTACAGTGGCGGAAATGATAAAGTGGAAGAGGCAATCAGTGACTCCAATAAAAGTTATGGCCATGGAATGGAACAAAAACTTTCATCGAGATTTTTTTTTTTTTATTTATTACCAACAAAAATCATGTGTATTAATTTACTTATTTAAATATTTCATTTTGGTTAAATACTAATACATATTTCATTTTGGTTAAATACTAATACAAGAGTCTCCCCATTGCACCACTTTGGAAATTTAATTATGCCGTTTTGTTTCAATAATTAACCGTATCTTTTATAAGGAACTCAATTGAATTGATTGGACTTGCGGTGTAGTGATACGAGGCTCTGACTGACATACAGTAGGGCATGGGTTCATGCCCAACCAACCCATGGAATTTTCATTCTCATTAATTTGATATAATTACCATTATTTGAAGACATGGAAAAGGCCGGGTTTATCAACATCTAGTCCGGTGTCCTCAGAGTAACATAAATTGCTACACAAACCTTCTAACACCCACTATGGCCGGTTCTACGAACCAAGACGAACGCATACCATCACAGTTCCAGGCAGAGGACTACAAAATCTTTTCGGTATACTCATATCAATCTATTTCCACCATTTTAATTAATCATGTATCTATAAATGGGAAGAACGGTTGATTTTGTGAGAAAATCCGCTACTGCAACAACAACTATCATTTTGAGTCAACTTCCATCTTTAGACTCGACTAGACTGATGATTAATCGAATGATTCGAAACTAGTTTCTTCATAAATAATTATAAGTAGTGCTTTTGGTAAGTGTTTTGTTTTAATTTATTTAAAAGTTAATAACATTTATTTTGCATGATGGACATAAAAGTGAAGTCACTGAATATTTAATGGAAATCTCTGTTAAATTAATATAGCGGGCTACGCCACTGTATCTATCTATTACTCTTCTATAAAAACAAAAACGAATGACCATTGTAAAAATGAGCGGTTGTAATTTTAATGCCAGTTTGATAGTCCGTGTTAGGATCTCATGTATCTTCAATCTACATACTAATTTAATTAGGGCGCTATCTCTCTCTCTCTCTCACACACACATCTTGGATATAGAAATCATTAAATATTCAATTGAAGAGTGAAGCAAGGTACACGATATGCACAAAGGGTGAACCAAAGAAGATGCTATGCACAAATGACGCTTCTCAGTAGGTACATGCTATGCACAAATATTGCAGCACAGTACATGCTATGCAAAAATAAGATGCTATGCACAAATGACGCTTCCCAGAACATGCTATGCACAAATATTGCAGCAAAGTACATGCTATGCAAAAATAAGATGCTATGCACAAATGACGCTTACCAGTACATGCTATGCACAAATATTGCAGCACAGTATATGCTATGCAAAAATAAGATGCTATGCACAAATGACACTTCCCAGTATATGCTATGCACAAATATTGCAGCACAGTACATGCTATGCAAAAATAAGATGCTATGCACAAATGACGCTTTCAAGTACATGCTATGCACATATACGAATACATTGATGCAGTATAATACAATTTTTCTAAAAACATCAAAAATTCCGTAAGATCACTGAAACTAAGCAACATCTAGCAGCAAGGTTTTTTTTCGTGGGTGCTGACCACATATAGGTTCTATCTCTCGTGGGGGCTGGCTATTCCCAGCCTAACTCAGGCTGGAAGGTAAAAACCTCGCCTCGAATGTTAAAGAGACATTAAGCAAAAAAGTGTCAAATATTATTGGAAGGAATTGACTGTCAACTAATGGTTACCATATATTTCATTAAATGGTATACCTACTTCCCAGTTTGAAACGGTTGCCATAAATCACGAAAAACTCAACCCTGGGGTCGTTTACTTCCGTTGTTTTTTACAAATATTTTCAAAGATAATGCCTCCTCCAAAATGTGTCATAGAACATTTTCTATAACACATTTCGAGGAACGAAATTTTTATAAACCCTGTATCCTCTTTTATTTTTAAATTCGTTACTAGGAGGCTCTGCCCGCATCGATTGGCGTCTCAGGGACATGGCCCGTTTCCGTGCTCATATAATCATTTGAAATAGATTAGTACAGATACCTAGTAAGATATGAATCTCTCTAAACATGATTATCAATTAATCGACATAGGAACTAGCTTTTATTCTTCTCCATTGTATCCACAATCATGTTAAAAGGTTTGGTACCGATTGACCCGGTAGTTTTTCCGGTTAGCGTGGACAGGAAAATTACATTTTGTCTTTTCCTATATAATGGTAAGATTTCTAAAACCCACTCGATAGGTTCTATTCATAATCACCGTGCCTCGGCGCTTACTATTCGTATATGCGTGAGCTAAATTCCTCTTTGGGGTTATAAAAAGCCTGACGACGGCTAAACCTGGAACCACTAAAATCTTACCATTATTGGAACACAGATTTCTTTTACAGTTCAGGTATGAGATGAGGCAGGAAACATGTCCAATGGTCTATAAATGTTGTGTTGTAAACTTCTGGGGCACAGAGTGAAATAATTTATTGACTCGTCCATGCAGAGTGCGGTTGTACTGGACTGATTTTATGGTCTGTCTTTATGCAGAGTAATAAAACCTTTTATGAAGTATCAAATAAGTAGGCCTGACAATTGCTGTGGGAGAACAGAACCAGGAATTTGAACAGACAAACTGTGTATTTGGTTTAGAATGCAATGAAACTAGCACCCAAAGTACAAATTACGAGAGTTGGGACACAAGAGAAATACGGCTTGTATAAGAATATGACCGGGGTTAGAGGTGACATTATCGATGCTTCTTTTCAATATATAGCAGAACGTAATGCTATCATCATCTACAGTTAGAAACGAGAGTTGGGACCCAGGGGAATTACGCATTTTTTACAAATATGAGAAGGAGGAGAACAATCTTGTTGGTGTTACTTATCAATATATGGCAGAACTTATTGTTAGCATCATCTACAATAGTAAACAATAAACCGCGGCACACATGACGTCATCATTTTCTTTACAGGAAAATGTCTTTCCTGCTCATTCAGGTTTCTAGTTTCAGAAACAGTTTACGTAAAAATCAATGTGTACTTACTCGCAAAGGCCTGGAAAATCACATTTCCCATGAGTTGGATGACATCCTTCTTTACAAACTGCTGTTTCACAGTTGGTGCCCTTCCATCCAGCAATACAAACTTTGTCACCATTATTGTCACAAGTAAAATGACCAAATTTATCATCTCTTGGTCGGCAAAATGTCGTACACGTTGAATTAAAATAATGTAAATCACATTGAACACGCACTCTGTAGGTAATGCGAGCTGTTTTGCCTTTATGGTTTAAAGTATGCCATTCGGCACTTGGTAATAGTATACCAGAAAATGAGGCTTCCTCAATTATCCTCATGTTGGCTGAAACAAAAGAAAAATGGGAACTCATTAAAAATAAAAGTGAGAAAAAGGTGAAGGTAACTTTGAGGATGAGTGAACATTATGTTTAGCTGGTGAGCCAAAGGTTTCGCATACAAGTAGGTATAAAGATCATAGCCTTTTTTATCTAGTATAAATGGTTTGAAAGGAAAACCTGCTGGATATTATTATTATCCATCCATACTAATATTATAAATGCGAAAGTAACTCTGTCTGTCTGTCTGTCTATCTGTCTGTCTGTCTGTATGTATGTTACGCTTTCACGCTTAAACTACTGAACCGATTTTGATGAAATTTGGTATGGAGATAGACTAAAC
>CM022878.1:27099588-27196073 GCA_012654025.1 Pachypsylla venusta | reverse complement strand
CCTCTGATCGGGGGAAAAGTGCCAAATACTCACCAAAGAAGCATGATAACAATCAGAGACGTGATGCAAAAAATGAAGTCAATTGCACAATAATTCGATTTTTAAGTGGCAACTTTAGATGGCCCTGGCTACCTTGGGGTCCATTTCCGTATAGGGATTTATTAAGCAAAGTGGCCTTTATTTGAGCTCTACTATATGTGGTTTCTTTTTTTGTATAACCTTTTGAAACACCCTGTATTAGTTATAGTCTATTCATTGAACGTGATTCCAGACCGTGATGTCCGGCCATACTCCTTAAAATTCCCCTTGAAAAGTGAAGTATGACATTAAAACGTTCTTTATCATTTCTTGGTGTGGAAATGGGGAAGGCTATGAGGAATATTTCAGTAGAAATGGCTCTTAGTTACCGCCCAGAGTTACATCTAAGTTACTTCTCATGGTGTGAATTGGATACGCTTGTAGGCCATGTCCCATTTAGATTCCTCCAAGGAATTTTGTGCCTAACGTTCTTTCAAAATATATATCGTATTCGTGGCCAGAGTTCCTCCAGAGCTCGGATTCGGTGACTGCATTTTATTCATGTGTTGAATTCCCTCCCCAGAGTACCTCTCAGATGCTGAATTCCATGTCCAGAGTTTCTCCAGATGTCGAATTTCGTGTCTAGAGATCCTACAAGATGAACATTTCAAAGCAGCGTTCCTGTAGATATTATGAACAATGAGAAGAGCTATGACAGCATCGATGAAGATTAAACTGATGATGACGGCAGCAGCGGCGCGGCGTTATGAATAAAACATGTCTAAAAGCCATCATAACAATTATTATCAAGTCCTAAGAACCACTTTGACAGATCTCTTTACTTGTCAGTAATATCATCTATACTGGTGATAAATTGACATTCAATGTTGGATTTAACCCGAACAAGACACTTTAAATTTCTTTGCGTCGGACGACAGCTAAAGCTATGTCCTGGCGATCACTCTCGCAATTTGTAGTACTTCATGAAAAAAGCTCTAGCTATAAGCGGTGACTAAGGTAGCAGAACAAAGTGGCTCACACCTTACTCATAATCAGTTAAACATATTTAAGCTGGGAGAGTACTTCTTCGATGACCAATACTAGTTCTGCAATCTTTAGACTGCACACAAAAAATGAGCCACCAAGACTCCCTGGTGGCCCAAATGAGCCTAGAAATTAATCAGCTAATGCCATAAGCGTAATGAAGAATAAAACGAATTCGGAAAAGGCGTTTGAAAAAACAGACAGACAAAGAAAAGTTAAAGAAAAATTGTAAATCTTCCAAGCTTCGTGGTAGTCCACTTCAATTAAGAATATGAATTAATGAGCCAGGCGACAGTTCTTTGTGACCTTTGTGGAATTCGCTACATAACTATTTCAACAGTGTGGCTAAGATCAAATTCCGCATTTTGAATACGCAGAAGACATTAGCACTTAGACATTAGGTAAGTTAGCAGATTTTCAGATTGGGAACTAACATATCTCCAGAAATTCCCAAAATTTTGGGGCATTTTCAGCTTTTCATGTCATATGTATATTATCAAAAGTAAAAGGTTTTTCACTTGAAAAACATCCTCCATCTTAAATGAATTACTATATCGGTTTAAAATTTTTGACTTACTGAGGAGTAATTTCAGATTATTTTTTCAAAAATAATTGATTCACAGCTCATGGTTCTGCGAGCCTACAGACGCACATGAGAAGAGTTTCCGACGCCCTGATTTGAATCCCTAGACACTAAAGAAGACCATGAATTCAATACATCATGTTATACCAGTGCGGGGGAGTAAAGTTTAATGCAAACATGATAATCGAGGGTTAAAGTTTGTATACTTGAAGAGAATTGCAAAATTTGATGATCATTGTGCATTAGACTTGTTCAGATTTTAATGAATAATGCATCAGATTGAAGCATTTCTTTTCTGTCTTCATAGGTACTGATTGTTTTCAACTAGGTCAATTGCACTCCAAGTGAGAGTTATTTTTATTTCACTTAGCTCAAACCCAAAATTGAAAATAATGGGTAGGTTCCCGGAATTACTAGATGTGATTTTACATATAAACCTGGAGACCAAGGCTTTCATTTGTTTGTCCTGTTTTTAAATACCTACCAGAAGTTCTGTGAGCTGTAGACCTTACACCTTTAAAATGTATACCATTTTGACACCAGTTGTCCCAAAAACTCATCAATAAATAGACCTATTTAAGCGTTATGGAAAAAGACAAACAAAAAATCAATAATTTATTTGATCGAAAGTAAACAAACATTAAAATATTAAATTAAATAAATTGAAATTAAATGAGTTCTCTGAGCAACAAACAAATAAAAAATCAATTGTCAAAAACAACACTTAATTTGAATTTTGTGTCTATTTGTACAAGATTCCGCAACTAAATTTCCAACATGTGCCAAGAATTATTAGAACCCGGGTATCCTGTGTGCAATCCTAGTAGACTGATATCACTGAAAGCTCAAATGTAAGTTGCAGGTTCCAATGCCAAATGCATTGGAATGAACAATTTCATCTTAATCATACGAGTAAACTTTATGTTTGCTATAGTAGCTATTAGAATAGAGATTAGTTATTAACTTTAAGTCTTTGTTAATGAGAAATATCCATAAATAGGAAACATTTAAAATAAATAACCATTATAAAACTTTACTCAATTATTGTAATTTAGAAAAGAAAAATCCTAAATTGCTGTGGGATTAGGTTTATTGTGCTCCAAAGTTTGCGAAGACTGATCAATCCTTGCAATCATGATGTACTTCTTTTTCTTCTTTCACTGCACCTTCTCACCCAAATTTTATTTGAGGTCGGCGTTACCTTTCTTGATTCTTCTTCTCTCCAAAAGTCGCCATCTAATCGTCGTCAATCATCGCCGATTCACGAATGTTTTGGCGACTTTTCAGTTTATTTAATTTTTTTCTTCATTTGGTTCAACATTTTTCAATCCGACATTGTTAATATTCTGTTTTATTCGCACTATTTTCATCGTTTTGAAAACAGTATTTTTTTAATTTTCAATATCTGTAAAATTTGGTAATGAGGTTTTTTTATGTGTAAAAACTTGAACTTTCATCTTCAGTTTTCATTTCTCTATCCCAAAACATCCAAGTATTGTCCAATTCGTCGGCCGGTGGCGTGAGTTCCTTTTCCAATATTTTTCGTATGTTCACGACAAAATCTTCCGTCTTTTCCCATCCCTTCTCTCTTTACTCCTCTTCAACCTTTCCATCTTAGGTTATACGTACACACTTACATTCAGAAAAAAATCCTAAATTGCTGTGGGATTATCTTGTCATTGAAAAATAAACTAAATGTCAGGGTGTTTCCAAAGAAAAATGTTAAATCTGAAGGATATTTCATTTGAAATCATGATGTGAACACTACTGTTGTGGCAATAAATAAACTTATGTTCACATCACACAAACATATTATTATTATTATGGCAAATGCGTAAAAAAATAGAATAAAAAATATTGAATACAAAACTCTGTTGCGTTGGAGGATGACTTACAGTTATATTTTGACCTGCAAAGGCAAAAGACATGGTGACATAGTAAAAAACATTACTGTTTTTGTCATTGATAATAAATCAACAACTTTCCGCACACTGTTTGTGACATGATATTCATGACTGACATTCTTAGAAATAGAAACACTAGGACATCGCTTGAGAACGCTCGTCGACAGTGGGACACTATGAAAAATAGTTGGACACTGTGGAGATAGGTGTAACCTAGAATGATACTGGAAGAATTATTGTAAATATTTTACAGACAAACTACTTGGTGTTTATTGTAAATGGAAGAATACCACTCAGGGAGGTTGTAAAACAAAGGGGCTTCCGAGGTGTGTGAAAAACCAGCCCCAGTAGTNTCTTCATTTGGTTCAACATTTTTTAATCCGACATTGTTAATATTCTGTTTTATTCGCACTATTTTTATCGTTGTGAAAACAGTATTTTTTTAATTTTCAATATCTGTAAAATTTTCTAATGAGGTTTTTTTTTTGTGTAAAAACTTGAACTTTCATCCTCAGTTTTCATTTCTCTATCCCAAAACATCCAAGTATTGTCCAATTCGTCGGCCGGTGGCGCGAGTTCTTTTTCCAATATTTTTCGTATGTTCACGACAAAATATTCCGTCTTTTCCCATCCCTTCTCTCTTTACTCCTCTTCAACATTTCTATCTTAGGTTATACGTACACACTTACATTCAGAAAAAAAATCCTAAATTGCTGTGGGATTAGCTTGTCATTGAAAAATAAACTAAATGTCAGGGTGTTCCCAAAGAAAAATGTTAAATCTGAAAGATATTTCATTTGAAATCATGATGTGAACACTACTGTTGTGGCAATAAATAAACTTATGTTCACATCACACAAACATATTATTATTATTATTCTGGCAAATGCGTAAAAAAATAGAATAATAAATATAGAATACAAAACTCTGTTGCGTTGGAGGATGACTTACAGTTATATTTTGACCTGCAAAGGCAAAAGACATGGTGACATAGTAAACAACATTACTGTTTTTGTCATTGATAATAAATCAACAACTTTCCGCACACTGTTTGTGACATGATATTCATGACTGACATTCTTAGAATAAGAAACACTAGGACATCGCTTGAGAACGCTCGTCGACAGTGGGACACTATGAAAAATAGTTGGACACTGTGGAGATAGGTGTAACCTAGAATGATACTGGAAGAATTATTGTAAATATTTTACAGACAAACTACTTGGTGTTTATTGTAAATGGAAGAATACCACTCACGGAGGTTGTAAAACAAAGGGGATTCCGAGGGGTGTGAAAAACCAGCCCCAGTAGTTCAGTGTTCGAGGTGTATTCCTGGTGATCTATGGTATGTTATCCTCTTTATGAGATTTTGACCACATAAAAATACGACTTGGGCTTACTGCTGGCAGATCAAGATTCGTAAGTGACTTAGTAAGGCAGTATAATAAGTCTATTACTATTATTCGTCCGGTAACATAAAGTTACAGGGTTCGAGTCTCGGAAATTTCTCATTATAATCATAGGATGTTGGTAATTGCTACCCGCCAAGATAAACACATATAGAATATCACAGAAAATATAAAAGCTCATGAAGTTTCAGATTTCAAAACGGGAGGCTTAGTCATGTCAAACTGATGCCCGTATCCGGCAGTTATTATTTCCCCCAACTGATGTTGATAGTCATTTGAATTTAATAACGTTTTATCTAACAAACTGATGTTGTGGATAAAATGAAATGAACTTCCAAGTTCCACTTATAAGGAAGAACATCCTAGGATGCGTTCAAACAGGAGTGCGGCGCTAATTACTTTGGTACACAATAACATAATAGACATTCACGACAGTCATGATTAATCATACAATTCTCAGGACCATACTAAACAACATGTTGTAGAGGACTTCCTAAAATGGGCGGCTAGGTTTCACTAGTACTGAATACTAATCAAATTGGTATGGGTAAATTAATAGATGTGATGGGAAAAAAACAATGATCACGTTAGAAAGATAGAACATCAAATGGGAATTGGAAATAGAGATAGAATAGAAATACAGAACAGTGTCAGTAGATGGCGATGCCAACGAATAACATTTAGTACTAAACATTGCAAACAGCGAATATTTAGGGGAAACGTAATGCATTCAACCTTTTGAAATTTTTTACGTGTCCTTTCCAGAGCCAAACTTCCTAATTTGCTTAGGATGAACGTACTGCGTGTTATTAAAAAAATCGGAAAATGTTGACCAATAGAAGTCAATATTTTCCGATTCTTTAAATAACACGCAGTACATTCATGCTAAGCAAATCTGGAAGTTTGGCTCTTGCCCACTAAGGAAAGGACCCCTGTAATTTATGTGTCTAAAAATTATAATATTAAAATATACCATACAATACCAATACCAAAATAAATAAAAAGGAAAACAGGCAGAGCCTATAGGTCAGTGAATAAATATTATTTTAAGACAGCCTAATTAAAAAATTTAAAAAATATATCTGCATATAATGCGTTTCTTCCATTATACCCTTTCTCGTACACATTTTCTTAATTGGTTTCATTTTCGTCAAGCTCAGGAATATTATCAATTGTGTTTGCCCTATGATTTATTTTTTACACCATTCGCTTATATTGAAGTGTTTTTTTAGGTAAATCAAATATATTTTCATATGTTCTAGCAATCTCTTGTATAATTAAACTCTATCAGATCTGAGCCGCAACTTGATTTAATCTATATCAACGAGTCATACCTCTCTATGATTAATGTTTTCTTTCTATTTAATTTGCTCTGTACTTAGGTTATTCTTGCTCTCGTGTCCTCTTCCTTCTTCAAACAGATATTTATAATTTCTTCATTATTATAACTTCTAAAAGGTGGTCTCTCCTTCCTTTCTAAAAACAATGTTTCTTCATATATCTTTTTGTACCTAGTTTGAAACTTTTGTTTTAATAAATAAATCTGTGTATGTTTTAAAAAATAATTGATAGACATCTTTTCTTTCTATATTAAGAGAGAAAAGATATATGTATGTGAAGTATATTGGAAAGAAAGTGGAAACTTTTAGATTAGATGAAAGAAGAAAAAGAGGTGGACCAAAATATGTACGATTCTGTAGAATCCAAAATCTCAGAGAGAAGATATCTAAAACAATATATCGATTTTCCGATTAATCGGGGCTCTGAGTGTCGATTAATCGGAAACTTCGATAACGTGTAAAAATGCTATCAATAGTCATAGTAATGAAAAAAAAAAAAAAAAATGGAATGATGTTCAAGAGGATAATAATTGAAAAAAAGGAAAAAAAAAAATGAGTTTACTGGCCAGATCAGAAATTTAGGCAACTCCTTCTATCTATCAGAATTGAAGCGTCAAAGAAAAGAATAAGACTACATAAAAGCGCATCAAACACCCTTTCACTTGGCAGATGTCAAACGTTTTGGTGAAGAAATCATTGAGAAACATAGTAAAATAATACAAAAGGACAGTTTACAACAATAACAAAATATAATTGAAGAAAAAAGTACGAAATTCACTGCGGAACGATACGCACTTATAATGTTTGTGTGTACACTAAAACTCACATTTGAATTTCCCCAAATTGTTACACACTTATTGTAAAACTATGCTAATTATGTACTTATTTTGTTCATATTGTATTTCTCTATTGTATATTTTGTACACTTGTACCTGGTAATTTAAATAATAAAAGAATTGAAGCTTCAATGAAAATATTTTAAGGCGATATATTTTAAGGCGACACTAAATGCTGGTAAACTCATTAATGTATATCACAAGTAGCTGTCGCTTGTAGTTATTATTTGTTTATCTTTATTGATAAAACCAATAAATGGTTACAAATTTTAGACGTCTGCGCTCAAGTGCTTTTCAAACCGAACAGTTCATCAAAGATGTGAGAAAACCTGAACTAAATTAAGTCACACATTCCAAACTATATCAGAAATATAAATTGTCATTAACAGAGGCCGAGTCCATTGACAACAAAGCTCAGTTGTGTTTAGGATGATGACAACCATTTCTACCACGGAACGATCTTGTTTTAGAATTTCTGCATCACTTAATTTATTTTTAATAGCTTCCATCACATTTTGGACAGGAAAAATAAAAACATTATGTAGGTACCATGTCTAATAAAAACATTTTACTGTGAAAGAGATCATAAAACAGAAACAAGAATACTGAAGAGGTGAAAATTCAAACACCACTGAACTTCAACAAGCAAATCATAGTCTGGACACCATAGAGAAAAAAATGGAATTATTTAACTGACCTGATGAAGGGATTGCGCCCTTTGCTATCATTAGGTAAATATTAATTATTAGTATTACACCTAGAATAGAGTCTTTATTTACAAAAATTACAATACAAGATCACAACGAGCCTTCCCTATCAATTTTCATTTCAGCTCCTTACTCGTATAATAATTTATTCTTCTACAATAAAATAAAATGAATGTGCTCTTGTTAGTTTGTCTGTCGATGAAAATTATAGACAACAATATATGAACGGAATAACGTCGATTTGATGTGCCTCGGGGGCATGAGAAAGGTATTATCTTTAAGGTATCTAGTGAAAATTTTTTGTTAGACTCTGTCATAAATCGTATTTGAGCCTGCATCTATGGCACGTTGAATACACCAGTTCCCGTTAAATCACTAAAGAGAACCAAGGTCCAGCGATGTTTTAACAAGTGGGTGTCCAGTAATAGTCGCGCCTTCGTGATGGTGGCTATTTTTCCGGCTCAAGCCAGGCTGGGTGAGGTCAATGATCTGGTTTGTAAGTTTCCAGCAAATGGAGGTTTACCGTAGGCCGGTCTCGAATCACAAATAGATCGTAAGCCCAAGAAAAAATAGCCTAGTCTCGAATCAAAAATAGATGTTAAAGAAACCTAAGCCCAAGAAAAATTATATTTGAGAAATAGGAGTAGGTAATTAAATTTTGGATTCATGTTTCATATTTCTTACTAAATTCATTCCTTGAAGGAGAGTTTGGCGTCCGGACTAAAATCTCCTAACTTCTAATATAAGGTTATGAATGAAGATCCAAAACTTGTGTTATCCTATTGAAGTGCTTGGTCATTCATATAAACATCATATTGATAGTGCACGAACTCGCACAATTTTCGGATTTTTTTTTTTTTTTTTTTGATAGCCAAGTGGATATTAGTGGACACCCACTTTACTGCATTGAATACACCAGTTCCCATCCGATCAATTAAGGTGAACAACGTTCGATGTATTAAGTAACCTAGTAGTAAAAATAGGGGTGCTCCCCAAAGATGCTCAAAAATAATAAATAAAACATAATAAAATAATTATTAATGTGAAAATAGTGTTTTACCCAAGGGCTATGTCTGATACGAAGCCAAATATGTTCCTTCCCCTGAGCTCAAGGAAATCTATACTTCGTCTGATTTCTAGTTATAGTAGAACCCGAGATATTTTAGGTTGGGATTGAAGATATAGTTTGAATTATTTTGTAATGAGCAAAAAATGTCCGAATTTTACGATATCCACTCACTCGAGATCTTGGGTTCTGCTCAGCTATCTCAGGATATTTTATAATTTTTAGGGCACTAGTCTCAGATGAAAGTCTTATACATAGAACTTATGAAATGTTTACAAAGCTTCATTATAAGGGGAAGTATAACATCCCAAGCACACGAATACACACTCATAAGTATCAGGTCATCCTGAAGAAGAGTCTAACCCGAACTGAAATCATTTGTTTGGATGATGTGTTGTGTGTAATGGTACTTAACACATCAACATACTTTGCTTTGAATTTGACTGACATAGAATGGAATTTACTGTAATCGTGTTTGGCGCAAGCACAATAAATTAGATGGAGTTCATTAGATTGACCCTGTTTAACTGATGAGCTGGCGATTCAGGATCTTTGGCACAAATGAACTTGAAACTAAGGGGGTTAGAATTCTAGACTGAATAAGCTACGGGAAGAACAGCTCTTGATGAACTATACCAGTTCATTGCTATTATGGGAAGCTGGGCAATAGGTCAGAAGAATCAAACACTGGTCACAATAGATTCAAATAAATGTTGCAATGATAATTGCATTTAGACTTGATAGAGACTTCCAACCCGTTTCAAAATGATGAAAAAGCGAAGAGAAACCTTTATATATATTTGGTATATAATTTTGATTCCTCTGTTGATACAGCCAACAATTAGTCGATGAATACAGAGCCAGAAAGACAGTCATTCAGATGACTACCAAGTCATACTCGAGGACAAACCCTAAAATCATGAAATACATAGAATCCGTGGGAACATCCATACTGGAAGAGATGGTCTGAGGTCCTAATCACTAAATTGGAAAGTGTATGAAAGTCTGAAAGACTTTCATCCAATACATCACTCTCGGTTGATTGTCGTCACAACCGATTCCTAATTTCAGTTCTATTTAGTAATTCACAGCATATACAATATCAAAAGTAATCTGCTGCATAATTTTGACATTTCCATTAATTTTATTTTGCTATACAATTTTGGCATCTCCACCAATATTAATTTGCTACATAATTTCGGCATCTTCACTAATATTAATTTGTTGCATAATTTTGGCATCTCCACCAATTTTAATTTGCTACATAATTTTGAAATCTTCACTACTATTAATTTGCTGCATAATTGGCACCTCCACCAATATTAATTTGCTATATAATTTTGGCATCTCCACTAATATTAATTTGGTATATAATTTTGGCATCTCCACTAATATTAATTTGCTACATAATTTCGGCATCTTCACTAATATCAATTTGTTGCATAATTTTGGCATCTCCACCAACATTAATTTGCTACATAATTTTGGAATCTTCACTAATATTAATTTGCTGCATAATATTGGCATCTCCACCAATATTAATTTGCTACATAATTTTGGAATATTCACTAATATTAATTTGCTGCATGTTATTGGCATCTCCACCAATAATAATTTGCTATATAATTTTGGCATCTCGATTTCATTCGATTTCCCGATAAAAAAAAAATGTGTTTAGACCATAAAAATAAAATGCCATGTCAATTCCTACGGTACAAACTAGAAAGTTAACATCTCCACTAAAATGAATTTGCTATTTAATTCTGGCATCTTCACAAATATTAATTTCCTGCCTAATTTTAGTACTATTTGCATTTTCAAACAAGTTTTGGTCGAATTAAAAATTCTATCTTTGACACCATTCCTGACTTTTAAACAAATGCTGAGTCCTATTTACCTTCCGAATTTCAGATTTTTTGATTTAAGAGATCCCGAGATATTTTATGAGGTCTGTCTCATTGGTTATGTGGGACAGAAGAAGTTAGCTTGTTATAACAAGATACAAATGAGTAAGCTGTGGCAAAACATCAAACAAAATCAATACAAGTCCTAAAAATAAAATTCATCAGAACCAAAACATAAATATTTTTAATTTAAAGAAAACCAAAAAAATCGAAGGTAATCAATTTATTATTTTTAAAGAATTTGGCTCTGTGAATCAATATTGGTTTTATAGTTAAAATATTTATCTTTGTATCTCACAGTCTGGAATGTCCTCTCTTTTATCAGATTGAAAATTGAACTTGGCAAAATCTAATGAACCTTGCGACCTTGGGCTTTGTAAGTAATAGTATTGGTTTGGTTATATTTTAGCAAGTATACATGACACCAGGCGTTGTTTTGGGTTTTTTATATTATAATTTTAATAGGCTGCCTCTGTGATCAAATAAGTATATTGGACTGATTGGGCGAAATCATTAAAAGAACAAACGAAACAATCGGTTCTTTGAAGAAACTTAATCATTCCGAAACAAAAATGTTTTAACTGTGACATCATTGCTCAATTTGAATACATTAGGGTTAAGGTAGCCAACGATCATACCACGTTGAATACACCAGTTCCCGCCAGATCACCAAAGTTAAGCAACGTCGGGCGTGGTCAGTACTTGGATGGGTGACCGCTTGTGGGAACACCACGTATCATTGGCTCTTTTTTTCGGCCCAACCCAGGCTGGGTGAGGTCAATGTGATTAGCTGGTTTGCAAGTTTCCGGCGAATGGAGGGTAAAACCCCGTCTTGAAAGACCAATAGATGTTAAAGAGACGTTAAGCCAAATTAAAAAAAAAAAAAAAAAGTTAGAGTATACATAAACTAGCCAACTAACCATACCACACTCATGGATTAGTCTTCATATCACCATCGTAAAAGATGATGCCAGCAGAACATGATCAAACGCTGGAAGAAAACATTGAAACTTTTAATCGTCATCAACCAACTTTAAAAATATATAATTTAATAACGCATCCAAGTATTGAAAACTAATTGAATTCAACGACCAACGACTTAAACATTAAAAGCGCGCACCTAATAGAAAGCAATATGGCACGGTAATTAACTCATATATAAATCACAAGGACCCGTGTGAACCTTATAGGAATTAATTGATCATGCTGCCTGCACACAGAGCAGAGCATGCCATGAGTATAATTTATTGAAAAGATAAATATAGCGGTCGGTGATTCAATTGATATATTTATTAAAATTAATATGGAATCATACTGTTTTGATATAGGGTGTGCAGTAAGAAGATTATTAAATAGACTGACCTATACAAAACGTTTGAAAAAAAAAGAAAAAGATTTCTTTCTCGCTGTTTCACCTCTTTGATGAAATTAATGAAAACAATTCAATGAAATTCATAGCCATTTCCAAGAAACATCTAAAATATTGTGAGAGGACTTGATGTAGTGAGATGGTAACGATTCAGATCGATCGGCACTCACATAAAGATCTCCTTTTCCCATAACCGATGTGATTCCTCCTTGGCAATTATGTTGGGTCGCTATACTACCAACAGCACGCATCTGTCGCAGTATATTTTATTTGTTTGTGTTAGCGTCCATTATTAGGATGACGCCGTACATCAGATACCAAATATGAGCTATGCAAAGATTCGGTGTTTTCGATTGAAAGATGTTTCGGATTGAGTTTGTCTTAGGTTTATTAGGTATGTCATGTGACAGGGAGCCAAGATTTCTTCTAACAATATGTCAAATTTATCCACCAGGGTATAAAATAGGACGAACAAGCCCTCATCTAAGGAAACCTTAACACTTAAAAAAAAAACATCTAAAATTATACTTAACGGTCTTACCTGGTGAAGTTTGATTAGTGAGATCAACTGCTTGAAGTATAAGTGTGAAGGACCTCTGTAACAAATTAAAAGAAAGGCTCAAATTAAAATCATTTTTAGTCACTAATATTTTATTGAAATTCGGGGTAAATCTGGTATTTCTTCATACGAAATGGCTAAGTTCTGTCCACATTTGAAGCCAGATCCGCCATAGTATCTTGATCATAGTTCAATGATCTATGTGCAATGAACTCAAATGACAACATTATCCCCTTATAGGAATGGTGGATGTGCCACAATGCGTGTGACTTCACATCATTGGCCTTCAGTTCAAGTGAGCATATACGTAGGTATGTAGAAGTTCCAAATCTAGTAAAGTACAGAATATTAAAACTATAAATTTCAGTTTCTAAATTTAATAACACTTTATCATTATCAATTTAGCCACCGAGGAGAGCAAGCCATATCTTCATTAGGAGACGCCCCTAAGTCCGTGTAGGCACAGGAAAAGTGGGACGATTGAAGAAAAAAAAATTAGGAGAGTAAATTTAAATTAAAATGGTTAGTCCTGAGGAAAGGAAGGTTGAAAGTTACATTGGAAAGATTAGAAATAGACGGGAGAAGAAAGAGGGGTTGACCAAAGTTGAGATATAACGATAAGGTGAAGAAGACTTGAGCCATAAGAGATAAAAGAGAAGAAGCACTATACAGAATGATGAACAGAAGACTTAGCAAAGGCAACGCTGACACCAAATAGAATTGGAAAAAGGTGAAGTTAAAGAAGAAAAAGAATATCATCAACAACATACAGAATGTCAACAACTGGCCAAGTGTTTTCCGGAACCGCATCATCTATTAGTCAGTCTGACTGTATAAATCATTAAATTTACATCTACATAATATCAGTGACCACAAGAACTAAGAACTCACTGAATCTGCATAAGACAGACTACTATAAGTCAAGTGCATTTCGGACTGCATCATCTATTAGTCAGTTCACACAATGCGACTACATAAATCATTGAATTGCTCTACATAATATCAGTGACCACAAGAACTAAGAACTCACTGAATCTGGCATAAGACAGACTACTATAAGCCAAGTGTATTCCGGACTGCATCATCTATTAGTCAGTTCACACAATGCGACTGCATAAATCATTGAATTGCACTACATAATATCAGTGACCACAAGAACTAAGAACTCACTGACTCTGGCACAAGACAGACTATAAGCCAAGTGTATTCCAGACTGCATCATCTATTAGTCAGTTCACACAATGCGACTACATAAATCATTGAATTGCTCTACATAATATTAGTGACCACTAGGACTCAGAACTCACTGAATCTGCATAAGGCAGGCTACCATAATATACAATTTATTAGACATATGAATAGAAGATAGCGATAGATACGCTATCAATAAATTATAAAGTTCCATGCTGGAAACTAGATCTTCTGAAGAGGGCAATTATTTCAAATCTGTTATTTTCAAGAACAGTTTAATTTCTCACACCTCTTTTCTATTTAGAATTATTAGATTACTCAGTTTAGTACAAATTCGTTTCTCAAATTATAAATTGATATGCACAGATTTTATTGTTCAGGGGTAGCAAACCTACTTATAGCTAGAAAACTTTAGTTTCCTCAAATGACTTATGAGTACAGAATATGCTACATGTGAGTGGAAAAGTTTGGTATATTTCGGAACCTATCGCTAAGAAGAAGAATGACCTTTTATTAAGCTAAATTTTCTGATTTTCTTTGATATCACGAAATTTTGGTAAGAATGTATTTTTAGAAATATAATTTTGACCCCACGATTTTGTTCCTTCCGCGAACGCCTCATCCGATTTTCATGAACTTTGGTATAGATATATTCATAGAGCCTATTGGGCCATTCAGTGCCATGTGGTGACCAATATAAGTGATTGAGATCAACTGTTTTACTCTCTCAATTGCAAGGCCTACCTAAAGGGTAGCTATGTAAATCTAAAATAACTCAAAATTCATAAAAGGGCATGACACTCTCAACACGAGACATAAAACCATCAAATGAGTAGTTTCTTGTGACAGGACTATATGTATAACCTACATTTCCATCAAATAATCTATTAAAGAATCAGAACCTATGATTTGACTGCAGATTTTATTGCACTGAATCAGTTTGTCGTAGCAATAGAATACCACCCGGACATAACACAACCAGATACCTAACCAATAGTCGGGCAATAAATATATGTATCGTATATACATGGCGTTCAACATAAAAAACAATTTATTTATGGCGAGGCAGTGGCGTGTATCAAGAGGTATCAGACTTAGGCAAGTTGTGGTTATATATTTCAATAGTAAACTTTTCTACCATGGAAAAAAATCTTACCCCTCAAAATTTTATTCCTGCTTAACGTCTCTTTGACATCTAAGGTAATTCGAGACGGACGTTTTTACTCTTCATTCACGGGAAATATACAAACCAGCTATACTTATATTCATTAGACACTAAATGAGACAAATTTAATTAAAAATGTTATTCGTTAAGTGTCAAAATTACGATGGAAGTCGTACTGCGACGAACAGATTTTGGTTTATAATACCTATTTTTAATGATAAACTTTCGGTATCAACTAAAAACAATACCACTCCTTAAAATTTAATTAATATCGGCTCAAATGGCAGATGATTTTTTTTTTGCTAAACGTTTCTATAAGATCTAACTTTATTCGTGACGATGTTTTTACCCTCTGTTCACTAGAAACTTCCAAAATAGCTACCCACATTGACCTCACCCAACCCAGGCTGGGCAAATTCGGAAAGATTTCCACGATTGTTTTTTTTTTTTTTTTTTTTAAGAAAAAAGGAAAATCGATTTTTTTGTCAATTCAATTTCAAAACTGACCACCATACCAAATAGGTAAAAAACAATGTTGAATTTTATAACACCACCTGCTATGACTCAATGGTCATTGCACTAGTCTTGCACACGGGAGACCAGGTTTTGAAGCCTGGCAGTAGCAATAATAATTTGTCACTGGGGTTTGGATGTTTCGGGCCCCATTCCATCTCGTAAGGAGAATCAGTAGCTATGGAGGTTGATGCGTCTTGTATTGGTAAAATTGCTAGCATTGGTAAAATTTGAAAAAAATCAAAGTATTAATTGAATATAGTGAAAATTCTTCATTGCCGCAGTGAGCACCAAATTTGTGACATAATAAAACAAAGAAACAGCATTTATAACACCAGAAAATCGTCAACATTTTTTTTCATCATTCCTACACTGTCCTGTACATTTAGAATTAGGCACTGTTTCAAATAGTATACAGATATAATACACTTCTTGTACACAGCCAGTGTATCTAATAAAATTGGGTTGAATATAAAGACCTCCAATGGTGCTGTTTGCCACTACTACTCCTGAACATTCTGCTATAGAAGGAAAAATCAAAGCCGACACATTAAATATGCATATAGCAATCTAACTTAGATCTCTTACTCTCTTCACCAGATTGTCTGTAAATATAAATATCATCAGAAGACACCAAAGTTTTTATATTTTTCATTGATTGGAACGGATCTCAATGAAACACTCAAACCCAATTAAATTTTACAATACAAAACCAGTTGGTAGAGAGAGAGAGATGAACCTTTAGAAAGAGATAAAAATTCTTGTAGTCAAAGTCGTTAAGATAAAGGAAGGGTCTATTACGAGACGTTTTATAACGATAGTGAAAGAAAAAAATAACACCACTCACGTAGTTTGTTTTGACGATACAACACCACCTTAACCTTATACTTCACAACCACGACACAACTGCTTAGAAACAAAAATGCATTTATTTGCTTAAATTCTGTTTAACATCCACGGTTATTCGAGACGGGAGTTTTACCCTCCATTCGATGGAAACTTACAAAATCAGATGCCCACATTAACATTACTTTGCTGTATTAGCTGGGAAAATCAAGAGGGTTGACTAAATTCGTTGGACGTTGCTTAGTTTCAGTGATCTTGCAGAATTTAAACTAAAATTGGACTAATGAGAATCAACAAAAAGTTTTTCAATTATAAAAAATCGAAGATGAAAAACAGATTTCTCTCATTCGTTATGTACTCTTCGGTTTATAAACCAGTGGTTTTGTTTTGTATATCTTATAAGAAACTGACTATGGAAGCAGCGCTAAACTTTGGAGTTTGAAGACCTAAAACCATCTGTTCTTCCACATTGCCACTTAACGATGAATGCTAATATCCGGTAGATCCCATTCGGTGTCTAATTGGTCCCCAATATAGTTCGGAGTTATCCGAGGTGTTTCCTCTGTTAAACTAAAAACATTTTTACATTTTTAGGAGTTTTATCAATACTGAAAATGTTAAGAGTAAGAAATTGTAGTGCCAAGCTGACAAGTTATCTCAACTTCTTTTCTATTAACTTCATTTCCTTCTCTACATTGGACTCTCGTTCTGCCGGGGTCTTCTTTTCTATTAACTTCATTTCCTTCCCTACATTGAACTCTCGTCCTGTCGTGGTCTTTCTTTTCTATTAACTTCATTTCCTTCTCTACATTGGACTCTCGTTCTGTCTTGGTGCTTCTTTTCTAGTAATTTCTCTACCTTGTCGTTCCGTCGTTCTCCTTCTTTTCTGTTGACTTTATTTTCTGCCATTCGTTTTATTGCCTCTATTAATAAGAACTTTACGATGTGATTCTGTTCATCCTATAAGTTGTTTATTAGCTCTTAGTTAGTTTGAGTGTGCAAGTTTTCGCACCGACTAATAACTCATGTCAAACAGAACTCGCACAGAAGATGTTCTGATCTGATATTTTGGTTTATTACTATTCTAAATTATATAATGAAATCAATCACGATGAGATGGTTGTATCTATTGTCGCCTAGAGATAACATGGCACCCTAATGTTTGGCTGTATCTACACGTCGCGTCACTTCGGGACGAAATTTGAAGCACATTTTAGTCTTAGTTCTATCCAAAGGCCATCAAAACTTTTTCAATAATTGAATCAGTCATTTCTGAAACTCCATAACTCATTATTTTTGGAAATTGATATATTGATACCAGTAGAAAGAGGAGATGAAAATGCATCGTTTATATAGAGTTATGATGTTTCTGTTATGAACGCATATTACTATCCCCTATAAATTAAATTGAATGGACCCCGAACCTTCTTTTCAAACGATTAGAGCGACTATTGGCTCACGCTACTACGAGCGAAAACGAGCACACGCTACTGTGTGCTTCAATCCCGCGTAGTCGCTTCCAAAAAACGACCGCCCTAAATGATTCATTGCATTGGAGATATGGAGATGCATTGATATATTAATAGTGTTTTATTCCAAATAAAGGTTTATTTATTTAATGAACAGTAAATGATCCAATATTTTACACCGTTGTTTGTTTGTTTCTAAAGTCTACTACCTAAACAGTATATCCACCCACACAAGTCCAGAAGGCTATTGTCACCTAGTGCCCTTACCACAGTAAGACTATAGACACTAGTAGGTGACTATCTTTACAATTTACAATACAAACCAAGTTACTAGTAAACACTAAAGTACTATCATGACAAAGCAGAGTCTCTTCCCTATGATGATGTTAAAGAGATTAAAAGTAGAAAGAGAGAATATTATACTTCAAAACAATAATAAGTACACATTGCGTAGAAGAATTATAAGTTAGTAATTAATCTAGTTACTAGGCATTTTCCGTGGCTAGAATTACTACTCGACCATTTCTTTGAATAAAAATAAATACTACAAGGCTTCACCCGGTTTGCTCGATGCCTAGGGG
Source organism: Pachypsylla venusta (assembly GCA_012654025.1). Lineage (NCBI taxonomy): Eukaryota > Metazoa > Arthropoda > Insecta > Hemiptera > Aphalaridae > Pachypsylla > Pachypsylla venusta. The sequence goes on along the minus strand of CM022878.1, from coordinate 27,177,569 downwards.
GCATGGCCTTTCCAGAGCTCCTGCCATTCCCAAAATCATTTGGTGATTAATTGATTGACATTGAACATATGCTATATCCCACTCCGTAATGTTCATTATAAGTGGGATTGCGAAACATCATCAACAGCATCAACAACAACGTAAAAAAATGCCGATGAAATGATGGGGATTTTGATCTTCAAAATTCTTAATTGGTTATTGGAAAATTCGAAACCAAATGTGAAGTAGAACACAAATTAGCCAGCGTCTATGGCACGTTGAATACACCAGTACCCGTTAGATCACTGAATTTAAGCAACGTCCAGCGAGATTGTAACATGTTTGCGCCCTCTTGATGCTGACTTTTTTCCGGCGGCCTAACCCAGGCTGGGTGAGGTCAATGTGGGTATCTGGTTTGCAAGTTTATAGCGAATGGAGGGTAAAACCCCCGTCTTGAATGACAAATGGATGTTAAAGAGACGTTAAGCCAAATTAAAAAAAAAAAAAAAATACAAATTATTAGTCATTTCATATCCATACTACAGAATGTAGCATATTATGATGAATTCCCGAATATACCTACGAAAAAAGTCCGAAATTAAAGATTGAAGAACCCAATGTAGCTGTTCACATTTGTTCCACAAACTGAAATCCTGTATAACCGACTGTGTGTAGTTTGACGTCGAGCAATTTGAAACTTATTGAGGGAAGTAAATCACGTCAATCCGTTATTGTGTGAAAGAAGCACAAACAAACACACTTTCGTGTAGAATTGTTTTTTTAATAGATTAGTCATCAATAATATTGATTCAGATGAACAAATTATTCAAATCAGACGTCCGATTCACAATTATCGGAATGAGTAATAATATCTTCTATTTAAAGAACGTCCAAACTGTCAAAATGGAGATTGCTAAGATTCTTCTTATTGATATTGATATGATTGCTTACAAGGTAGTGGACCGAATTACCCAGTGACCCGAGAATTCGAACTTTTTAACTCTAAGTGTCCAAAAGAGTGTCTCTTTAGGAGACTCAGTGCATTCCAAAACAGCTTAAGTGTGTAGCCACTCATGGTAGCGTGAGTTTGCAGTCACCTTCAAAGGACAACATTAATTCACGAAAAGCTCATGAGACTGAAGTGTAAGGATACCAAACCTAAGGATTTGGAAGCACTATGAAATGACAAATGGGACGCAAGGATTTGACCAAAAACACTTCATACAAACACCACACAGACAGAGGATCAATTTGAAATGATTGACTCTGTATACGTATAGTTCATTGATCATTTACACATCGGATCATCTTTGACTTTTATATCTTTACAAGATCTTCCATCATGACTAGGCAGAATGTGTCTAACAGACCCTTTGGCACTAGCCATAGCCACCTCACTCTGGCACCAATTATCATGTTTTCTTTAAACAAAAAAAATAGGCAACAAGTCCGTGAACCATTATGTAAAAGTGTACATATTTATATTTTTGTATCGTCAGTGATAACATAGTTTGATGTAGAATATGTTTAGCTACTGTAGTAATACGTATGAAAAGAACTATCAGTAGCGACGGGTTCTAAGTACACGGATTCGCGTAGCATGGAGACTACTTCTTTTTTTCCTCATACAGGCGTCGTGATCCTCATTTAGCCAGTGGCGGTACTCGCTTCACTACCCGGAAAGCCCCTTTAATTCTGAATAGATTCCCTTTATTTAGCGATATCCTACATCATCATCATCTTCTAATATAAAAAAATCTCGTGTCATGGTGTTTGTCACCAAAACGGCAAAACCGATTTTAATGAAATTTTATATCTGCATTCGGCAGGTCTGTGAATAGGTTTTTATCTATAATTTAATAGAATAGAACACCAAATTTGTTGGTTAGGACGTGTTGGGAGTAGTATTGGATTAGGTTCCAAAAAAAAAAAATGCGTGTTGTAGTCTGCCCAAGGTTAAGCTTGGTCGCAGACCCAGCCTCAAGCCTACTCCAACATGTTCTACACAGCTAACCAATCCGTATATATGTCTGTTTTGGCCTTCCCCTTTTTCCTCTAGTCTACATTCCAACAATTGTTTTCGGAAAAACTATCAAATGTTGAAGTGGATGCAATTTATCGCCAAAAACCACGATTTCCACAGCACTGTTACACATTACAAACTGGAAGACACCACAATTATTGTGTTTGATTAATGTAAAACCAATGGTTCACCTTACGTTACGCCACTGTTATCATTATCATAGTCCTATATGTACAACACACAAGTGGGTGTTTTTCACAGCTCCCTTCAATGAAATTATTATTTTTAAATATTTTTATCAACACTGGTACTGACAAAATATAAAAATTGTACTGCTGACAGACTGACGCCATATTATTTGGTAGTAGAAATTTGATTAAAATACAGAACTACATACTCATTGTAAGGGACTAGGCACTATCAGAAGTGGTACTGACAAAACATAAAAATTGTACTGCTGACAGACTGACGCCATATTATTTGGTAGTAGAAATTTGATTAAAATACAGAACTACATACTCATTGTAAGGGACTAGACACTATCAGAAGCCTGGAGAACAGCACTCTTGATAGTGCCATCAAAATCAACAGATCGTAAGGTCTTCCGTATACAACAATAAGAGGAAGGTGAAAATATTACCCCAGTCCGAAAAAACATTCGGGCCATGCGTCCAAGATTTATTATGTAAGAAAAGAACAGACTGGAAAAAGGATTATATCCCAACTTGGGATTGAACCAATACCTTCCATTTTACCAGACGAGTCTTTAAACCACTCGGCTACCGAGGTAGTTCATTACATCACTGAGGTAAATATTTATGTGGACTCAAACCCCACACAGAGAGATCTGGTGTTCACCGATCTACCGAAGTAATTCATTACAACTCAGCTACCGAGGCAATTCATTACATCACTGAGGTAAATATTTATGTGGACTCTCACCCCACACACAGAGATCTGGTGTTCATCCAGCTACCGAGGTAATTCATTACATCACTGAGGTAAAAGTTTATGTGGACTCAAACCCCCCACACAGAGATCTAGTGTTCACTCAGCTACCGAGGTAATTCATTACATCACTGAGGTAAATATTTATGTGGACTCACACCCCACACACAGAGATCTGTTGTTCACCCATGAGAACCTCATTATAGTGAGGTGGCTCCAAAATGGGTTTTAATAAATAATTAAATGAAATATTAGAAAATATAATAATTTTAATTTAACTACTGATTTTTTGGGTGCTCATATAACAATTTTTAAGAAAAATTAATATATCCCTTTCATTCCAATTGTTTGATGTTTGATCGGTAACCGTTTATATCTATATATATATATGGGTTATATATATGCCTAGGATTATCGAAAAGGCCTTTCTTATTTTTGTATTTTTAAAGTTAACCGAAAAGCCAAAATGGGGAAAACCGTCTTGTAATAAAAGTCTCAAATTTAGCGGATGTGCCAATTTCCCTTTTAGTTTAATATTTTCTATAATGAACCTTTCGAATCCGTCTTGTAATAAAAGTCTCAAATTTAGCGGATGTGCCAAATTCCCTTTTAGTTTAATATTTTCTATAATGAACCTTTGGAATCCGTCCTGTAATAAAAGTCTCAAATTTAGCGGATGTGCCAAGTTCCCTTTTAGTTTAATATGTTCTATACTGAACCTTTGGAATCCGTCTTGTAATAAAAGTCTCAAATTTAGGGGATGTGCCAGTTCTCTTTTAGTTTAATATGTTCTATAATGAACCTTTGGAATCCGTCTTGTAACAAAAGTATCAAATTTAGCGGATGTACCAAGTTCCTTTTTAGTTTAATATGTTCTATCCTGAACCTTTGGAATCCGTCTTGTAATAAAAGTCTCAAATTTAGGGGATGTGCCAGTTCTCTTTTAGTTTAATATGTTCTATAATGAACCTTTGGAATCCGTCTTGTAATAAAAGTCTCAAATTTAGCGGATGTGCCAAGTTACCTTTTAGTTTAATATTTTCTTTCCCCCCCTCCCCGCACTCAAAATATTTTTGACCGAATGAAGTGAGTTCTAGCTTCTACACTATGATTTTTCTTTGTTTGGTTGTATGTTTTTTTTTGTACTATCATATCCAAAAATGATAATTGATCTGATTTTTATTAAACTTGGTATGATCATAGAATTACTTAATTCGCTTTTTGGGACCCTATTGGGATACGAAGCTCAAACCACTATACTAGTTGTTTGAGCTTTACTTTACCGATTTTTAATGTTGATTAAAAGAGTTTTGATCATTTTTACATGAAGTCTAAATGGAACTTCATTCAGAATGTCTCTGTTGGTTAGGGCATGCATTAAAAAAGAATATTGTGAACCAAATTTTGCGACACAAAAAACACAAATAAGTAAACATATTGATTGTGAATTACATATAATGTCGACAATTTGGTTTTGTTTCTTTGATCTTGGCTTTATTGGTATTGGATTTGATCCGATGCCAAATCAGAACCAATTTGGAATATAATCAGTAAGTTAAGATTTGCTACTTCAAAGTCTGATAATATTTGTTCGGAAAATAAAAATACCGAGTGACCCCATATACTGAGAAGTGCTCATGTCTAATGGCAGTGAATAAACGTAATGTTATGTGAACTGTAGACCTTACTCAAATAATCGGGCACCACTAGGACCCACATGGCTCAAACTATGTAGAGAAGTTTCATCAAAATCGGACAAGGCATTCAAGAATTATCATGGAACAAAGAAACACTTACATTCCCAGCATTTTTTTCACCCACACGTACTAAAAGGGCGGCTATTAATTTTTATTCGGTAAGGTTACTTGGTTAGTCTGAAGTAATAATTATAGGTTACCTTCCTTATCTTTATCCTCAGCTAAAACAAAACATCTTTAATACCATTGAGGATTTAGAAATGTAATTAGTTTCATCTCTGAAATAGGTTTACTTCGCCCAGAATTAATCAACAAATACCTAATAGTAACCAAATGTTTTTGAATTTGCGGAAATTCCTTTCTTCTACTTTTTCCATGTCTTGTCCTACACCCAAGTTCTCCGGTAGGGTCTACATTTCACCCAAATTTTCTTCATTCTGGCCCCTTTTATGATAATTCTCAACATACTTTTCCTGAAGGCAGAATCTTGCAATCTAATTAAAACTTCCTATGTGAAAAATAAAATAGTACTTGAAATTGTCAGATGTTACTTGAAGGTGACATCCTCATGGATCGAGTCCACCTGATCTGTTCGTGCAAAATACCAAGAATGCACTTTTTCAAAATAATTATGTGCCCAACAACCTAAGTAGCAAACAACAACTTATTTCAGAGCACAAGATAATTCTGGTTATTAATAACAAATTGAACCTGGAGTCAATCAGTCTGGTAACAGGGCTTAAGGGTTAAGTTCGTTATAAAAAATATCTCAGCACTTTCAACAAAAGTGTCCACATTACTGGACAGAAAAAAAAGTAAAAGACAGAAAAAAAACCGAAAAGCGAACAGTGTTACCTAATTTTCAGAAATGCCTTTTACAAATATAAGGGCAGTATTCCCCTGGAAGCTACTTTGGAACTACCCGCGAATAATACAAGCAACTTCAAGTGTGACATACGCCATTTGACTCCTTGAAGCTTGGATTCGTGTTGTCGCTCTGAGTAGCACGACCTTGTAGTCGCGCGTAATCGACAACTGGACGACCAGGGTTAGGAAGTAGTTCGAAAAAATCAAAAACTATTCACTAAATATAGAACAATAGGTTGCAGGTCTCCATTGAAGAATTCCTCAATGAACCTGTAACCAATTCAGTAATAATAACAGCAAACTGATCGGCGACTGCAAGACTACACGTATTTAACACTTTTGTATTTTTAAAAAAAAAAATCATTCAATTGGAGAACTGCACCAAAATGGGGGAAAGATTAATGTGAGCTCATCAATCAGAGACATATTCTATTAGAAGAAATAATTGATTCTGTCCAGATACCAATCTGGCTAAGGATATGATACTCTATATCAGGGACGGTTAGTCACCAGCCCAGAACATTCGGAAGGAATAAAAGGCTTCATTCATTCATTCAATAGTGGCATTATCTTTTTCGATGGTAGCCTGATGTGAGAGACAGTAGATCCAGATAAGTTGTAGTCTACTGCTAAAGTTTTTAATTGGCAACATACATCTGTTGTTTGATTCGTCGACCTAGAACTGAAGAGTTTGACCAATTCACCAATTTAATTAAAGACAATGACGAAATTTGCTGCTCTCAAAGGAGGTTTATTTTTCACGACAGGTTTGTCCTGCAGTCGCTCTCGGATGGCGTTTGAGCAGGATATCTGAGAACATACACAGATGGAATCCAACCAGCAAGTTACACGGAAATGTAATAGTTTACACTAGCAAGGGTAAATCGCACAAAGACACATAGTTGTGTATCCATAAAATCTACATTCAAATGTCGTCATACCATCGTATTCGATGCTAGTATGCTCTTGTAAAAATGGCTAAGACCACGCCTAGACATTTTGGGTATCCATTATCGATGAAATTGATAGGATAGTACTTAAAACACTATTTTCCCCTGGCTCATTATAAACTCATTACCGTTTGGTGCACATTAATTTGAAATACTAGAATCATGGGATCCTAAACAGGACTTTGTGCAGGCATACTTGGAATAGGTTCGTTTAGGGTACCGCACAATATGCGATCCACATTTTACCAAAAAGAAAATTTGTGTCGATTTCTTCTAATTTCTTCCAAATGCCGCAAATTCTTCGTTTAAACTTAGAGACAAGATGAGAACAATATCATATGGAAACTACGATGGTCCTTGGGTGGAACTTTGATGCAATATGCGTTGCAGGTCAGCCAACCTAGGGCCTACATTCCTAGGCTTAACATCTATATAATGCTAAGGGAAAATGATACTCGGGAAGTTTGGCCTTGACTAAGTAAACATTGAAGCTACATTCCACGAACAAAAATCTCAGTAGAGTCTTCGGTACAACGAAAATACGATTCCCTGGGACGTAGACCCAAAACTCGATTTCATGAGGACATGTAAAAGTCACAGTTACCCAAACTGACCTTATCGATTAGAAATATGTAGGATGTGAGTACATACCAAAGTAAAATACCAACCTCGAGAGAATTGTATGATTAAAATATTAATTCTTTGATAAGTTAATTTTTATTAATTTTTTTTTTATCATCCTTGTTGGAGCTGATATTGTTAAAATGTGATTTGAGTATTTCATTATCCTCAGAATAGTTAGGGTAGAGGAAGGTATGTTTATAAATAATTCGGAGACAAAATTTTAAGAGGATTAAAGTGTCACTGGATTTCTATTGTTAGGATTTCCTAGACATAGTTTGATGTATGTCGTCTCGGTGAACAGTTATTGGAGACCTTCATCAACACCAAAAATGTTTTCAACGGGAATGTGATCAACCATATGCATTATCATTATCTAATGAAAATTGAATTCTCACAGATTTTGAGACACATTTCGACAAAAAAAAAAAAAAAAAAAAAAAAAAAAAAAAAAAAAAAAATGAAGACTTAGAGCAATTAATTTCCACAGCTTTCAAAATCCGCAGGGGTCCTTCTTAGCTTCAGACACCAAACTGTTTTCTTGCTGCACTATTCTCTGGCTAGAGGGACATTCTACGAATTTTAATTGCTCCCAACATTCCCTTGGAAAATATTTTCACTCCTTTTCCCTTCAATAGTGTCGTCTATGCGGCGATCCAAATTTATAGTTAGCCAATTACAAAAAGAAATTATCTGGCGTCTATGGCACGTTGAAAACACCAGTTCCCGTTGGATCACTCAAGTTAAGCAACGTTCAGCGAGGTTGTAACATGTGGGTGTCCACGTGGGTTTGAGCCTTCAGGATGCTGGCTATTTTTCCCGCCCAATCCCGGTTGGGTGAGGTCAATTTGTAAGTTTCCAGCGAATGAAGGGTAAATCCCCGTCTCAAATGAGCAATAGATGTTAAAGAGACGTTAAGAAGAAGAAAAAATGCAATGTCTTAACATGTTTTTTTTAAATTCAATCAGTTTTTTTTTTTTTTTTTTTTTTTTTTTTTTTTTTTTTTTTTNTTTGTACTGTTTTTGTAAATTAGTAAACATTTTTGTATCATTATTATTTTTTGTAAAATATATAAGACCTCTGTTTGAATTGTGGGTGTAAAGGGACTCTTCAGTCTCACCCTCGCAGTATAAATAAGGTACAGATAGATAGTTAATGTGAGTGTCGGGCGAGTATTTGGGCCACGTGAAAATGCAACCGCTTTGTAAATTTCCAACGAATAAAGGCTATATATAACACCCGTCTCAAAAGACCATAGTTTTTAAAGAGAAGACTTTAAGAAAAGAATATATATAATAAATTACGACTACAGATCCAGGTCCCATTTATTGTTGTTGTTGCTATCGCAGTAGTTGCTGTTGTTTTTGTTATTGCCGTTCTACTTATGTTATTGTGCTCAAGTTGAAATGATAAAATAACTTATTTCATTTCATTGTTCAACACAACCTATAAAATATTAATAATATATTTCTATTATTGTATTATTGCCTATGAAATGAGAATATCTGAGGCTGTCAGACGGGGGATCGGATCAGTTCATTCAACTGTCACCCAAGTTTTATTTGTAGTTTTCAAATAGATATCAACAGGTTCAAAATTCCAGTCATTTATTCTCAGGAAGAAAGTGATCGCTCCCTGTATTCGCTTCTGGGTGTGATTGATAAAAGATGTTCTCATACTGAAGTTATCGATAACTGGGTGGTGTAGGTAATAGGGTAATACTGAGTCAATACTATCTACAACTTTCTTGTGGTCAAACAGTAGGTAAAGCAGACTTGTTACCTACTGTTTTACCACAAGGTCATTTTAGATTCCTATATATTATTTTACTTTATAATGTTTATTAAATTATAAAGTGCGGTACTCTGATTAGAATCCTTGATTACAACCTGCAAATGTCCTTGCCTGTGGTTTAGCCATTTGATTTTGACACTTGTTGTATTATTTATGTCACCATAACTATTTCTCTCATAGGTGGTGGACTGATATCAAGTTCTGAAGATGTTTATCTGTTTACAAGTTTAATAATTTCAATGATAAAATTGTAGTCTGTTATAGTTCTACACTATTGAACATAATATATAAAAAAAATTAATTGGGAGATATAGCGGATAGCTCCCTAATGTAATAAGATGATGTTGATAGCAGAGAATTGCCAGAATCATGGATATGACGTTTATTTCCAGTCCACGCAAGATAGTCAGTTCTTCGCACCAGGACGACCTGAAATACATACGATCAGAGTTCAACCGTCTATTTTTCAAAGACCTGAATCCAAAAATGGGAAGAACCTTTGTTTCTAAGGAGACTAAAACATCATTTTTACCAGGTTTTAAAAATTTTTTATGACTGCAAATAAAATTCTGTTCAAAAACTAAATTTTCACTGACCAAGGTTAGCCATTCTTCTAACTTTGATGGATATATTCAAGAAGCCTAGATTGTAATCCTATGTGATCGAGCTTTTGGCAGTTAGAGAGGTTTATTATTAAAATTGAACTGAGCAGCGATAAGATTTCCCGGTATATACAAATGATGCATGAGGACCGTCTTCCTTTGGAAGCAATTACGGGTGACTACAAGATCAAGCTACTACACACGTATCTGTGCGACTGATTCAAATAAATTTAGGGGTATAGCACTTAAATCTTTGAATAACATGTTAATAAGTGTTAAAAAATATTATCTTTAAATAAATTAAAACAAAACACTTACCAAAAACACTATTTATAATTATTTATGAACAAACTAGTTCCGAATCATTCGATTCATCATCAGTCTAGTCGAGTCAAAGGATGGAAGTTGACATAGAACTTTACCACTATAAGCTTATAATACGAGCGTATACAATCGATTACATGATTTACATGCTACATGTTTCAATTCCTCCCGAGTTGCATTTGACGCTCGAAGACTCGCGTATCTATCCCGCTTTTACCACATCTCTACCGATTTCATCATACATCTCAATAGTGGAAACAGATTAATTAAAATTCATTTTGATTTGAATTTATTTTCTCTTTATATCCAGAAATAACTTATTTCTGCATTGTACATGTTCACACCACCCTCTCCTTTGCATTTGACTTCCTATTCACACTTAACTGCATTATAACAGCAGTAGTGTCAGGCAGTAGCTATGATTTCCTCTTTCATTGTTTGTTCAATGTAAAAGATAAATAGCTTCTTCGTCTTGTGCTATAATCGTGGCCTATGATAGTAATCTCGTTTTACTATTCTTCGCTTTGATACACACGCCGCAATGGTTTGTACTATTCTAACACTAGTTTTTATTCTGATAGTTACATAGTGATAATGACTAGGAAAATAGATATAATGTATATATGTATTAACACACACACGTTTTCTATTGGACTAGAGAAAAATGAAAGATTTCAGTGTCGAGTCAATAACAGAACCAGAGGTCTAGTTTTCACTGATGAAACGTCGGGTGGAGTTGTGGAAAAGACGAATTACGGGTGTGGTAGAAGCGGATCCAGAATGAAATTTTAAGGCGGGAACTAAGGAAATAATTCCTTTTTTTTTTTTTTTTTTATNATTATATATTGAAATCGAAGACATGTCTATCCATTTTAGAAAATCTTTCCATTACTTCTTCCGGAGTTACCTCAATATCATAATTGATATTTAGAAGAGCCAATCTATTTAATCTTTTCTGCAGCATTGTAGTTCTGAGCCAGGTTTTGATTTGGCGAAAAGAATGGAAAGACCTTTCAGTGCTAGCATTTGTGGCTGGTAATGTACAAAGTGTGCAGAGCAGATGTTTGGATAGATGTTTTTATAAATATCCATGAGAAAATAATGTAGGTAGGGGGGAGGTAGGTTCAGCTTTCAACAATTTGTTTCACCTATTGAAAGAACTTTTTTTTTTGGGGGGGGGAGAACTCACCCCAGTTCCGCCCCTGTGGATCCGTCCCTGAGGTGTGGTGTAAAGACCGGTGATATGCATGCAGCGCATTCACGCCTGGCCGGAAAAAGAAAGATCGTAAGTAAGATTACGGTTGAAACAACGAACTAAATATTTATATTTAAGATAAACTGAGAAAGGTCAGAAAACGGATGCGTCCCTTAATCTTGTTGAATCTGAATGTTGATATCTACTGATCAAAAGTGTCTTTATTCAATTCAATTTCCGCAACAAAGTAATGGTCTCATTTATTGTAAAATGATCTGAATGCTAGTATTTGCTGAAGTTAATAAAAAAGTATTCATTCCCAGTACAGACTCGGCACCATAAGAAGAAAGATATCCCGAAACTTTTTCCTTCGTGGGAAAACCTTTCGCTCTTTTGTGGAAATTATCGTTATACATCTCCACACCTCCATTTAGTTATTATACTTCCTCTATTCTCTAGGGAATTCCAGCAAGAGCGAGAAGTTGTACGCCTTTCCCTAGTCACTTTTGTGTAGATTGAACCATGCTTCTTGTCTCCACCCGACTGATACAACGGTGGTGACGTCACTTCAGCATCACTTTGGTAATATTCTTATTACTACACTCATTTTAGAGACAGAATTTTCCTAGCATTTAAAGGCGCCACCGCTGATTTCTTCCAGCAGGACGAATCCTTCAAGGAATTGTCACCTAAGCCTCTTATCTGAAATACAATCCGGAGTGAAATTTGACCCAGAGAAGTGTGGTTCTTAATATCCGGTCCTTGTTTTCTTTGTAAACATTCGCTCCTCCCGCACTGTTTCCTCGCCATCGACAGTTTCCACGTCATCTTCCCCCACATCTATTTGTTCCTCCCGCACTGTTCCCATGTCATCACCGTGTATTGCTATGTGCCATGTATCTCCTGTGTTTGAACTTAACAGTTTCTATGTCTTTCTCACGTACAATACCTACTTACTTTGTATTTAAAGTTCCGTCAAAGTCTAAGCGGAAATAATAATTCATGGATGTAGTAGTGGGCAAATTTGTGTCTCATCTTTTAATATGGTCTAGTGCTTATCGATGTCAGTGCATATCTCAACAGGAGAGAGTATTTATTACATTACTAAGTATTTCCTATCAGAAGGAATTATTAGAGATAATTATGTCTCAATAGCAATTCAAAATTTTAATATATTGAGGAGCGCGGCGGCGCACCGTCCCGTTCACCATTTTAAATACAATGATCTTTGACCAAGTGATATAAATTTATGGAGGAACAATGCATTGCCACATCGCCAACGAAACATTGACACTATTGTACGAGTTTTTCCCACGGAAACTTTTGCAGAAATTGCTGACGTCTTTTGAACAATAGAAAGTAAAACGTAAATAAAAGTGAGAAGTTAGAATTAAATTTTGGTAAAAACTTAGAAACACGAAACTAGAATTCAGCGGTGCATAATTATGAGTACCTTCGTCTAACGTTAGCGCAGAACTTCATGAATTTGGGATGGCGCAGTAGTTTATCTGGTTGTGAAAAAGAATGGAAGGTGTAAAGTTGGAAGATTTGGGAAGAGAAGAAGTTAGTGAACGTAATAAGGAAGAGAAATATATCTTGGTTAGTGCTTATCATATTTAGATTTGTATAGAAGAAACTATGTTTGGAGAGTAAAATAAGAGCAAAAAAGGTTATATTTGAAAGAAGAATTGGTATGTTTAAGATAAAAAATGTCTGGCCAAATGACTGTCAATATCAATAATGATTTTATAGAGAATATAACACCAAATGAGAAAGAAAAGGTAACATCCTCACGATGGCCGGTTCTACACTATACCAGTTCCTTTTCGATCTAACTTTTATCGACTTATGTGTACTATTATTCCAAACTTTGATGAAACATTGGGAAAATAGTTGGTTCTAAGGGAGACGGACACCTTAACAACAACAAAGGAAAGACAAAAAGCATTAGAAGCTAATGTTAACTGTTCTTGTATGCAATTAGTGCAATGCCCTCTATCAGCAGGTGTAAACACATGATAAAGGGAAAGGGTTTTCATTCACCAAATCAGATTACAGGTAACACTAGGTTGTCAACAGTAGGCGGGTCCCCACTGAAACAATCAACGACATTCACACAAACAAAATGTTTTATAATAAAATCTACAATTTGATTGTTTTCAAATCTGAGAATAGTTATGACGACCTTTTCACATCTCTTTGATAACCTTTGAACTGTTTTATGTTCGAGTGGTGTCCAATGACATTTGTTTTATTGAGTAGGATTGCAATTGTATACACAATGATATGCGTATTCCTTTCACTAATATTGCAGAGTTCTCAGATATTTGCACAGAAAAGTACGACAAAAGAAAAAGTCACTTGAGGCTCTTATTTGAAAAAAGTCTTATTGGAAGAGAGATTTCCAGAATGGGAATGCAGTTTAGCAGAGCAATAGTAAGAGATCTCGTTGAATGGTGGAATGAGATTGCTTTTAACTCCCATATCCAAAATGGGAATGGAGTTTAGCAGAGCAATAGTAAGAGATCTCGTTGAATGGTAGAATGAGACTGCTTTTAACTTCCATTTCCAGAATGGGAAGGAATAGAGTTTAGCAGAGCAATAGTAAGAGATCTTTTTGAATGGTAGAATGAGATTGCTTTTAACTCCTATTTCCAGAATGGGAATGGAGTTTAGTAGAGCAGTAGTAAGAGATCTCGTTGAATGGTAGAATGAGATTGTCTTTAACTCCCATTTTCAGAATGGGAATAGAATTTAGCAGAGCAATAGTAAGAGATCACGTTGAATGGTAGAACGAGATTGCGTTTAACTCCCATTTCCAGAATGGGAATAGAGTTTAGCAGGGCAATAGTAAGAGATCTCGTTGAATGGTAGAATGAGATGGCTTTTAACTCCCATTTCCAGAATGGGAATAGAGGTTAGCAGAGCAATAGTAAGAGGTCCCGTTGAACTGCTTTTAACTCCCATCGACATGACTTGCGAAATAAAAATCTTAGAAATAAAATAGAGGCATGGTAGTAATAAAGAAAATTTAGAAACTTGGAAAGTTTTGAGTGTTTTTTTTTCTTGATCGATTCCAAAGGTTGTTATTTTTTTTATTAATATTGAAATTATTAGACCACTTGGTAAGATAGTTACTAAAATGATTTTGTACCTAAATTGTTAATTTTCTATTAATATTGAAATTATTAGACCACCAGGTAAGATACCGAATCTATCATTTTGTACGTGGCAGAGTGCGCATCATCACACTCGGCTTGCACCAAGGAGGTTCCGGGTTTGATTCCTGGACGGGTCGAAAATTTGAAAAAGTTTTTTCGAATTTTCTACTTGGTCTGGTTGTGTTTGGGGGTAACTTAGCCTCCTGAGGACAATTGAGTAGCTATGGTAATATCGACAAGTGGTAGCATTATAAGGTGAAAATTGTTAAAGTGTAGCTTAGGCTTAGTGGTATTGGAGTGAATATTGAAAATACCTTGTAATGATATGATGCCCACAAACATTGTAACATAATAACACAAAGAAATATACATTTACATTATATTGGTATTGAAATTTTATAGCCCTTTTTGAGTCCTTTGTATTTTCGAATTATCAATGTTGTTTACTTTCTGTAGCAATCAGCTGTAGATAGTATAGTTTAACACACACACGAGTTAAATCATGTTTAAATATGACCCTTCTTTGAAATAATTAGAAAAAAATATGAGCGTTTTCTCATTACAATGTTGGCAATATGGCCAGATTTAGGGGCTGCTCCTCAAAAGTAAGTATCCAGTGCTTTGTCGATTTTGTTTGTTTAAAAAGATTTTATTTTTAAAGAAAGGAATTGGCAAATTTTTTTATTATCCAACTTGGCGATAAACATTACAATTCGTTGCTCTTTTCATTTTTTTGGATCATCAGTTCAAATACATAAATATGACCTACCTAATGGCATTAGATATCTCCTTTATAGCGATAATAGAATTTCCATTACAACAAGAGAAGTGTCGGTATCCCGCAGTAATACCAAACATTGGTTTGTGTCGCCTACAAAACTTGCGTAGGATTTAACATAGTCACCTAATTTGAACATCTACAAAAAGAATATCGTGAGACGAACGTTAAAACTTTGTAACGACTTTATTGTTTAAATTTCAATAGATTTTTCCGTTATAGTAATTTCTCCTCTTTTGAATGTCTTAATAAGTTGCGCATGTTGTATCAATTGATTTAAATATACAGGGTGTAAACTATTACCTAATTCATTAGTCACAAATATTCAAATTTCATTTGAATCTAGTTGATCGAATGAGGTGAAAGTGTTTCTCATAGCTACTCACAATTTTTTTTAATGTAGCATGATCGTATCCGATGGTAGTCAGATGTATGAGACAGCAGCTCTATACAAGTTGTAGTATATTGCTTATGTTGTTAATTGTCATCATACATCCGTTCTTGGAGGCTGATAATTGACATAGGCTCCCAGAACAATGACAATCACTGCAATATAATTACGTCAGTAACATAAGAGTTATAAACATAATGATATTACAGAGTTGCTTTCTGCGTTATTTTACACCATCAGCTCAGGTGGACTCGGCCCCTGAGGATGTCACCCTCAAGTAACTTCTTACAATCTCAAGTATGATTTACTTTTTCTCATGGAAAGCTAGCAAGTCATATATGGATTGGAAGAAATTAGGCCTTCGGCTCTTTACACCACAATTTTTCTTTCGTCTTATTGTACCCCTATATCGTTCGGTGAAGTTTCGTAAAAAGCCTCAATAGCTCAGTTGTTTCAGGCGGTGGATTTGTAAACAGGAGGCTGTTGGTTCGAATCTAACTTCATCCCCCCTACTGGTCACAATAGATCTAAATAAAGGTCGCAGTGATAATTGCAGTATTAATAGAATGGCTTCAATAATAATCGTTCAATAATAGAGGGTTCAATAATAATCGTTCAATTATAGCCGGTTCAATAATAATCGTTCAATTATAGCCGGTTCAATAATAATCGTCCAATAATAGTCGGTACAATAATAATTGTTCAATTATATTGGTTCAGTAATAATCGTTCAATTACAGCCGGTTCAATAATAATCGTTCAATAATAGCCGGTTCAATAATAGCCGATTCAATAATAATCGTTCAATAATAGCCGGTTCAATAATAATCGTTCAATTATAGCCGGCTCAATAAGAATAATCGTTCAATAATATAGTCGGTTCAATAATAATCGTTCAATTATAGCCGACTCAATAATAATAATCGTTCAATAATATAGTCGGTTCAATAACAATCGTTCAATTATAGCCGGCTCAATAATAATCGTTCAATAATAGCCGGCTCAATAATAGTCGGTTCAATAATAATCGTTCAATTATAGCCGGCTCAATAATAATTGTTCGGACTTCTTATCCGTTTTGGATGAAATTTGGTGTGGACATTCACTATATTTATAAAATTAGCTGATGATTTCGAATCATTTTGGACCACACGCTGTCAAATATGTCCATTTAAAAGAGAGTTGGATGTCCAAAATCACTAGAACCTATAGTGAGACATTTTTCTTCTGCTTCTACAAATTCAATTATATCGGAGCAGCTTTGAAATGTACCTTATTTATTTCCACTGTGTTTTCGCTGCAATTTACAATAGGTACGCAGTCTGTGTGCAATCCGATAAAGCCAAAGATTTTTCCCCGGACAGCTGAAGCTGATTACGCAATGCGTATTATTGGCTTTCCGAAGAGGTAATAATATAAATAGTGTGATATTATTTAAAAAACAATGAACTTAGCAGAATTGTAAAGTGCCATAAATTCGCCTTCTACGACAAATTATGATAAACAAAATGTTCCTACTCCAATACACTACATGGCAAAATGGACTCAAAAGCTAGTCTTCATTGCAGGACAATAAGCAGAATAATCTGCCACTCGTTGAAGAAAAAGACGACGAAGAGGCCGTTCAATTCGGCACGAATGGAATACCAAAATTGATTTTATTTCATAAATTCATTTGATAAAAGAGCAGCACAATATTGTTCAACATCACAAGGACCGGCCACCTGTAGAAGAAGAACCCATCGTAACGGTCCAATTCGACATTACTATATAAAAACCGATCACGTATTGTACCCATTACACTATTCCTTTCATTGAGTTATTAATGTTATGTTTAGTAATAATAATAGTAGGACTGATTTTTACAAGAACTATCATTAGAGTAACGACTATATTTACAAGTTTGTATTTTTTTTGAAATCACCATGTCGTTTTGTAAGTGCTGATATATTTGTGTTTATTAGTATTGCACGCAGAAGTTGTACCAACTTAGAAAGTGGACTATATTTTTTTTCTTCTTGTATTATTTTTTTGATAGTTCCTATTGATTGTATTAGTAGTATTTTTAAAAGTAACAAGATCATAATTTCATCTAATGGACTACCTACAATAATATCGAACTTTTGTTTGTTCTCCAATGAGGGAATCAATGCAAGAGACAATAGGATGAAAGAACATAAATGAAGAAGATTATGGAGCATGCAACGTCGAAATGATAGTAACCTGGTAGAATTTAAAATTAACCATTTCAGCCTCGATGTTCATATTTGTCACTAATTGGCAACACAAAAATATCAAATTTTGAGGTGAAATATTTTTTTCGTGACAATTCCAAAGGATCATTATTAAAAATAATTAACCAAAATTTGGAAAAATTTGTCTTTATGTACTGTAATTCATAAAATTTGCTGATTCGTTTTTGATATCAAAAATATTTTCTTTAAATTCAACGGTTTCTATCCTGCGTATCCTGAGCCGCTTTCAAACAAAAGTCTTCTTGAGCATTCCCTTGTACAGAGTCTGAAAACAAGACGCAAATTACATGCAGTAATTTTCTTATTCAAAATATTACATGGAATGGTTGATAGTCCGTTCTTATTGGGCAAAGTTACCTTTAATGTCCCCAATGTGAAATTTCGAAATGTAAACCTCACACTTTTCAGAATTGCTAAAAACGGCAAAAAAACGCTCTCTCCAATTGAAAAAGCCATGCTGGCATACAACCGAATCCCCTAGTCTATACATCATAATCAACAGCTTTCCATCTTTTTATAATAGACTGGAGGATTTATTGGGTGAGTGTGAAGCTCTTGAATAAATTAATTTTTACTCAGTTACTTTATGGAAGGGAAAATTCTATTATTATTATTATTATTTTTATATGCATATATAGTAATGATGTAATTTTTAATTACCCTTTTATTAATATTATTAATGTTACCTGTCCACTTAGTCTTTAAGAACATAGAACAGAGTATTATAATAAATATAAATATATCTATTGAGCGCAAAAATTAAATAGGCCAGTGAAATCAGCATAAGACATTTACTCGGACAGTTATTCGTTATTCCTAGTATTTAATCGGCTCAGTTATTAACTAACTATCCAATGATTTTTCCTTTAGCCATACAATATGAGCTACAGCAACAATGGATATAAATAAGTGTAAAAGGTTGAAATTATATATAAAAAAAAAATATCTTTCAATTTGTAGAGCATCAAATTCCGCATGAAATGAGTACCAATATGATATACTTTGGTTCAGCCATAACCGATTGGACTAACATAGAAGTTACACCAATTTTCCGACCTAATATTTTTATTTTAATTCCTTTTATGAAAACATTTCTGAACATAATACGAGTATAGCAATATTTATTCCTACACTGATTAATTTATACCTAATAAATTTGATGTCTTACTAATAATAATGAAAATCATTAATTATCTTGGTTTCTTTCAATTACTATTCTTTCTTTAAAAAAATAAAAAATACTTATAAAAAACAACTTGTTAATGATTGTGTGAAAATTATAAAGAGATACCATATTCCCCCGTCTGATATGTCCTCATATATTATCACTAGATATGCCACTAAGCAAGAACTCTATAAGTTACAATGTTACTAATAGAATATATCTCTATCTGGCATCTTTATAGCACCAATAAACAAGTTACACTGATACCACTTTTGCAAAAAAAAAAAAAAAAAAAAAAAAAAAAAAAAAAAAAAAAAAAAAAAAAAAAAANAAAAAAAAAAAAAAAAAAAAATTTGCCTTGTTATTACAGAAACAGTAAGTTATTTTGCAATGTTGCAAATAAAATAAATACCAAATAATTGAAATAATTATGGTACAATTTATTATTGATTTTAGGTGCCAAAAGATGTAAAACCCTGTCTAAATTTGTCTATAAAAAATTACAGTAGAGTGCCAATTATATACGAAATGCGTCGGTTAGTAGAAACCGAAAAACGAGGCAAAAAGGTGATTCTCGAAGATGAAACAAACTAAAATGTTGGATTTTTTCTATTAAGGAGTGATCCTTTTGGGAACAGCGTGAATGCAGTCCAACACGTTATTTATTTAGATCCAATTTGAGTTTATTAATTATTCTTCGATATAGCCAACGTGGGGAGCAAGCCAGATTCATTAGTTGACGGTCCTATGTAAATGAGAAGGTTTGGTGTTAGGAAAGGCGTTAAAATGTTCCGTCTTAAACCAAAGATGAAAAGTCAGCAGCATAGAAACCACGTAGGAAATGCATTTTTCTACGCAATGGATACTCTAAAAAGCAGGCGAGGGTTAAAGAGAGTAGTCACTGAACGGAAGACTATGGTAGAATTAAGGGAAGGCAACGCCGACCTTAAATAGAATTGGGAAAAAGTGGAGTTGGTCTTCGAAGCTGGGGACATTACTGTCAGTCATACCAAAGGCTTATCTCTAGAGAAGAATAATAGCCGAGGAAAACATTAGTAAAATAATAAACCCATGAGTGCTAAGTTGGCAGTGTTTTTATTATAATAGTCGTATTCTAAATTGATCTTTTATTTCTGATTGCAGAGTACAAAGTTTATTTAAATTAAGAATAAATCACATCATGCACTCACTGCTGAATGGAAAACAATTTCGCATGCATGGCACAGATAATATAAAATTGCATGTTATGTTTTCTTCTACAGTAAGAATGAGAAATTTGAATGAATTCATTAGAATTAAGTTAGTGGTTGGTAAAGTGTTGGCAACTTTCTGGGAATGTTAGATGGAAAAACACAATATGAACATCAGAATTACCAGATATAAATTAGAAATATTTTTACGGAACAAATGTCTGTCGGCTTACCGGACAGGCCATTATGCACTCTAAGGCCGTGGTTTGGTACATAGTTTTGCATCACCTAATTACATAGTTTTGCATCACCATCACCTAGACAGTATTGACGGAATAATGTGCAGGATCTTTCAATCTCAGTCATTGGGAGGGTAATGTTCCTCGGCATTAACATCGTCACTTCGCATCGGTGAAATTGATCCACTGTTTTTTTTTTTTTTTTTAATCCCGACCTCATAGTTTTGCGAAGCGATTTTTTTTTCAATTTTCGCTGTGGTGGCGCACCACAAACAATGCACAAAGAGAATTTCTCGGTTCATCAATATAACTGAGAGAGAGGAATTAATGAAAAATATTGGGTCAGATGAAACAAATTTATGCTGAGGAAACAGGGGACGTAAGCTCAAACAGGGCCGTACCTAAGATTTTTTTTTTGGGGAGGGGGTCCGAAGCATTGACAGCGAAGCCAGGCCTAACACTTGAAAATGATCATCATGGAAGGTGATGTTGTTTTTGCTGTTGCTGCTGCTGTTGTTTTTGCTGTTGATGTTCTTATTGTTTTTGTTGTTGCTTATGTATTTGTTGGTGGTGCTGCTGTTGTTCTTGTTTTTGTTGCCGTTGTTGTTGATGCTGCTATTATTGCTGTTGTTGTTTTTGTTGTCGATGTTGTTGTTGTTTTCGCTAATGTTGCTGTTGCTGTGGTTGCTGCTTTTAATATTATAGGTCACGTGCAAAGTAGAGTAATTTCATTAAAAAAACGATTGAAATATCGGGGGGGGGGCTGGACGCCATGGCCTCCCCCCTGGGTACGGCCTTGAGCTCAACCATCGTAGTGACATCGTCGATATTGTTTGGATTGATAATTTCCAAGTTGTAAAGCAACCATTACATCGTCAGGATACTTCTTATTTATCGATGACGAAAGATAATTGTCCTGATTGAACATTTTATTCTGAGAATCACTGAATTATATTAAAAGATTATTCTTCATGTTGTTGATTTGGAAATGCAAGAACATAAGATTGAGCCCCAACAACAACAGTCTTCATCTTGAGGAATCCATTCTAATGATCGTATTAACATGCGAAAGTGTTTGGAAACCGAACACAAACATATGAATGTAATTAAAAATAATCGTAGGCAGAACTGATGTAAGGCGACAAAACACAATTCCGGACATTATGGAATCGTGACGGTGTCGATGCAAAACCAGGCGGGTTGAATCACGAAGCTGGCAAATAATTGTATCAGAACGTAAACAGATATATGTAAAAAATGCATTGATATAAATGCATATTATAATGCAATTCGCACACAATTCCAATATTTCTTCTCCTCTTACAAATGCATCTTTGATGCCCGAAAGTAATTTGATATAATATAAGAATTAGCAAAACCTAAAATTTTTCGGGATACAATCCCTAAAAATCTGAAATTATGAATTTAAATTTATTGGGTTATAGGGGCAGGAATGTAGCCATCGATGGTCCTAATGCCGAGTATATACAGAAAATTTGGTGTCGGGAAGGGCATGCAGCCCTTAAAAACTCTGCTTCAAACCAAAGATGAAATGTCATCAGCAAAATGCGAGTTTCTACACAGTTTCTATTAATACTGTGAGAGGCAAGAGTAACCATGGTAGGGTACAGACACTGATTGATTGATTGAAAAATTAAACTTTATTTAATACAAATAATTATGACAATTAAATAGATAACCTCCTAAGCTCCCTGGAACTTCTGAGGAGGTATGGTTCTTCTCCTTCTAATACACCCGATGTGGAACTGAACGGAGGAGGCCGGCTTCTCCACGGTCCAATCTATAGCCCGCAAACACCCACCCCCACCATCCACCCCCACAGNTTTCGTAACTGATCAGAAAGTATGGTAGAATTAGGGAAACCGGTTGGATTCAGCACTGTTTTCCTAGAATTGGGAAAAGGTGAAGCTGGTGTTCATAACTTTTGAACACCATATCATTTTTATTACCGCTGATTTTTCAACAGTATAACAACACTAGAATGTCATATTTCAAACTACAGAAGTTACGGAACTCATTGGAAATTTACACAAAACTGGAAATCTAAAATTAATTTAGAGATGGTATTTTGGGTGTAGTATGAAGTCATATTACTTGAGAAAGGCTGAACAGATCGCGACTCACCACTCTATTTTGTAGATGATATAAAACTTATTTACTGAAATTTAGGTATATTGAAAACATAAAAGCCACAGTACATCAGACACTTCGCCCACTGAAGCTATGTCATAAGTCGGTACCCGGGGGCGGATGTCTTAGTCAAGCCGATGTCTTAGGTTTTTTTGTGGAAAGGTGAAGCTCTTTTGAATCACAAATCTTGTACACTTCTCACTAAGGCTCCCTTTATTATGCGTTTTTATAGAAATTTCCCTCCTCTACAAAAAAAAAAAAAAAAAAAAAAAAAAAAAACATAACCAACTACACTGGACTTTAGAAGAAATCACATTTAGGTGCCAAGTTGGCATTTGACGGCATAATTTAGGTCTGGACGCACTAATATTCGTAAAACTTACAAGGTGACCCAAAGCTCACTTTTTGTAGATAATTTGACCATTATCATCAATACTGAGAATGTTTATGTTTTTCAATTTCCCCATTCATTTTAGCACCAACTTCTTGTCAATCCATCAAAACACCAGGGGGACTATGTTAGAGATTATTTTTATTTCCGCAAAAGATAGCAAAATGGAAATTGTTTGTATTTGAGATTAAAATTGACAAACTTCCGTCCTTTTTTGTTTCTAATGAGGAACTCATTGACACTATCTAGGACTAGGGTAGGGCTTGATAATCCTTTTTTTTTTTCTTTTTTCTTGCTTAACGCCTCTTTAACATCCATTGGTTATTCGAGACGGAGGTTTTCCATTTGCTGGAAACTTTTAAAACTGCTACTCACATTGACCAGCCTGGGTTGGGCCGAAAAAACCTGCATCACGAGGGCGCAAACCTACGTTGTCATCTACTAGAAACTAAGTAAAACTTCGCTGGACGTTGTTTAATTTCAATAATCTTACGGGAATTATTCAACGTGCGAGATAGGTTGGCAAAAATGTGCCTTCTAACATTCTAGATTTAAGTCAATGGTTTCCGCAATGATCAATGTTGTCCGGTGATCTTTTGTATCGCATAAGTGTGTTAATGTGCGAATCGGCATTTTTTTTTTTTTATTTTTTTTTGTGTAAACCAATGTTATGCCTTCTCTTACGTAAAATATAATATCTGAGTAGACTGTAAGTCACTTTCAATTATTTTAAAAATAAAAACCAATAAATAACTATACTTACAGTGTGGGTCCCTTAGATCCTAAATCCTAATGGAGTGAAATGGAAATAATGTATTTGAAACACACATTGTGTTCAATTTGTGAAAAAAATCTTATGATTTTTTGCGCATAAGTTAATTACAGTCATTTTGATAGAATACCAAAATGGCAGTAAACCCGTTTATCTATTTTATGTCCATCACCGAAAAATCTAACTGAATCGGTTTATACGTCCATCAATCACAAATTTTGCAAATATGACATTTTCTATGTAATTGCACTAATAATTTTGTCAAATGAAATATGACTTGGAAAAAACTTTTTAAAGCGTCATTCATCAAATATATTTTTTTGGTTGTGGCATGGTAGAATTAAGAAAAGGAACGCCAACCCCAAAGAGAGGGTGTCTCTCGGAAGAGATGAGTTTTTAGAACTTTTTTAAAGAATAGACACTACTCTACAAGGAAAGTTTTATAGTTTCATGAAATGTTCTGCGTACATTACTAACACACCCAGTATATCTGCCACACTGTTTCTAAAGATAATAAATATTAATAAAGTGAATAAAAAAATTGATAAAACTATCAACTAATAGTGTCGGCCATGCAGTAGAAATAAAATAAGTGACGGCTTAAGATGCGATTGCTTATCAAAAGACCTTTAGAGCATTTTTTTGTTTGTTTGTTGAATTGTCTTTTTTCTCTATTGAATGGATATCAGATAGTTATCAATAAGCTCTGTCCCTAACCTACTTTTAAAAAATCGATTTCAATGTAAAATTGATTTGTAATTGACCGAAGGAAAAATGAGATCTACGCTGTTAATTCCATCTATTCTGAGCTAATTTGTTTGATGTCTATTTATACCACGATAACTCTCGAACGCGTGGCCGGATTTTAATGAAACTTGGAATGCAGTGTGGGGACATTTAGGTATAATGTTCATGATCAGAGCCGGGTCGTGGGTAATTTTTTCATCCTTGCGAATTACTGTTGTGAGGGGGAGAACTAATTTTCAAAACTTTTACGGTTGTAAAAATAAGGTAGACTTAAATTGTCAAGTTATACAATTCGATTTTATTTACAAGTCCTGAATACAGTTTGGAGAATGCTAATTATGGCGCGGGGGGGGGGGTGGTTGCAGTATGCCACCACACAGGTAATTACGTCTTTTTGTCTATTATAAAAATTCATCATAATTGAATAATTAGGTTAAAATATATTTTTTTATTATTTTTTTTTTTGGGGGGGAATTNGGGGGGGGAATTCGCACGGCTCGCATGGCCTCGGGCCAGCTCTGTTCATAGTTGATACATTTTAGAGCATCTTTTTAGGCTACGCGATATAGTTTATTGTGGCCTTTTTGTTGGTATTTGAAAACAAATTGTATCTTTTGAAGTAAGATAAAGAAAAGAACATGATAAGATAATTCAAGGATAATTTTGTTGTTTGTAAAAGGACCTCCCCAGAATACTTACTTTAGTCAGAGCTTATACTGGTCTGCATTCAAATCAATGGTTCCATTATGACATGCATCTCATTTTGAGCAAATGGTTTTAAATTGTTTGATTGATCCTAGCTTTTTTTTTTAATTTGGTTTAACGTCTATTTAATATCTATTGGTCGTTCGAGACGGGGGTTTTACCCTCCATTCGCTGGAAACTTGCAAACCGGCTACCCACATTGACTTCACGCCGGAAAAATAGTCAACATCACGACGCCGCGAACCCATATGAACCCCCACATGGTACAAACTTCCGTTTAGTGCTTAACTTCAGTGATCGAACGGGAACTGGTGTATTCAAAGTGCATTGGCGCTGGCTATATCTAGCTTTACTTTTATTAAAGATATTATTTAATGTCATATCTGAGTTGCAGCATTTAACTCAGTTGAAATCAGAAGCCCAGTAATCGTAACATAACAGAAAATTTTGAGGTCGGAACGAAAGGTAACCGATTTCGTTATACCTAGATCTTAATTTCCCCATCCAGAATGATTACCCATAAATTGATAATCTTGAGTGCGTTATACCAGTGTGTCATTATTGGTAAGGTATGTTTTTGTTTTAATAGGAGGCGCATTGTATAATATTACCAGAATGTTTGCAGAAATCTGGGTAATTGTGCATTATATAGAAAAATACCTAGCTAAAACGGCAAGAGACGTCGAAAAATAGTGCGAAATTAGAGTTCCTTAGAATCGTGCAAAATCAAGAGTTCACATTAGATTATATAGAAAACTAACCAGCTAAAACGGCAAGAGACGTCGAAAAATAGTGCGAAATTAGAGTTCCTTAGAATCGTGCAAAATCAAGAGTTCACATTAGATTAATGCTAACCTGAACAAGTTGATTTTGTTTGAGATCAACAGTTAGTTGTTCAAATGGCTTGTTTTTTATTTTATCTCTTTCCTTTGACTGACATTTGCAAACTGATAACTGATTGACTTGATTCATTGATATTTCAATTTTAATTAAGTCTTTTATAATACTATACTGACTACTAACTTATGTAAACAATAGATCAGAGGTAAAATGTTTTAATTAGGCTTTACCTCTACATACGCAGGATCTGATCTTAATCTCAACATCTCTTTTAGCCTTTCACAGAGAAACAAAAAAGAACAATGTGTGATAAAAAAACATTGCCAAGTTATCAATCCCCCACATTACCAAATGTAAAATCCAAATGATGCCAACTATTTCAATAAATATTGAAAAATTGAAGGGAATATATCCCCCAAACCCTAAAAACACAAGATGAGATCCCAGGAAAATTATGAAATTCGAACGATTCCATGAAAGAATCGCCTGAGTGCTTGAACTACGACGGGCAACAATCGGTTGTCTCATTTAACATATTGATAAACAAATGATGTTCTCTGTCCGATGACTCTCCTAAAATATGTATTTAGTGCTCCGTAAAACCGTACATATCATACGTACTTAGATATAATTTGTTTTTGCTTGCATAGGGTGTGGGTGAGGGCAAAATGCCGTAATTTCTCGTTGAGAAATTTTGCAATCTATTTCCTTAGAGAGTCCAATAACAAAAAAATTTGGTAATCTATACAATTTTGCTGTCCATTTTCGAAAATGTTCCCTAAATATTTCCAATTTTTTGAAATAAAAAAAAATTGAGGAAAAATCAGAAAAACTGAATTGCGGTCTTTTGCCTCGTTTGATGGGACAAAAGACCGCCCGGCGGTTTCCTGCCCCAATTTTCAAAAATTATAACAGTTATGGTAAATTTCTCATCAGTTCCCTTCCAACACCCAGATGGGCCAAAAAACACAACAATTTTGCGGCTTTTTGCCCCCTTAGAAGCACGGTCTTCTGTCCCATTCGGGAAATTAATTTTCAATTATTAATTAAAAGAAACTATTATGTTTAATATTACCTCACCATAATACACTGCTTTTAAATAATTATTTTAACATGATTAAATGACAATAGTAGATAATAATAATAAAAATCGAAAGTTACTTTGCGCAAATTCAAATCTACCATATTTTCACTCCTCTGTCTAGTTTCATACTACTAGGGATGGGCTAGTCATCCACGAGTCGAATCATCTTTTTGAAATGAGTCGACTCTTCAAAGAGTCGACTTACGAGTAGCTTTTTTTGTTGACTAATAAAGATAATAAAGGAAGAAATATTTTTCCGGGTATTTGTTGTTTACTGAAGGAAAATGTTCTTTTATTCTGGTGACGATTGATTGTGATGTCTTTTCAATGTATTCCCCGAAGTTGGGGACGTTTATTTGGTAGATGCCCCTTTAGTCAATTGGTTTTATTATGTCTTTCGGATCAAATAAGGCGTTTTTGAAAATTGTCACTCAATGCGAGTCGAGATCGAAAGTCGACTCATATTTGTGAGTCGAGTCAATCATGTCGACTCACCTAAGTGAGTCGAAAATCTCATCCCTACATACTACCAAACTCGGTATGTGGGATCTCTGATGTTTATGGAAAATTATTATGATAATTTCTCAATCTGTGTAATTATTGACTGCGTCCTTTTACCCCCACGCACCTTATATGCAAATATGTGCGCTATGACATTAGATAAATGCCGCTCTCTGCTAGCACACTAGGGTTACGATAAATTCGTTCAAAATCATTTGTATATGTTCAAAGACGAAATATTTTTTGGATGGAATTTTCGACCAAAAGATCAATTCATAAGTAGCTGATTAGTTTTTGGACCCCATTGAGTTAGCCGGGGCTAAAGGACAATTTGAGAAACAGTAATAGATACAATTATGTTTATTGTATTCATCCTCGAATAATAACTTGGCGGTATGAGGAACTACTCTTTAAATTGTAAAATAAAGATACAAACATTGTAATGTTCTTTGAAAAAGTTATTGATGGGAATCGAACTAAAACTAACGAGATAGTTCCTCGTGTCCATGTCCATTGGATGATGGATGTCCTTCACAGATGTTGGAACTGGATTCTAAACGAACTATAATATGCAATCATTGTAACGAGCTAGGCTTTTTAACAGAATTCATTAAGTACAATCTTGAAGATAGTAATCTTTCAAAAAAAGAATTTGGTTGAAGTTGTAATATAAAAAAATTGAGGGGAGGGGGGTGTATTTTTTTTTTCAAAGGTTCATTATTGAAAATAATAAACAAAAATTGTTACCAAGTAGTCTATCTCTCCATTCGTCGAACATAGCAAATCAACACCTATCAACACCTAAAGATACATGGATCAGGCAATAACACAATGGATTACAAGATGGCGGAACTCCAATATTTGACAGTCAAAATAGGAGAATGGATAATATGAGAACAAAGACGAGAGCTGACCCAAATGATGGAATGTGTTCAAAGGTGAAATGATAAAGCCGTGGAAAGTGTAGAAACAAATTCCTCCATGCCCAGCACATGGGAACTCAAGTATAAAATGTTTAATCTCAGAAAGAGAAAAAGTTCTCAGCTTATCAGACTTTAAACCAGAAGACCTGATTGAGATTCATGAATATAAATTTACTGGGTGGGTGGGGCAGAACTTTGTGTACATCAACATACAATATCGTTGCATACATGCAAAGAAAAACCAATACACATATAGAAGTCCACAGTTTGCTCAATCTGCACAATCTCCTATAAGAGCATGTGTATTTGTTTCCCCTTGCATTTATATGCAAAGACGTGTGCTATGCAATCATTGCGTAAGTATGCGGGAATACCCTTGGGTTATGACAAATCCATCTAAAAGGATTTGCGCAAAATTTCAATCAGAAAATATATATTGGATCGAATTTTTGACCAAATGGAGTAAAGTCTTGTTTAAACTTCTGCGATTTTGCAATAATTCACTGTTGCATTACATTTTGCAACAGTACCACAATATTTTTTCAAGATATCTCCGTGACAGATTGTGTATCATCTTCGTGCATCATCGGCTTGTGCCGGGAAGGTATCGGTTCGAATCCTTGTCGGGTCGAAAATTAGAGAATTTTCTTTTACAATTTTAGCCAAATTTTAAATACAAAACATTTTAACCTACGAAAAAATTAATTCTGACAATTTTCTCCAATAATTATCTACCTAAGAAGTGTAATAATGTCTAGGTATACAAAATATGAATAAAATTTCAGTTCCCGTTAGATCACTGAAATTAAGCAACGGACAGCGAGGTTGTACCATGTACAACCTCGCTGTCCACGTGGGTTCGCGCCCTCATGATGCTGGCTTTTTTCCGGCCCAACCCAGGCTGGGTGAGGTCAATGTGGGTAGCTGGTTTGCAAGTTTCCAGCGAATGGAGGGTGAAACCCCCGTCTTGAATGACCAATACATGTTAAAGAGACGTTAGCCAATTTTTTTTTTAAAAAAAAAATATTTTCATTTACAACGAGTACAAACTTTTGAACGAGTAATCCAAATTTGATGAAATTTAGTTTTGTGTCAATTACGTCGGAAGGAGTTAGTTTTTTTGTTATTTAGGACTTTTATTGACTTCATTTTGTACTACAATCGGGAACTTGAATGCGTGGACCGTTTTTGTAATTAGTGTTATTTGGTATACTATATTTTATGAGAATTTGATTATTCGATCTTTCCAGCCCACCCAATATACACCGAACGTTATTATTGAGTACAAAATAATGTATCTACACATAAACTGGTACCCGCTCTCTCAAGATCAATACATAATTGTATATAATTGGTTAATATAGGTATTATTAAATCAGCTCTTTTTTATAATTGTTCTTTGGATTTTAGAATTTTTAAGAAAGAGAGGCGCCAATATCAGGTTTATCGTTTTGTACTAGTGGATTATCACGCAATGAAATCAAGCAGAGAATCAGTTAAGAGAGATTTAAATATTTAAAGTTGGTGATAAGCACGATAAATGGCTGATTGGCTGAGCCTGAGAAGCAGACAGCACGAAGTAAGTTCTAGGAGTCTCCTGCCCAAAGGAATGCCGAGCAGTTCACTACAGGCGATTTATGCACTTTCAATGGGGGTTGTTTAGTGGATCGTATAGGTGAATAGACGTAAAGAGTTTGGGGGGGGGGAGTTACACAACAACAACACACAGTTTATGGGCTCTGGCTCATATTCGTCCTAATACAACCAAGGTGTCTTGCGTAGCTTGACTCTTAGTCAGATGGAAAAAAGGATCCCACCTACCTAGGAGCTGGCTGCTCTAAACATCAAACGAAATTTTGATTAAAGTTCATCTCACAAAAAAATTATCATTGAAAAAAGGCCAAGTTCCTCCAATTCTTCCAAAAAATTCCGCCTATGAAAGTAGTGATATCGATTATTGGGGCCAAGTTTATTGTTGCTGCTGTATATCCCGCACTTAAATTTATTATTGCACGTTCTGCTGTCTCAATTCTTATAAAGTAATACCGACTNGCGAATATATTTTTCCAAGCTAAGTCCAGAAATGTGTGCATATAGTTATATAAGTTATATGGCGATATAGTGGACTGACAACGTAGAAGAATGCGAATATATTTTTCCAAGCTAAGTCCAGAAATGTGTGCATATAGTTATATAAGTTATATGGCGATATAGTGGACTGACAACGTAGAAGAATGCGAATATATTTTTCCAAGCTAAGTCCAGAAATGTGTGCATATAGTTATATAAGTTATATGGCGATATAGTGGACTGACAACGTAGAAGAATGCGAATATATTTTTCCAAGCTAAGTCCAGAAATGTGTGCATATAGTTATATAAGTTATATGGCGATATAGTGGACTGACAACGTAGAAGAATGCGAATATATTTTTCCAAGCTAAGTCCAGAAATGTGTGCATATAGTTATATAAGTTATATGGCGATATAGTGGACTGACAACGTAGAAGAATGCGAATATATTTTTCCAAGCTAAGTCCAGAAATGTGTGCATATAGTTATATAAGTTATATGGCGATATAGTGGACTGACAACGTAGAAGAATGCGAATATATTTTTCCAAGCTAAGTCCAGAAATGTGTGCATATAGTTATATAAGTTATATGGCGATATAGTGGACTGACAACGTAGAAGAATGCGAATATATTTTTCCAAGCTAAGTCCAGAAATGTGTGCATATAGTTATATAAGTTATATGGCGATATAGTGGACTGACAACGTAGAAGAATGCGAATATATTTTTCCAAGCTAAGTCCAGAAATGTGTGCATATAGTTATATAAGTTATATGGCGATATAGTGGACTGACAACGTAGAAGAATGCGAATATATTTTTCCAAGCTAAGTCCAGAAATGTGTGCATATAGTTATATAAGTTATATGGCGATATAGTGGACTGACAACGTAGAAGAATGCGAATATATTTTTCCAAGCTAAGTCCAGAAATGTGTGCATATAGTTATATAAGTTATATGGCGATATAGTGGACTGACAACGTAGAAGAATGCGAATATATTTTTCCAAGCTAAGTCCAGAAATGTGTGCATATAGTTATATAAGTTATATGGCGATATAGTGGACTGACAACGTAGAAGAATGCGAATATATTTTTCCAAGCTAAGTCCAGAAATGTGTGCATATAGTTATATAAGTTATATGGCGATATAGTGGACTGACAACGTAGAAGAATGCGAATATATTTTTCCAAGCTAAGTCCAGAAATGTGTGCATATAGTTATATAAGTTATATGGCGATATAGTGGACTGACAACGTAGAAGAATGCGAATATATTTTTCCAAGCTAAGTCCAGAAATGTGTGCATATAGTTATATAAGTTATATGGCGATATAGTGGACTGACAACGTAGAAGAATGCGAATATATTTTTCCAAGCTAAGTCCAGAAATGTGTGCATATAGTTATATAAGTTATATGGCGATATAGTGGACTGACAACGTAGAAGAATGCGAATATATTTTTCCAAGCTAAGTCCAGAAATGTGTGCATATAGTTATATAAGTTATATGGCGATATAGTGGACTGACAACGTAGAAGAATGCGAATATATTTTTCCAAGCTAAGTCCAGAAATGTGTGCATATAGTTATATAAGTTATATGGCGATATAGTGGACTGACAACGTAGAAGAATGCGAATATATTTTTCCAAGCTAAGTCCAGAAATGTGTGCATATAGTTATATAAGTTATATGGCGATATAGTGGACTGACAACGTAGAAGAATGCGAATATATTTTTCCAAGCTAAGTCCAGAAATGTGTGCATATAGTTATATAAGTTATATGGCGATATAGTGGACTGACAACGTAGAAGAATGCGAATATATTTTTCCAAGCTAAGTCCAGAAATGTGTGCATATAGTTATATAAGTTATATGGCGATATAGTGGACTGACAACGTAGAAGAATGCGAATATATTTTTCCAAGCTAAGTCCAGAAATGTGTGCATATAGTTATATAAGTTATATGGCGATATAGTGGACTGACAACTGACAACGTAGAAGAATGCGAATACATTTTTCCAAGCTAAGTCCAGAAATGTGTGCATAATATATGGTTATACCAAGTGATGAAATGGATGGATTCAGAAGAAGATTTTTGTTTTCCTACAATAGCCAGTTATACCCACCGGACTGAACTGTAAGCACCATAATAATTACAGACAAGGGCCATTAAAAACCTTATATCAACATATTTCTAGCATTTTTCAAAATCTGAATCTAGAAAAAGGAGAAGTTTCCGCAGCAATATCATGAACACAAATTACAAAAATATAAAAAACTAGCTGAGTACCCGAACTTCGTTTCGAGAAGATGAGAGAAATATGATAATAAATCTGACTCCTACATTAATAATCATATCACCGAGGTGCAACCTTTTAAACGCGATCAGAGCATACACATAGATTACATATTACCTACACGTTTGATAACCTAGGAAGAACATGGGGAGTAGTAACCGGTTGTTAAGCTGCGTAGAACGTGTTGGGAGTAGTATTGGGTTAGGTTCCAAAAAAAATAAAATGCGTGTTGAAGTCTGCGCAAGGTTAGGCTGCGCAAGGTTAACCTTGCGCAATCGAATGATTCGCAATGATTCAAATCGAATCATGATGAATCGAATGATTCGAAACTAGTTTCTTCATAAATAATTATAAATAGTGTTTTTGGTAAGTATTTAATATAGGAATGTCTATTGAGACTTAATATTTTGTTTTGTGATAGAAAGATTTTTATAGTTTAAATTTTCGTCTAATGACTTTTTCATTTAAGAGAATTCATATCTCTTAAATGAAAAAGTCATTAGACAAAAATTTAAACTAAAAAAATCTTTCTATCACAAAATAAAATGTTTTTGGTAAGTGTTTTCTTTTAATTGTTTTAAAAGTTAATATTTTTTAACACTTATAATAAACATGTTATTCAAACATTTAAAAATTAACATCGTGTCCACTGAGAACCTATGGTTACATGTGTTGAGATCTGGACGAAGTTAAACCATTGACGAACGTAACATCAGTATGAGTAGTTGAGTAGTATTCATTACAAGTGGCAATGATATTGAAAAAGAAATGTTTGCAATATTTGTGCAAAATTATAATTCCTTGATAATCTCATAAAGAAGGGCATCCACTTGACAATCACCATTGACAAGATCGAGACAATATTGACAGTATAGGAAGACGACAAACGATTAAATAATTAAATTGGTGCACTAATCACCTTGACCTCTGTTAAATGAATGCACCAGTATTCTATTAAAATTGCATTAGAAGTTTCCTCAAGTCGATATCAATTCAATGTGATAGATGGAAACGTTCGTAAGGTTGTAGATTGATTGACAAAAGAAAATTATTTAGTTCTGATGGTATTAGACAAATGTTATAAGTAGATATATTTAGTTCGAATTATAATTGTTGAGACACAGGAGAAATAATATATGTTTTGTTTACAAATATGAGCAGGAGGTTAGGCAACGTTGTCGCTAGTACTTTTCAATACATAGCAGCTTTTTTTTTGGCAAAAACGTGGAAAGGTTGTAGATTAATTGTTGACAAAAGAAAATCATTTAGTTCTGATGGTATTAGACAGTTGTTATAAGTAGATATATTAAGTTCGAATTATAATTGTTGAGACACAGGAGAAATAATATACGTTTTGTTTACAAATATGAACAGGAGGTTAGGCAACGTTGTCGCTACGTTGTACTTTTCAATACATAGCATTTTTTTTGGCAACAACGTAGAAAGGTTGTAGATTAATTGTTGACAAAAGAAAACCATTTAGTTCTGATGGTATTAGACAATTGTTATAAGTAGATATAGATATATTTATTTCGAATTATAAGTGTTGAGACCACAGGAGAAATAATATAGGTACGTTTTGTTTACAAATATGAACAGGAAGTTAGGCAACGTTGTCGCTAGTACTTTTCAATATAGAGTAGTGTTTTTTCTGGCATCAACACTGTCTCCAACTCTCTTCATTTCAATTGCATTTGAGAAGCACAACACACACAATCTGAGGAAAAAATATCCACTTCAAAATAAAATCATTTTGCCTTTGCGACGACTTATTATGGTATGCTTTCGTAGAAACTGTAGAAAATTTAATGTGATATGAATTTGTCAACAAAAAATCATTGGTAAATTCAAATCTTGGCACAAGGCACTCTCCGGTATATTTCCAATTATTACCATTATGGGCTTCGTTGCTACTCAAATTTTTCTCTCGCATCTCTTTCCGATCTTTCTTTTTTCTCTTATTCTTGCAACTTTCTTACCCACGTACTCCTCGAAAAACTCTTCAATTCATGGAATTCCAGATTCCAACATCAATCTCTAAAAGTAAAGCCCCATGAAACCACACCTCTCTATGCCTCTCAACGCCCTTAATTTTCAGAAAGAAGAACAAAAACTCTATTCCCGGTTTTCTTCTCTGAAAAATCTAATATTCATCCAAATTGTAAGCCACCAAACAACACAAATGATTCATTCATAAAACATTTAAACACGAATAAATCATTAACATTATTAAAACAAAACAAAAAACCTTAAAGGCAAAGAAAAATAATAATCATGGGAAGCACAATGCAACACTAAATGAAAAACACACACAATCACAGGTGTAGTCCAGTATTGTACCACAAGTAGCCAAAATGCTGTAGGCCAAAGCAACACACAAGCTTGATAGTGAAAGAATAAATTACTTATTTATGATCTTATAATTTCAAATCTCACATCCAGTTTGAGAATATAGCCTAAAGTAAATTAACATAAGTTTAGAAACGAGAGAGGAATCTGGTGGTGTGTTTTTGGTGCTTCCATCTGGTATCTTGCACACAACAGATAAATATTTTATAATGTTTTCCGCATTGGAACCGCATCGAGTATTACATCTTGGAAAACCAAGCATACCACAAAATACGGACCTCTGATATTTTAAGGAGGTATAGCCGTAGAAAACATTCCTTCAGTAAAAAGGAGAAGTTTTGTTTTGTAAGGCCATGTCTCACTGAAGTGAACACGAAACCTTGAATCCTGATTCCGGTTTTAATATAAAAGAAAGGCGAGTCTACGGAAACTGTCATAAACCTTTGATGCCGGACCTGCAAGAAGTAACTTGGCGCATAGTGTTTTTGAATTGAATTGGAAACCAGAGGCACTAACCGAAAACAGTAAAAACGAACTATTTGCGAAATTCTCAAAGTTTTTCAATGCATTACCAAACCATAAAGGACTATGTAGAAGATCCTTATGCTATGAATTCCGTTGCACTTCTAGGGATACGGTTTGCTCCTCAACACCGTCAATGGGCATGTACCCGTTGCAGTCTCTCATAAAATCCAATGACGGCCTGCCAGCCACGCAAGAGTCAATGAACGTAAGAAGAAACGATGAAATGACATCAATGGGGACCTGAATCATAGCTGAGGCGTATATGTATAAGGATCCAAGTCACATCAACATATTATTTATGTCATGACTCCCAATGCGATATGCCAAGTTGGGGAAGTGTTCAGACTGTGTTCACATGTGAAGATTTAATCTCATTACAGTAATGATGCATTTAATTTCATTCACACTTCATTTCGAGGCATTTAATTTCCACGCTTGTGGTTCTTATTTAGAAAGACCGGCGCGATTATTACGCCTTCGCTTTTTACTAAACGGTTGTACATTTTGATAAATTTATTTACATTTTCTCTCACTCTATTTTCATGTTAGTTGTTATGATTATGTCGTGTTTAAACTAAGTTATTATGTTTTCTTAAAAAATAGGATTAAATAATATTCACTACTTGTTAACAGATTCAGAGTGTTGCTGAAACGTGTTTTCTTTCATTCGTAAGGAGGTATTCGTAAGTCATATTATGGATCACAGTAGCGTTCCACCCGGCTAGTAACAAAAGCGGCAGTTGCCAAGAGAATTTTATACGCCACAGAACACATTGCCTATTTCAAGTACTTCCAGAAGAAAACACTATACGCATTGCGCTAAATCGGTCATTATTACAAATTTATGTTTAATGAACCTCTAATGTAGAACAAGGTGGGCCCACTACTTAGTGGTTAATTTATAACGAACCGAGTTACCCCAACAAGACCGCATGTTGGTGAAGAGAGTGAGGAAGTCAGACTAAAGTTCTGAAATCCGATGGGGTGTGGTCGGAATTTAAACTCATTAGGTATTTCGAAGTAAGGGAAATAAGGGATATTGGACAGAGGGTCCAAAATAGATTTCATACATTTTTGGGGTGATTGGCGGGGATTTTTTTTATAACAGGCAGTGGTATTTTTGGGGGTTTTGTAAGTCTTTCACAATTTCTTTAATCATTACTGAGAATACTGAGTGACATTTATACTTCTTGTGTTTAGCCATGTCTGATTTAGTAGCTCTTTATATGATTTTAGGCGAATTTTAACGTGGAGCTCAGCAGTTCACTTAAAGATAGTTTCAAATTAAAGTATAAATGCATTAGAATATAAGCAGTTTAATCATCACTGGGAGACGACATACATCGGTAGAGGTAGGTAATATATTAAAACTATAAATCTTTACTCAAACCAAGTTTATTATTTCTTTAGATGGATACCTACTTGAACGTCCGCAAGGAATTTCAAATAATAATAATAATTACTTTTCATTTTAAACTTCAAAAAGTAGCAGACCGCGATAAGATGGTACTCTTACAAACATATTAACTTGAAAGTACGAGTATAAGTGAAAATTACTTCTGTTAACTTTTACCCATCAAGAGATGTAAAGTATACATCTCTTGATGAGTAAACATTGAACGAATATCGATTCTCCAAAAGAGTCGTTCAGTGATTACCTAAATATGTTCACCAATCTTGAAGAAGTGAATAAGTTCTTAGTAACATTGATAATTTTAACTGCCTTGGTAACATAGCGGTTAAGCGCTTGTCTGGTAATCAGAAGAGCGTGGATTCAGTCTCTAGCTGAGTCAGGCTTTTTTCCTCATTAATTTTAGTATTTGTTCACATATAACATTAGATGTTAGAAAATTCCTCA
Organism: Pachypsylla venusta; assembly: GCA_012654025.1. Lineage (NCBI taxonomy): Eukaryota > Metazoa > Arthropoda > Insecta > Hemiptera > Aphalaridae > Pachypsylla > Pachypsylla venusta. The sequence continues at coordinate 27,140,168 of CM022878.1, read as the reverse complement.
AACATTAATTTCGCATGGTGGTTACCTTCCACTCAAGAGTATATTATTTCATAATCTTAATGAGCACAAGAATTGAAGAATGAAATAGTTAACTGAATCCGTTAATGAAAATATTGAAAAGATCAAATTGAATTTAGAAGTTCAGAGTTGTATTTATATATAAATTCTAAACTTCAAGTACTACAATCAATCAATAAAAAAATCAAAATATGAATCCCACAAATCCAAGTTCAAAGAAAAACAAAGTCAGCGTCTATGACACGTGAAATACACCAAATTCTGTTAAGTTAAGCAACACTCAGCGAGTTTTACTAAGAAGTTGACAACATAGGCTGGATTGAGCCCTCCTGGCTCAATCCAGCCAGGTGCTAAGTGAGCTACGTGGTTTCAATTTGGATAGGTGGTTGAATAGCAAAATTACCAATAGATATTGAAGAAGGCCAACATTTTTTTTTTTTTTTTTGAAAAAATAAAAAAGAACGATGAACTTATGGAGCAGAACAGTTTACTTCAGTTAACTTGAACTATAATAACGAATCCTTGAAGTGAACCGCTCTTGCTCATCTAAGTTGTATGCTTCGTTTCCACATAATTTATAAACCTACTCCTGGTTAACTTGAACTATAATAACGAATCCTTGAAGTGAACCGCTCTTGCTCATCTAAGTTGTATGCTTCATTTCCACATAATTTGTAAACCTACTCCTAGTTAACTTGAACTATAATAACGAATCCTTGAACTGAACCGCTCTTGCTCATCTAAGTTGTATGCTTCATTTCCACATAATTTTTAAACCTACTCCTAGTTAACTAGAACTATAATAACGAATCCTTGAAGTGAACCGCTCTTGCTCATCTAAGTTGTATGCTTCGTTTCCACATAATTTGTAAACCTACTCCTAGGTAGGATGGTACAATTTTCAATTGAAAATTGCATTCATATATCAATAGTCTCTTCTGTTCAATATAATACGTGATCGAATATCGATTTGAAAAAACACGAAAAATATAAATAAACTGGAATTTATCACAAACATATATTTTTTTTTCAATTACTTATATTGTGTATCTACATAACTTTGATGTACCCACATGAAGTAATATAAGGAAGATAAAAAATAACTCTAACATTTTTTTCTAGTGCGGCACCTCTTGGGTATGACTGACAGTATCAGCGAGCTTTCAGAAACAACTAGACCAAAAAATGGGACTTAGTAACCAAATATCAATACTTTAAGTGGCAGAAGAGCAACTTGTGGTGTAATAAAGAATTTTTTTCAATCGATTTTTGGTTTCTACACAGCTTGTCTAATACTACCTAGTGTCTACTGTAAAACAAGTGCACAAGTAGGTCTATTAGTATTTTACGTTTCAAAAGGTACGTAGAATTCAAACCACTGAGCGTTGACATATTAGTAGTATTTAGTATATGAAGGTCAAATTTGGGATCTAAATATGCATCGAAAATTTCGTCACTGTTAGGCTAGGTTTACCTAACCGCGCGGTACGACGAACCGCGCGGCACATGATCTATCTAAATAGTGCATATTGTTTACATTACCGCGCGGTACTAGTTCTACTAAATTGTATGGATATGTTCATTGGACCCGCACGGTTACCGCGCGGTACCGCGCGGTCATGTGAACACAGCCTTAGTAACATATTATATAGCATGGGTTAGTTGTCTAGTTGTAAGACGATAACAGTAATTGTACAGCGTGGATTGAAACCCAACCAAACCATGGGAATTTCATCGGATTTTGAGATATTTTCCACATAATAAGACCATAAAAGGGCTCTTAAATCTTATTCTGGTAATATAAATAAAATCTATTATTATTATTATACTTATATAGGTTTTCGTACCTACTAAATTTATAGTAAGCATGTAAAATAATAATTGGTTAATTCTAAAAATATATATAAAAAATTTAGGTTTTATCATGTTACCTAGACTGCTCACTCGAAATAAATTGGTAAGTATCATGTATTATAATCTACCTTTAGGAACCGCCTATATTTTATGATCATAACTGATTGCTGGTAGACTCGTACATAGTAAACATGTAAAGTCCTCAACATCTATTGGGTACCTATATATCAACATAACTATCTTACTTCTGTGTACTCGTAGTTCACTTATTAACAAAATTTAACTTTGCAAAAACATATTATAAGAAATATGCAATATCCTAAAATAAATTAAAATACATAAATCACGAGATAATGTATTTCTATCTGTTGATACACCCACTTGTATGATGCGTGATGCATCCAGAATATAGGTACGCATACGGGGTGGTAGTACAATAGAGAATTTCGCATATAGGCAAGGAAAAACAAATGCACAGATTCTTATGGAAGTCTGCAAATTGCTGATCTGCGCACTCCGGAAAAACTGATACACAAGAACATGTGTTTTTCCTTGAATATATGTCAGACTGTGTGCTATGCGATATGTTGAGTAAGTAGGCGGCTGTGTGCAGCCACCTTGAGACTATGTGTTCCCTGAACTATCAGATTTTTTTTGAGGCTAAACTCCTCTTTAAAAATCTGTTGGTCATTCGAGAGAGGGGGTTTTAATCTCCATTTGCTGGAAAATTACTCAGAGTAGTAAGCATCACGAGGGCAAAAAGTGGTCAATCACTGAGTAAAATCTCTCAGGAAGTTGCTCAAAGATTAAGTGAGAGGCTGTTTCCTCTTCCTCTCCACATAGTATACACATTGAGTTTTTCCTAAAAATCCAATCATTACTAACTACCCTATGGAAGTTGGTCATGATTGGATTGGAAGAAATTACGCCTTCAAAAACTTTTCCGTTACACTCTGTAAAACAATTTCATTCAACTTGTTTCCTCTTCCTCTCCACATAATACACACAATGGGTTTTCCCTAAAGATTTCCCTAAAAATCCAATCATGACTAACTACCCTATGAAATTTAGTCATGATTGGATTGGAAGAAATTACGCCTTCAGAAACTTTTCCGTTACACTCTGTAAAACAATTTCATTCAACTCAAACCTAAGAGATGAAAAAAAAAACAATTTCTAGAAAATAAACTATCAAGACTCAGGTAGAAGATATGAAGCCCCCAATAAATTTGTTAATAAAACAGAAGAATCATTACACAAATCTGAGAACTAATTAAAAGCAATGCAGGGAAATCAGCCCATGAAATCTTCAGAAGTCTTTGAGAAATACGACTGGACACACCTACTAATACCAGAATTTCAGAGCTTCTTTGATTTAAAAACAAAATAAAAACTGAAGCATCAGAGCTGTATGAGCATACATATGGCTAACATTAGGAATAAATGATGCCATTAATGAAGATAATGTCAAGTGGTATATTGAAAACTTTAAACTAAATTTAAACAATATCACTCATGAAAAAGAGAGAAAAAAAACAGTTTTCGAATACCTCTAAAAGATGCCGCTATGAGCGATTGTGCCCATGAGGCAATTTTAAAATACGCCAAGAAGCGGCATTGATATCTAGTTTTAATAACATGATTTTTATTTTGTTTATCTGATTGTTTTTTTGTACCGCAATAACTCGTAAACACGAAGCCCGATTTTTATGAAATTTGGCATAAATTTGAGCCGATTATTTTTTGGGCGCAATTTGTTGTATGTCTTTATGATATTTAAATTAATAAAATCATTTGTACCAACTACAAAATTTAATTTGTCTGTTATTGAAATTTATATTTCATATTGACTAACAAACATAAATTTCAATGAATAAAATTTTTGTATCAATTGCAAATATTATATCGGCGAGTCACAAGTTCTTTCGTATTTACTCAAGTATACTTTAACAGACGAAAGTGCTCGCGACTCACCACTCTATTTTTAGTTGATACAAAAATTATTTATTAAAATGTATACTTTAATATGACTATAATCATCCTAGGTACATATACCGTCTCCAAATTTAGAATTGTAAACTGGTCATGAAAGGACATTTTAATATTATTTTAAACTTGATAGTTGTGGAACTGTACCTAAATAATAGGTAACAGATATAAAAGGAGAATAATTCATCAACTTTGTTGCAAGTTTACAATAAAAGAAATCAAATTCTAATTTACTGAAAGATAACGAATGATGTTTTCTTGAGGAATGCCAAGATAAACTTTTTAATAAGCTAAAGATACCTTCTTGCATTCAGCAAGTTATCTTCAAACAAATATTGAGGGACACAAGAGTCAAATTAGTTATTTTTTTCTTACTTTAATAAGAATAATGGGATTTTGAGCGGAGATGTGTAGGGTCACCAAAAAAACACTTTGTTCTTATTTTTTAATGATTTTTACATGTCTTATATCAATGAAATTATAATTAATAATTACTCCTGAATTGATTCAAAGATTTTATCTCTCAGAGATTTTTCAGAGTCAACACAAAAGTCAAAATCCACCATCAACATAAAATGATTAGCCTGCTTCATAAATCGGTATCTTGTTATCGGTTGCAATGCTGGTACAGTAGGTTATAGGAATAGTACTGAAATTCACTAAAATCAATAGCGCAGGTGTATTGAGTTTGTCTTTGAGCATTTTATGGAGAAAAAACATGTCTGATAACACCCTCCTGTCCTCCAGCGCCAATACGTTTTGTGCAATCATAATTTGTTTATAAATGTGATACCTCAGGGTTCTCCTGTTTCAAAAAAAAAATAAAAAAAAAAAAAAAAAAAAAAAAAAAAAAAAAAAAGATAAAGCAGAAAGTTATGTTGAGTCGTTTCAATCCTTGACTTTTGACTACTATAAATGCCGGGGAATCAAATGACAGAAGCAAACAGAACAGAGCGAAGTAGAGCACTATATAAAATCGTTTTTAATATGCTGGTGGCGTAATTTTTTCGGAACTATTTAATTTGGGGTGATTTTTTTTTTTAATATGATTTACTATGAGGCTGACATTCTCATGAGCCAAATCTAGCAAGGTTGGTGTTGTAAAATGTGAAATAATACAAAAAGCAACTCTGGAATATTTTTATTTTATATTGTAGTCATTAGCAAGATTCTGGTGACCCATACTATTTATTGGCCTTCAAGATTAGATGACTGATAAAAATTATGAACTTTAGCTGTAAACAATAGCTTCTCTGCAGCTACATTCTCATACATCTGATGACTAACATCGAAAAAGGTAATGCCTCTATTAATGATGACCTAGCATGTTGCCCGGAGTTTCTCCTTTATTGCAGATCGCTAAAATAACACTTTATGATAAGTTTCTGGCATCCAACCACCGCCTTGTTAAAAAGGTTTAAAAGAAATCAGAAAGCAACACTGTCACTAATTTTTTAATAGCATTTTTTTATTGGGATAACGTCTCTTTAACATCTAGGTATTAGTCATTCGAGGCGAGGGTTTCGTACAGTTACTTCGCTGGGTACCAGCTACCCACATAAACCTCAACCAGAAAAATGCAGCATCACGAGGGCGAAAACCCTAGCAGGACGTTGATTAACTTCAGTAATCTTGGGAACTGGTATATTTAGCGTGCCATAGACATTTTCTATCATGCAATTCTAGAAAAAAATCAAAATCGGATCTAGAGAGAGAAAAAACGTAAAAAAATGCACATCAACAAAATTGATGCTGCCAATATTTTTGTTGGATGACACAGTATATTCATCAATCCCATTTTTTTTTTTAAAAAAAAAAGTTGGTATTTTCAGGAGGCTGAAAAATAGGTATCTCGAAAATAAAACAAATTTTAAAGATAATTAATAAAGAGAAGAACCTTACTTTTGTCCCCTTACAAAGAAAACAAGTCATTATAAGTGGATTTTAATTGGGAATTGATATCGAGACATTCCGGCTAACAATTGATAAGCAGGAGATACTATAAATCATTTACCAGTCAGGGGGACAAGCGAACCTACGTCATACGAACTGAAAGCGGGGCCATAAAGGAATACAAAGCTTCCCTAGGTATTAAACCTTCAGCAGTTTATAAGTATGATGAGAGTACTGAAAGAATGGAATATACCTATTTTTCACGTGGAATTTATTTGAAAATTTAATTTTGTTCATTTCTGATGTACAGTTTCCTGTCTGTTTTATCACAATTTGCTATATAAACAATTCGATTAAGGGTTTGCGATGATCGTTCGAACTTTAGTGTGCGTAGGATAGAAAGACAGAAGATCTCCTGGTAAGTCCCATCCTTTTTACCTATTTCACTGAGTATAACATATATTTACAAAACAACAATTTAAATAAAACAATAATATAAACATTTAAATAGAAGATTAAAACCTTCTCATAGGGCTCGCACCCATCTAAATGAAAAACGTATTTACTACGTTCACACCAATTCTTTGGATATAAAACTAATTCAGTTAACCAACACGGTTACACCTCCATTGATTCCAAATTACAGACTCACGCTCGTCTGGTTCAAGTATCGTCGAATCAAAAATAAACTTTTAATTTGTATCACGCTTCTTTGAATGCTCTTCTATCATTCAAGATTTACATTAAATCTAAATCTACATACAAACTATAAAAATCTATTAAAAATAAGTTCTCAGACAAGTCCTAACAGGTCTGGTATATCGAGGACGACATTCTGTCTGGTAAGAGTGAGAGATGAGCTCCGAGTGCAAAAATATATTTTCAAGGTGGTCCCAAATTTCTAACCATCTTCTTGCTCTGCGGGAATCTTTTTTATTCAAATCTTGCCATTTTGCTCATTTCTGATGTACAGTTTCCTGTCTGGTTTCGATGTTAGTATTATTAATTAAAATAATTGATTTTTACTTCATCAACTAAATCTGCTAAACCATCTGCTGACCAAATCAGGTTCTTTCAAATCAAAATTAGTCATTTTAAACCTTGAACTCTGCAGTTACATTATTTGTTATTTGTGAAAAGTTTTGCAAATATTTATAAAATACACTAATGGCAAACTTTAACATTGTCTTCAGGAAGCCACACACACACACAGTCACTGAAAGTCAGTAAATCAAAAGTTGTTTAAGCTTCAAGCCTAGCAGCAAGTTGTTAATACCTTTATTAGATGCGTTTTCTACTTCAAATGAATAGCTTTTTCCACGTTTCTACGTTAGCGGGGCAAGACCTTAACCACTCTAACCTTCTTGTAGTGCGTGTACTTGCCACCAAATGTTTTTCTAGATTATAGACAAAGAACTGCCATTTCAACAGAAGAAGTTGGACATATACTAAAACCCGTTCTACCGTGGGTGTAACCGTTCTACGTTCACAATGTTGATCAAGGTTTTCTGCTGTAAAGTCTAATCTATCTTGGATTGGTAGGCCTGGTTCAGGAATCTTCCATCTGACATCCGCATCATATCATGTCCAACCAACGATCTTGTGCATTTTACAGGTAAATGAAAGTCTGCAGGAATTTTCCAATTCTTCCATTATTGAATGTGGCCTATTCTTTTATTCTTAAATCGTCGCAGTAATTAAACCAGCAAAGATGTGTGCTATGTATGGATGAAAGACAGGAGGGTAGTTTCTTTGAGGGATTTTCGCTTTGATTCCTCAACCCGCCTGAGTAAAGAAATTAGCAAGGGAAACAGAATAAACAATTTTAAAAGATAGGAGAGCTGATTTCAATATTAGAAATGCGTCTGATTTGAATTTGTATAGGTACAATCTAAATGTATTTATCATTATTCATCTATTGCACTAATGGTACGTTTTAACAAAACAACACAATAACACAATAAACTTAGCAAGCCAAGTGTCGGAATGCTTTGTACAATTCGTGATCTCACAGCACCTACACACACTTCACACTTCATATCGTCCACTCTCCACTTTGCCATCTGCCACATTTGATCTCTTTACAATAAACTCTGTCTTTTATTCTATGTATGAATTGTTGTCTAATATGATGAGAAATTTGAACAACTTTTAACAAAGATATTTACTCCAGAAGATGAAACCCAGTAGGAAATTAAGTTTATCCGGTTGAATTGGATAAATAAGTGGTCTTCCTTTGCGCATAGATTTGAAGACGCATGTAGCGTTAGACGTTAGAAATACTAACTGAGAGATCAATTTGAAGCTCAGCGAGAGATGTAAGAGAGACATCTAAGAAAAAGCAAAAGATTCAAAGGCGTACGAGAATTTGCGTTAGACGCTACAAATACTAACTGAGAGAACAATCTGAAGCTCAGCGACAGATGTAAGAGAGACATTAAGAAAAAGCAAAAGATTCAAAGGCGTACAAGAATTTGAGTTCCAATTGGGCGCAGTGTCGACTGGAATGATGCGATTTATTTTAAACTTTACCCTTCATTTGATACACGGCTACCTGATATTTACTCGATATCCCGACAAATTATTGTGTAGATACTGGTCGATTTTGGCCGATAAATTTGAAAATGGGTACTGCTCTATTATAGATTGCATGAGATGGTACAAATTCAGTCCTGTAAGTTATGATTGAATACATTTGGTACTTGACTGAAAAATTATCAACCGTGTTCAAACAATGCTTTGAGTCAGTGAGCTTGAAGGATATTTTTATTTTCGGCTTGCCAAGTTTAAAATTTTTGGCTCATGAGAATACTAATCTGAAAGATAAGCACTAATAACATCCGTTGTTGAACTTCCTCCTTGATATGGCTCAGTTGGTTTTACAAAAACTTAAGGAATGATTACTTAAAATTGTTTATTTTATTCCAAATATTTAGAAATCAGTGACGGCTCGATTTTAATGTGTTTGGTATAAAACAATTTTTTGATGAAAACAATATATGAACTTTAATTTTTTCAAGTTATTAATGATTTTTTTTAAGAAAAATTAATAACTTGACTTTGAGGTGACAGTAGTTTTGCCTATCGGGGAAAATTAAGGGAATAAGTTAGTAATAAACCTTTGGAATCAACGACAGGCATTTTATTTGCATCAAGATAACTGGTCCTCGAAGGCGTAGTTCGATTTTAATGAAATTTGGTAGGGACATTAATAATAGTTATTATTATTATGTAATTAGATGATTTGTCCACCTAACATGATGGTGGCCTTATCTCTTTCGAGAGTTTAAAACATTATACATTTTCACGAGTATCTCTCCAAATTTGGTATCAGGGTATAACATTTAAACGTAAAAATTTAAGGTGTGTTGATTTTTAGGTAGCTTCAAAGGTTGGTATATTGAAATTGAAAAAGCGGGAAAAAAAGTTGCATCTGCCTGGAGTTTGTTACAAAAGTTCAAACAATTTTTTTTTATATATATAAAAATACCTAATTATGTTCATTCCTCTGGTTTAAATTACTATCCGGGACTGTTTCGATGACCAACCTATATCTTTCCAATGTGATATAACACGAATCTTATAAGAAAAACCAAACAATTAAACCGTTCTACTATTTAATTCCTAATATACTCTTATATCAAAACTCAAATAAAATAATGCAGTTGAAAGTAAACAGACTATACACTTGTACAAAAAAAAATCGACTCGTAATATTAAAATAATGTATGTGAACACCATCTACAAAGAGGCGGAGGAGACAAATGGGAATACATAATATAGAGAAATAGGAAACCAATTTATTTTTACCCCCTTTGCTGTTAAAACCTTTAGATCATTTTGGACCAGCATTCCTGGATATGTTCATCATATCCAAGAATGTCTTCGGTTCATAAGAACTGGCCTGGGATATGCCATAGTTTCGATAATGTATTAGTCACTTATATGATAATGATTCATCAAAACCGCGTTCGAAATTTTCTTATGACAATCGTATATATCGGTGTAAAATTGGTGGATTTAAAAACATAGAACTCACTTTGTCAATGGTAAATTATTACTGTAAGCCAAATTATATGCTACTGATGTGTACATGGGATATCAAGAACGATATTTAATTTGAAGATAGGCACCTCCCATATCAGTCAAACAATTGTTTCATAGCTTAATTTAATTAAGATAATTAGTATACACCTGTTAATCAAGTCACAATTAAAAGTGTAAATCTGTATTATCTTTTTTCATTCGCACACAGACTGAACAAGAGAATATACCAAATATAAACTGAAATCATCTTGAATATATCTAGGTACGTATATTAAGAAAAATGGTGCCGATTCGCACTGAGACACTTGACAGTACTGCCAATATTCGTGAACCGAAAAAAGAACATTTGGAAAAGACAAAGTATACATTTCTCAAGAGACAAGAAGAACGCCGGAAGATAATTCAGTTGAGAACTTTCACATCAAAAGGCTTCTTGCGCGGTGTGAGAGGTCTGGTCGGAATATATGTTCATAATTTAAGCTTGCTACTTGCCATATTGTAGTGTTTTTATTCAGTGCAAAACTTGTGTAAGGATGAAGAAATCCAGTACTTCGAAAACTATTTACTGATATTTTTGCTGATAAAATAAAATTATCTTTTAATATTTCTTGTTTGAAAAATAAGCTTAATATTTCTATTTATATTACACCTATTCAAAAACATCGATTCACTTATTTCACACTATTTTCGCCGATAAAATAGATCCATTTTTAAATATTTCCTATTTGAAATACGCTCAAGATTCCTATTTATTTTACACCCATTAAATATCATCATATGAGCTCCCATTTATCATCGAAATCTGTACATAAAAACTCATATGTGGACTTTAAAATGAATATCCTTTCAATTGAAAATGGGCATAACCAGTGCCTATGATCATGTTCCACAATCTATGCGTAGGTTGGAACAATCTCCGTTAGTAATTTAATAAGATGTACCTGGCGATGTTTATTTATTTGTAAGCAATTTGTTTGACTAGAGCAAATAAATAAATAAAATCATTTATTAAAATACGGTATACAGGGTGAAACAAAAGTAGCCACCCAGGGGAGCAAGTATGCTTCATTAGGTGACGGTCATTAAGGTGATTAAATCGACGGTTGGGAAAAGTTGAAAAGCAAGTACAGGGTGTAACAGTTTACATTCTATGTAACGTAATGTTCCTTTTCTAATGAAAACCATTAGAATAGTCTATAAATATGCAAAAAAAAAAAAAAAAAAAAAAAAACAAGAGAAAATCACATTCGTTAAGTTAGAGATGTTTCCTGAGACCTGTTATAATTTCAGTATGGATGTTTGTCCCCATTATCAGATATGGTTTTCGCCATTGACAAGTTGAATACATCAGGTTCTGTTCAGATCAATAGAGCAACATTAAACGAGATTTTTCTGGTTTGCAAGTTTTTGAAACTTGCGATAAATTAGTAATTTTTTGGTGCTTGTTTTACGGTTGGAAATATCTTTTGAAGAGAAATTATCTCCCTCTCTTCCTCGTTTCATACATAGAACATGATGTGGGGACTGTTACAACCTGTATACGTAAATCTTTGTATCTGTGTCAGTTTACAGATGACCTTTGGCAGAAACGTATGAATCTCCGCTCAGACGAAGCTTATCCAGCGTCTAGTGGAGATGCCATATTTATACACAAAACATTATTAATAAAGATTTCCTTGTGCTTCATATTCAAGAACAGTCAAACTCAGTGGTAAATTGAAAACAAGTTCCCATAAGATCCTGCGCAAACCTAGGTGTACGTCCACGTAGGGTTACGCCGGGCCTAATCCAGGCTGGGTGAAGTCAATATTGGTTGTGGGTAGCTGGTTTGTCTGTTTCAAGAAATAGAGGGTAACAATGACCTTAAACGTTAAGTTAAAGAAGATACAAGAGAAACCTGGAGGGTATGAAACCTGGGTGAATTTTATATATGTAATTTTTCTGTAAAAATAAAATATTAAAATTATTTTATTTTTTAAAAAAAGGGGCTTATCGAAAATAACTCGACAACAAGGAAAACTATACCTCTATCTCTATATGTACAGGGCGAAACAGACAGAACCTGCTCATATAGAAATATAAAGTAGAGTGTTCTGTGACAAAGAGAAATAAAAACTATTTTCTAATTAAAATTAAAAAAAAAAAAAAAACTATCACAAACCAAGTTCCTAATGATCTAATTTGAAATAGCAGTCATCAGAAAATTCTCAACAACTTGAGCCAATTAGAAATCGAGAAACCAATTAGTGGCCAACCAATTAGGTGGAGAACAAATGGTCATTCATCATGAGAAACTTAAAGAGATCAAAGAAATTCACTCTAAAATGACCATCATGGCAGTGGAGTTTTGGAAAGGAGGAATTTTGTGAATGAAATGAACACTTTGCGAAATCAATATTAAAGAACGAAATTAGATCTCACAAGATATGATGTGATAAACATTCTTATTTTTACGGTAAAAATGTTTATTAGCGTTCATCTGTTCAAAGACATGTTTCAACTGCTTCCTCCATTTGGCATAAAAAGTGAACCTTCCACTACTGTTTATGGTTTTGTACAGCTTCTTTCGTTTCTTGGTAACTTTTTCCTCTCCTCACATCGCTAATCAATTGATTCTTTCCAAACCTCACTTCACTCTTTCTAATTTTCTCTCTATTACTCCTGTCGTCATTTGGAAGCGACTACCCATGGGCACATGCTCGAAATACGATTGTACTTCTAGCGACTTCAAGTGACTACGCGCAACAGGATTCAAATCCTCTTGGAGTTAGATATGTCACTAGAAGACATTCTGAGTAGCGTGAGGTTGTACTCGCTTCCAAAATATGACCTCTCTCATTCTTCTATGTATCTATACTTATGGACTTTCTTTCCTTAATAATGTGTGCCCTAATTTACAAGTTTTTCTTCCCATTGTCTCCAGAAAAATCACTTACCAGCTTTGTACGAATTCCATTAACAAAATAGATTTTCAAAAAATATTAATTCACTTACCTAAAACAGAAGAAAAATAAATAAATTAAAAACAGGCATAAGAAACACCACAAGGTCCCCTTTTTGTACAACTTTCAAAGTTAAGCTATAATAGCTATAATTTTTCAAAGTTAAGCTATAATAGGTAGCTATAATTTTTCAAAGTTAAGCTATAATAGGTAGCTATAATTTTTCAAAGTTAAGCTATAATTTTTGCTAGTGTATGATATATTTTAGAAAAAAAGGATTTTAAATTCAGAATGGCGGCGGGTTGTCTATCCCATACCCTTGTGATTTTTGGATATTTTCGAAAGGAATGTCCAAAGAATATTTTTTAAAAAATACTTTCAACCAAATCTTTTTTTTGCTTTTCAGGCACTATTTCAAAAATTATTTTTTTGAAATAGGGCTCATCTCCTTGTGCTGATTTCACACATTTCGTTGATGACATAGCTATAAATTAACCACTGTAACCATGGGAAGGCCTTTCTTTTTCAAAATGTCATTGATAATTAACAAAACTTTTTATTCATATATTACTATTTTTAAAATATTTGCTCTTATTATTTACAAGATCTGTGTTTATAGACAATTAACATTTACCTATTGATTGTTAACTTATATTATATTGTGTTTAGTTATTGTATGGCGGAGTAATTGATTTTTATATTGATTGCCAACTTTTTTATAGATATTTATATTTTGTATTTGATCTTTACGGGCTGAACAAACAAGGACACAATAAAGGAGAAGACCAAGAGCATTGCTCTTCATGATAATATTTCAAGGAAAGAAATAAAGGCCGCAGGAACGGGATAAAGGTTTTCATGAAGGGGGATGGGGTTGAACAAAGTCTACAAGTATGAAAAGAGTTAAATAATAAAATCTAATTGGAATCAATGGTGTGGAAGAATATGAAATTATTAATCTCTACCCCTTTGTGGGATCAATGTGTGTGTGTGGGGGGGGGTCAATAGTGACACCTCAGATGATCCACATCGCGGAGTTTAATAGCTCATAAAAAATGATACTTTATTAGAAATAATATAAATTATATTGTAGATGTCCCGACAGGAGCATCCTATTGTCCTAATAACAACGCACAAGTGTACGTTATTGTTTATTTTTATTTATTATTTGCATCAAGTGAGGCCTATGTTTCGATTTTGTCTGTAGGAAAAACAGAAACTACTAGGAGGTGTCTTCTAAAGGAAAAAAATATGACCTTAATGAGGGTTTTCATAAATGGAAAATTGGTCTCTTATAATAACCAATTTACCGATCTAATTAACTCAATTAGTTGACCAACTGTTTGAGCCCACAGTAATGACGGATTTTCCATAATTAAATAATTATATCCATCATTGCGTCAACATTTCTTTCATATAATACAATTATTATAACCGATTCATAAGTATCAACAGGGCCGTTGACAACAAAAGCCGATCAGTTTATATGCAGACCTCTCACTTTAAATGTCCTCCATTAGACCTCTCCATGGCGGAGTGCGCATCATACTCGGCTTGCACCAAGGAGGTTCCGGGTTCGATTCCTGAACGGGTCCAAAATTTGAAAAAAGTTTTTTCGAATTTTCTACTTGTTCTGTTTGGGGGTAATTCAACCTCCTGAGGACAATTGAATAGCTATGGTAATAGGGTCATGTGGTAGCATTATAAGGTACCTACAAATTGCTAAAGTGTAGCTTAGGCTTAGTGATATTGGAGTGAATGTTCAAAATACCTTGTAATGCTATGATGCTAACAAATGTTGTGACATAGTAATACAAAGAAATATACATTTTCATTTTAATTCATTCAATATATTAATTAAATTAAATGTCCTCCATTGGGTCCCTAGTAGCCTAGTCAGTAAATTCTATCAATATAATAAAAATGTCAATATCAAATTTCATCAAAATTGGATAAGTCATTCGAGAGTTAACGTAGTACAAACAGACGAACAAAGGAAAATCGTCTCAACTGAGGGTCAACTAGACTCAAAATATAACCTTCATACCAAATACAGTGCACGACGAGACAGTCGAACGCATGGTTGAATTCTGCGTAAGTTAATACGTTAAACATCAAATTATAAAGATTATACATATCACGATTTGATTCTTTTTTTGAGTAGCTCTATGTTAAAGTCGTTTTTAAATACAAGATGATGTCTTGAATTGGGATGATGATGATGATTGCATTTGGTTCACATCGCTTCATTAATAATAAGAATAGATTGAAGAAGAAACATAAAAAATAACTTTTGGTTCAATTCCAACTTGCTGAGCGGATTGGATAAATAATTAATTAATCTGAACGAGATAGTCTGCAGGTTGTTGAGAAGTATCTTAAAACTTGAACTTATTTACTGGGTAAACTAGAAAAACAAATCGACCCGTTGAAAAATCAACGGAATTGACTGTCATTGAGGTAACTTCGTAAGATATTATAAGAGGAATTGAAGTTGTGGTATAGGCAAGGAATTGAAGTTGTGGGATAGATAATGAATTGACGTTTTGGGATAGGCAAGGAATTTAAGTTGTGGGATAGATAATGAATGAAGTTGTGGGATAGGCCAGGAATTGAAGTTGTGGGATAGATAATGAATTGAAGTTGTGGGATAGATAATGAATTGAAGTTGTGGGATAGATAATGAATTGACGTTTTGGAATAGGCAAGGAATTTAAGTTGTGGGATAGATAATGAATGAAGTTGTGGGATAGGCAAGGAATTGAAGTTGTGGGATAGATAATGAATTGAAGTTGTGGGATAGGCCAGGAATTTTATTTGTGGGATAGGTAATGAATTGAAGTTGTGGGATAGTCCAGGAATTGAAGTTGTGGGATAGGCAAGGAATTGAAGTTGTGGGATAGGTAATGAATTGAAGTTGTGGGATAGGTAATGAATTGAAGTTGTTGGATAGGCAAGTAATTGAAGTTGTGGGATAGATATTGAATTGAAGTTGTGGGATAGGTAATGAATTGAAGTTGTGGGATAGTCCAGGAATTGAAGTTGTGGGATAGATATTGAATTCAAGTTGTGGGATAGGCAAGGAATTGAATTTGTGGTATAGGCAAGGAATTGAAGTTGTGGGATAGGCAAGGAATTGAAGTTGTGGGATAAGTAATGAATTGAAGTTGTGGGATAGTCCAGGAATTGAAGTTGTGGGATAGTCCAGGAATTGAAGTTGTGGGATAGATATTGAATTTAAGTTGTGGGATAGGCAAGGAATTGAATTTGTGGTATAGGCAAGGAATTGAAGTTGTGGGATAGGTAATGAATTGAAGTTGTGGGATAGTCCAGGAATTGAAGTTGTGGGATAGATATTGAATTCAAGTTGTGGATAGGCAAGGAATTGAATTTGTGGTATAGGCAAGGAATTGAAGTTGTGGGATAAGTAATGAATTGAAGTTGTGGGATAGTCCAGAAATTGAAGTTATGGGATAGATATTGAATTCAAGTTGTGGGATAGGCAAGGAATTGAATTTGTGGTATAGGCAAGGAATTGAAGTTGTGGGATAGGTAATGAATTGAAGTTGTGGGATAGTCCAGGAATTGAAGTTGTGGGATAGATATTGAATTGAAGTTGTGGATAGTCCAGGAATTGAAGTAGTGGGATAGATATTGAATTCAAGTTTTGGGATAGGCAAGGAATTGAATTTGTGGTATAGGCAAAGAATTGAAGTTGTGGGATAGGTAATGAATTGAAGTTGTGGGATAGTCCAGGAATTGAAGTTGTGGGATAGATATTGAATTCAAGTTTTGGGATAGGCAAGGAATTGAATTTGTGGTATAGGCAAGGAATTGAAGTTGTGGGATAGGTAATGAATTGAAAGTACGAGTAATGAAAATCTCTTTGATCAGATCTTTTGAATGGTAGTGAACCAGATTTTGGTGTTGGAATATTTCGGCATTCAGAAGGTCTTTTTTTCCCCCCAAACGTTTCTTAACTATGTTACGCGTTTATACTCCTGTCGACACTCATCACTTTCAAAATGATTTTATTTGTTTATTTTACTGGCCACATTCCAAAATGACGTCGACAAGCAGTTACCTAATCTTAGCTCGACGGAAACTTATCATTATTGATATTCTGGATAAAGTTTTCATTAGGTATCGTCGACATCAAACTTCTAGCAATTGGACGGATATGATCCCAGTGGTTTATTTCTCGTTTGGTCTGTGTAATTGTTCCGCCTCAAAACGGTGATTCCTTTCGCTATCGATCAGTATAATAATTATTTACTGAACTGTGCCCTGTGCTTTTAAAAGATAATTTTTGGCACCACTCTGTATTAAGTGTAGGTATGTATAGATTTGATTTTTTGCAAACTGGATTCCTGAGTATTATTTTTGGTTCAAATGATTTTCAACATAGATTATTCTAATCCTTTACTAATGAGATGAAATTCAATTTTATTTTAAACAAAAAATAAAAAAAAGAATCAACATCTTATACAATCCTGTGATTGATATTAAAAAACTTTAAAATTGTGTTATTTTAACTAAATACAAGCCAACTTACACTTGCTTTGCCACTAAATCGGACAAAACAAATATTCGATTAATTAAAAATAAAACTTAAGAATGCGACCGATTTTTTTTTTTTTTTTTCAAAAATATAAATGATTCATATTAATGGATTTTTGAAAAATTTAGTTACTTCTTTTCGGCGTGCTCCGGCAGTTTGAAAAATAAATACCAAAATTATGTAGCTGATTTTTGGACAAAAAATGGCATACTCTTAGAGATTGTGAAATTTACTGTTGGATGAGTGAGAAGATAGGAAAAAAATTCTATTCGATGTCACGCTAGTCCTGGAGGGGTCGTTTCATTGAGGATATATAGCAACTACGCTCCAGACCATCTCCCGGGATGCCATAATGACTAAAAACCTACCTCTAACAGATCTATGTATTTGGTTCAAGGACGGCAAATATTTACTTCAGGGGGAGCTTCCCAAGTCATTCGAAGCAAACTGTTATACGAGGTCTGGCTATTAAATAACGAGACTGGTTAAGAAAAGGGGTTTTATTATAAAAATTATTCTACATTCGAATGCTCCCCTTCAATATACTCCCCTCTCCTCGCCACACACCTTTCCATACGTTTTTTCCATTGATCGAAGCAGTGCTGGAAGACTTTTTTGGTGAGGGCCTTTAGGAGCTCTGCCGTTTTTGGCTTTGCCGCTTCCATCGACTCAAATCGGGTCCCTTTCAAAGCAAATTTTATCTTCGGAAACAAAAGCCGCACGGTGCCAAATCTGGCGAATACGGTGCGTGTTCGAGCGTTAGGGTGCGTTTCTCGGCCAAATACCGCTTCACAGATAGCCTGGTGCAAAATGCACGAGATGTTTCCACAACTGGGGCCGTTTCTTACGAACTCGTGCTCGCAGTGGTGCCAAAACTGACAAACAGTAAGTCTGGTTGACAGTCCGACACTCTGGAACCCATCCAGTCATCCCGATACCGTTAATGTCGAAAAAAACGATCAACATTGCCTTGAATTTTGATTTGAGGCGACCTGGTCGCTGGTCATTTTCAGTGCTCTCTCGGCCCTCACTGAAGTGCTTACACCACTCAAAAACACGCGTACGAGATAGAAAATTGTCAACATAGCAACAATTTATAGCACTCAGTCGGAGTTTTTTCGATTTAACGAGAAATTAGAGATTGATACGTCACACATGGTTTTCGGCACAAGGAAAAAACACGTTCGTTTTAAACCACTACTGCACTAATACTATAATATTGACGAAAACTTGTTTTGGTACGTGAATGGAGAAGATTTCCAGATACCCAAAGCACTATTCGTTTTTCCCCCACCCCTCTAAGGCGCCCTCCAGGCTCGCAGTCTCATTATTTAATACTCACACCTCGTAGACTGTTTGATCGAATTTTGACACGATTTTACTTTCTTAGGAAATCAGTGGACTCAACTGTATCCTCACACTGAATTGTTATTAATTCTAGGCCTGTTTATTATACAGCGCTCTAATAAAGTTAATTACTAAACCTGATGGTACATTGGAACGCCCCATAAAAAGTGTGAGTACCTAGTTTGGTATCCAATAATATAGTGTTCCGTTCAGTTGACAAACTATTTTTTTAAATTTTTATTATTTGCTAACATCAAACACACAGGTGATCCAGCAACTGGTTTCAGTATAGAATTAAATTTATTAATTATATTATTATAAATAATTCAATCACAACCCTCAATCTTAATAGGATAATAGTCCTATCATAGTATTAGGTAGCACCCCCAGATATGAATACGTCCCTTTTATACAAAAAAGGTAAATATTATCCGTACTCAGACATCAAAAACCCAAAAATTAAATCCTACAATTTTTTTATCATTGCTCCTAATTTTGATCTTTGCTACCCTCTTCCCCATTGATGGGGTTTTTATTATTGAATAAATAGAGACACATGGTTTATCTCGTGGTTTCGATTATGTCAGTTTTGTAATATGCAGGGGTTAACTTGTGCAATTGGATAACTCATAACATATAGGAAGGAGGGGTGACGTAAATATCTCTAAGGAATCAGTATTGCTCTATTTCTACATTTTTTTATTTCATACTTTGGGACTTTTTTGAGTAGGACTCCCTTTTCGAAACTGTGTTAACTAAGGTTTAGACTCTCCAGAAATTTGCTGTAACCACCTACAGTTCTCCTCACGAGACTAAGGTGATCGTCTGTAACACATCCAAACACAAAATTAAAATTAATATTCGTATATTTTTGTATATTCTGAAAATTCCGCCCTCGCGCGGAGATAGAACCCAGATCTCGCGGTTGCAATTCAAGAGAGATGATCACTAGAACATGGAGACTGTTTATATTGTTTAGTTAAGCGCCAAGTTGACAAGTTTAATCAAACAATGATAAGATTACCAACTGATAAGAATTGTACAATTTTTTTAGTGGGGGCGCCAAATTGAATTCGAGTTTCGAACACACCCGAAGTTTCTTAACTTTAGTGATCTGAAGGATTGTTAGGTGTATTCAACGGAATATACTCGTTGCCTTTATTTATGGGTCCAAATTCATTTGATTCACACAAAGCCTATATTATTCTAATAAATCCATGTGCTGTGACGAATTGAGGAAAAGACTATTGTGCGGAAAAGTCAAATAACCGTTGACCGTTCTTAAAACGTTGAAAGCCAACAGCAGAAATATATTCTAGATCTAATGGACGTTCATTACGCTGAATAATAACTCACATGGGTAAATAAAATATATTAAAATAGTTTAAATATACTAAACCCTGACTGATTCTACCTGAATTTGTTTAGAAATGAGGAGCTTTCTGATTAGAAATACGGAACAACAAAACATCATCGTCAACAACAACAACACCAATACGTCACTAAAAAAATGCCAACAAACCGCGCAACGACAACGTTATCATCATAAAAAACAACAACAACAGAATTTACCATTAAGTCTTCTTCTTTAACTTCACTTTTCCCAATTCTATCTTGTTTACACATGCGCATTCTATACTATGACTAACAACAAGTTAGACAATATATAGAATGGCTAGTCTTTCATAAAATGACTAGGCAAAGTGTAAAATGAAGAAATTATTTAATTTTTTGACTATAAACACCCCGCATTCTATAGAATGACTAGTCACTCTGGTCTGAATTATAAACATTGAGGGTATCATAGATACCAAGTCACCGAAGTTCTACTCCCCCAATGCTGTATATCTTTCTGAACTGTTTTGTTTTATTACAGTTGTTCGGTTAATGAATTGCCCTTTTTTTAGTTTTATGACTGTTTTAACATTTGGAACACATCGGTTTGTACTTTTATTTTGCTGATAAAACACTCAAAGCAAGCTTTATTGTTTTTAATTTGCGAATATATTTCCAACAGACTATCTATCTGCGAGTATTTGATTACAGACAAGCGCTGAGTGTGTGAAGAGGGACAAAAGTTTACTTCAAATGGAGTGTTGGAGAACAAAAACCTAACAAGTAGACTGTGTGGAGAGATTTATAAGAGACTGTTTGTATTAATTTAGGAGCCTAAACTTACTCGTAGCTCCAAAGGTTATTTTTTACCGTTTCAGCATTTTGATAAAAAGATCTAAATTCAAATTCAAACAAACGAAAGTAAGAACAAACGAGAAGTTGTTATTAATTCCGATGAAATTGCCGAATATTGTGCATTATTGTTTTCTATAAAATTTTCCACTTCAAAATTTGATATTTCGATTTCAAGGTATGTAGAATTAAAAAAATTGAATACAAAAAATAACAAGATAGTTCTCCGTCAATCGTAAAAGGATCTTTTGGATAACTTTTTTAATTAAATTTGGTATGCAGATTTCATTCAGGATTTGTATGATCCTCCAAGCTTTTTTGCGTTTGTCCATATGTGTTACGAGTTGCACCCAGTTTTGTGAGACTTATGGAAATGGCGAAATTGGGCAGCGATAATGGGTGAGATCTTCACAGTGTATTAAGATATTCAACAACACACCCGCCACCTGTATATTACACTGATCAGGGTACATTCTGATACCACCCCTCCACTCTGGATTGAAAGTTTTTTATGTTCATCCCCTCCACCCCCATTAAAAATTCTTAACATTTAATTTTTCGCTCGTGTTATTGCACTTTCAAGTTGACGCGCGGGTTCATTTTTTAACTTCAAGTACATAACTCTCCCAATGGAGTTTGCTTTAAAGACATCTGGATAAGTTCTCTCCATAAAAAATAACGTGCTCTCTTCAGTTTATGTAAACTACAGGGTGTGTGATGAATAAGTGAAAGTTCCTATAAAAATCATAAAAACGGAAAAATTGTCGCCTCCACTAATTTTAAATCATTTGGTAACCTTGAAACTTTTTAATTGTGAATTGGTTTTATAAAAAGATAGAGGGAGATCGCTTATTCGGTCTGATCGGGTCCTCATGGGGAATTCTACGCGCCCAATTAATGTTCATACTGAGTACATCAAAATCCATAGTCCGTTACGTTGTGTTAAAAGACAAACAGACAAGCAAAGGAGAAATAAGAGACCCCAAATGAATAAATTTGGCGCCTCCACTAATGCCTTAATATGTTATTAGTACACCAATGTTTCCCGGTACATGTAGTAGCTTCAGGAGCACAACTGAGCATCTGAATTTTACATTGCTGGAAAACGTCTGGGGAGGCTATTAATTTGGATACTGAAGTTATTGAGATAGTGTGCTTCCAAAAATCAACATTAAAAACATGATTAATTTATATGTTTTTCATAACCAAACTCTTTGGATATGTTAGACCTTAGCGCTAAAGTTTGAGGGCCACCAAGATATCAAATTGGACCAGAGGTCCTAAATTAACAAATAAGTCTTAAGGATTTTTAATTCTTTGAAAAATCGTAAAACTGTTAATGGTATAACAAAGATCAAAGAGTCTATTTATTGTGTTATTTTTGTTTTTATTCCATCCGAAAAGACTTCCGATAAATAGTCAAATGAAAAAAAATACTATTTTCGCCCTATGGGACGTCATAATAAATAATAATTATATTTGATTCGTGTGTAAAGTAAACATCCCGTTATCATATATTTACCAATTTTTGTTTTCCTAAACCACCCTTTAAATTTAAATGTTTTACTTCTGGAATAAAAAACTACAAAATCCACTCCATCAATGTCCGGGGGTCTATGATAGGTTTTTAATAGAAACCATCCCGACAGAATCTCGTGTCACAGAGAACCCTAGTTTTGTTTGAAAAAGCAACATGTGTCATAAAAAACATCTCTCTCTCGCTCGTCGGGTATTTTCCTCTTATATGTTCAATCAATGTTTTAATATTAAATTCATTCACATCATTCCTATGACAAGTTTCAACTTGTTTAATTATTTATTGTTCATTTGTTGTGGTGTTTAATTGTTCCTGATGGGTAAAAACTGGACGGGGTATTCAACATCTAGAACCGAAATGGTTCAAACCAGGACGTAAATTATTATTATATATATGCTCGTTTTGTTATTCTTGGCGTTGCAAAACTAGCATTTAGTTGATTAATCTCGCCCAATATAACTAAAAGTCTTGAGTTCTGTTAGAACTCGCTCAGTTCGAGCGAGAGTTCCACTGGACTTTTGGTTGATAGCCCAAATGATGAGATTCAAATTAATTTTTTTACCAAATTTAAATGGACTAGAATAACCCTTTAAATAAGTGAAATTTCTAGAAACTTTAAGCTAATGGGTTTATTTGACTTCAAGGACCAACCAGATTTCAAATAATGGAACCCAAATTTTATTATAACGGCTCAATGTGAAGAGATCAAAGGATACTGCCGTTGTAGCAGCATAGCCTTCCCTGCCATATTGTTCCAACCAACAGGACTTACACATTTGTTTTTTAGAAGCTATAATCAGTTTAGGGAAAGTACCTTTGAATTTATAATTGTAAAAATCAAATTGAATAAATTAATTAAAAAAAAAAAAAAAAAATTCAGGGAGACTCAGTATGTTTTCGTGGTCGAATCCAAAGATAAAACCAAAATACCTAGATTTTTAATTTTTTTAAAAAGATCGGTTTTTTAGTGAAAAAATATAAATATTGCCGGCGTCTATGGCACGTTAAATACACCAGATCCCTTCAAATCACTGAAGTTAAGCAACCTTGTGGTACTGGCTATTTTTCCGTCCCAACCAAGGCTGGGTGAGGTCTATGTAGGTAGCTGGTTTGTAAGTTTCCTGCGAAAAGAGGGTAAAACCCCCTTCTCGAACCTCTAAACAATCGATGTTGAAGAGACGATAAGCCAAAACAAAAATATATGTATAATATTGTGATTATAAATATTAGTTATATTCTGTAAAACTTTCAGAAGTAAATTTTTTTTCGTAATTATACCTATTTAGGAGCATAGGTTTGTTATAAAATAGGTTTGTTATACAATAGGTTTGTAAAGTCAAAATAATAAAACCTCCTAACCTGGTCAAAATCCATCTGAACCCCAAATTTAAACCATAATTATTATTAATAAGTTATGATTTGGCATTACAGATCATCAAATCAATATGAATAATGATTCATTTCGAGCAAGCTGAACCAGGTAATTTGGGCTTGTCAGCACGTGTCTTGACCCACTCCTTCCAACCCCTTGGTCCAAATGATTGAAGGGTAAATTCTAATAATTAGAAGATAAAATCCAGCTGTCTCGTCCCAATATATCCATCAATGTATCGCTATCAATTATTGTGTTAGCTGATTTCTTAGAATATTATTTTACTAATCGATACGTTGTAAGGTAATTGATACGCTTCAACCCCTTTCTTTACGATATTATTTTCATATAAAACTACTAATCCTTTCACGACCAGCGTATCAATATTATCAACAAAAAAAATATATCTTTGGATTCTACGTACTTATGAAATGTAAAGTATCAAATTTTGGGGTAGGGGAAATCCATTGTTTGTGGAAAATTCCAAGGATCAATTAATGTATAGAAAAATCAAAGTTGATTTTTCTATACATTAATTTTTCTATACTTCTTAATGTATAGAAAAATCAAAGTTGTACTTATATCAATCGATTTATTTGAGCGATTTTATTGTGAAAAATTGTCGAAAATCTTCATTTTTAATATTTTTTATGATTGAATTTGGCGTCTCTACCTCANAAAAAAAAAAAAAAAAAAAAAAAAAATATCAGAATGGAACAATAAGAACATAATATTTTTTCGGTTCGTCTCCAAGTTATGATCGATTATTTTAAGGAAAATCATAAAACTGTGGAAGCTAATGCTTGACTTCCACACAGAATAGTCATAACTCTAACTGACGAAAGAAAGTGAGCGGACCATGCTGATTGCAAATAATGAACCGAAAAACATTCCCCACATTGAAACTATTGTTCCATAGTCCTAATGTAAACCACAACAGAACTGGTTGTCCACACGACTGTCCATCACTGAAAGGGCATGTGTACACATTAATATGATATAATAATAAAGGTGAGAAGGGTAGGTGACAGCTGAGTAAGCAAATTACAATCTAAAGAATGGATGTTCAGATTTTTTTACTCCCCCTCACCCCAGGTGTATATTTATGACCGCAATATTACTGAAAGGTTTCCTCTACTACATACAAAAAGCCCGGAACTACACACCGGACCTTGCGTAATAATATATCGCAGCTATGAGAAAAAAATAGTGGTTTCATAAATACACACGAGAGTCTTAAAGATAATCTAATGGTTCTGTGAATTGCACATTGAAGAATGATTGCCGTGAGGATCGGGACATTCAATATGTTCCAAAAATGGAAATAAAATAGGACTAGTAGGTCTGACAACTGTACACCGGTTTTCCTTTGCAAGAGACTAATCCACCAAAGGACGTCCTTTTAAATATTTTTCTGTAATTCTAACTTCTCACATTTTTTTTTAAAATGTAAATGTTTATTTTTTTATGTTATTATATCACAATTATGTGGGCATCATAACATTACAAGGTTTTTTCTTTCAACAAAAATCACTCCAACACAGCAACCACTTAACAATTATTACCTTATATTGCTACCAATTGTCGCTATTATAATAGCGACTCAATTGTCCCCAGGAGGCTGAGTTACTCCCAAACACGACCAGAAAATCTGAAAAAACTTTCAATGTTCGCACCAACCAGAAATTGAACCCGGTACCTACATGGTGCAAAGCGAGTGTGAAGAACACTCTGCCACGGAGACGTTTCTTCTTATTTTTTTACTTTTGCCCGTGCTTCGCTACGGATATTATTTTTGTTCTTCTCAGTTGTTATTCTCAATTTTGGATTTTTGGTGGTATCGACCCCTAGTGATATTGACTCCCTTAAATAAAAATCAAAATTTCACTCACAGATATTATTTTTATTTCGAGGGATGTGTTCAGATAGAATGAACAGCTTTATTTCGAATTATAGCCTTCTCGCTCTATCCGAATGGGTGATACTCTTTTTTGGATTTTGGTGAAATTGGCTCCCATATAGAAAAATCAATATTTTACAAAAGGGATCTGCTTACAAAATTTCAAGTCTCTACGTTAAGCCATCGTGGAGCTACAATGATTATAAGTCGATCAGTATATCAACTGAGCTTTCCGTTTTATAAGTATAGATACACCTCTATTTTCAATAAACCCTCTATCTCTTCACCCTTTGGGCCTGGCCTACCAAATCTCAACACGCACTTCTCATTTTTCATTTCAAATTGGTCCGTTATTAGATGCTACCGACAGTCACCTGAAAGTTGTTGGCGAACCAGGGGAGCTGTTCTAGTTATAAGTAGTACCACTATTTTATAATATAAAGTAATTTTTATTCAGTAGCTTTCATCTAGCGGTCAAAGGTAACGACTTATACAAAGCAGGTTTAGTTATCGTTAAAAAGATATCGAATTATATTTCGCATAAACAAGTCAAACTCTCACCTATTTCATAAATAATTTGACCAATGTGAGAATGGAACGCACTGCGACTGATGAATAATTTAACACATTGAAATTCATTTCCCTTATCCATTCTACAGATCAGTATCAATTTAATATGATAGTATACAGGGGTTGGTAATTTTGGACTGGGGTGGCCAAAGAATTGCAAGGGAACAAAGAAGATCAATAATGTCTCAATAAAAAAGGGATCAAAGAATACAGAAGGTTCGGTGTTAACAAGGTTATCCCGCCTTTATGTTTCTACTCCAAATCTATGATGAAAAGACATCAGCATGCGAGATTTCTACAGATACTGTGAGAACCAAGAGAGAGAGACCGTCTGACCGTGCCAGGAAAGGCTACAGCTAAAGAAAGTAGGCACAGAGCACAGAGGGTCGATGCGAGATAGAATTAAGGAAATCAACACAGACCCCGAATAGAATGGTGAAAAGGTAAAGTTAAAGATGAAGAAAAATCAGAGGGTCGGCATGAGTCTTCGACCGGTATTAGTGCAACCCGGTGCCAATGAAAAGATCAAATGATGGTAGAATCGTTAAAAAGAGTTGCTATGGAACTCGGGTGGCACTTCTCAGTTTATTCTATGAACAGAATAAAATTTAATCAAGTTCCCAACGTTTCAGAATTGTCACTTCTTTCGGTATTTTGGTGGTGATTTCTTGTAGCACTATGCTCTGTAGCAATTGATTTTTACGTTGATTTTTCAACATTTAGTCTAATATGAGGGTAATAAACAAAGGTTGTTCGATATCCAATGTCTACTGTACCAAAAAATGCAAAATTTTGAGTCGTAATAATTCAGTAAATTAAGGGATACGAACGTGGTTCGGTGTTGATATTTTTTGAGTATTTCCATAGGACTTAGTAACCATTTCTGTTGATCCTTTGTCAATGGATATGCTACGGTAAGAATAGATAATTGGTGATACAATCACCGGTAAATGTAGGAAATTATTCTCAAATGTTTAATCGGATTTTTTTTAAATATGCCGAGATTTTTTTTTTTTTTTATTTATTATTTTACCAATATAAGCGTTAAGATAAATGCCCCCCCCCCCAGAGAGGTTAGGAAACGTTTTGATCGACCATGCCTCGATTAAACTCTTGCGCCATTCTTGAGAATAATTTCCTATATTTACCGGAGTTTGTATACAATCACCAATTATCTACTTTTACCGTAACAGATACAAGAGGAAATCTATTATGAAATTCTCGTATCAGTCTCACTATGTGAAATTTCCTAACAGATATTTCCGTCGAATTTCCAACAAATAAATACCAGTTGTTGGCTATATAAAGTCATCGGCGAGAGTTTCCGACCCCTGCCGAGTTGGGGTACAGACTGATTGATAGATTTATTCTGACATATGATGGAATTGAATCATGAGTCGTGATTATGCTGATGATCATGTGAGCAGAATAAAAATGACAACGTTTTGCTTACATTATAACTTTAACCATCACAGTTCACGTTGGGCGTATCTCTAACATCAGTTCAATAAATATTATGCTTTGTATTATTTTCCTGGTTTATCAGAAACTATCTTATAAATTAATAGGATAGTTACAAAGAAATGGAGATAGATTTCCTGTTCTTTATCGTTCCTCTCCAATTCAATTTTTCTTCATGGCGATTCATGTCCGAATTTGGAAATTCTGGCCGCTCGTACGGTGTTGTTTCAGAAATCTAGCCTAGGGGCTTTTGATTCTCAAAACTTGCCTAGGAGCTTTTGATTCTATAATTCCAAATTAATAATTTACTCGCCACGCTACAAGCTCACGCTATATCGAGCAACTTCAAGCGACTACACGCTACAAGCTTCAATTCCTTCTGGAGTTGAAGCCGCTTGTTGTAGAGTGAAGTTTCCCAGAAAGAATGAATATCCTTATATTTTGTCAGATCGCCAAACATTTTTGTTGAATTGGCCATGAAAACTAAGCGTATAACGAGACATTTTTAATCTCTATATGAAATTTGATTCTTCATATAAACTCACCTTTTGTTGAAAAAAAAAAAAAAAAAAGCANTCTAAAAAAAAAAAAAAAAAAATGCACAGATCACTGTGAACTTCAAAATTGGTTGAAAAATTTCATTATTATTCGCAGAGATCTGGATATTTTTCAAAATATATCTTCTCATAGGAAAACGGTAAATAGTCCATAGTGTGTCGAAATAAGGGTTAATAGGAAGAAAAAATGTTAGAATAAATTTAAAATCCTTAGGTTCGAACTCTAGAAATAGTATAACATTCAGAATCCGATATATTATATTGATTTATCAAAGACTTTGGGATATTATTATTGTTATTTTGATCTCTGTCATTCTAATATAAGAAAAATAAGCGGTCTCTCCCCTCCATTTTGAATCAAACCAGTTCAGAAAATACACAATTAAAAAAGTTTCAAACTTAACATGCATCAAACCAGTCCTCCATGATGCAGTCAGTGGCTCAGGCTCTTCTATACTGGACAGGTGGACAGTTTGGTTTGAGAATATGAATGATTGTGTAGTAGACGACTCTGGAAGAACAACTACATGCATGGAGGTAAAAAAATAAATAAGTTATGTAATTAAAGTTAGACCAGACAGTTGACAAAGTTCATTGATCAATGGACATGATGGTTGCAATGGAAGATGTGGTGGTGAACGAAAATTAAGATCATTTAGGCTAGGAATAGAGACGTTCCAAGAAATAGAACCATATTTCGCAGACAGTATAGACGTGATAACAGAAAGAAAAGATGATGATCCTGGTAAAAGAAAAAGAAATATTATGCCTAGAAGGGAATATTTTACATTTTGGAATTTACAGAGGGACAAAAGCGCAGAAATTGTGATTTCGATAGTTGAATTTGTCGAATTCTGCAAATCAATTGTGCCAATCATTCACAAAATCTGCAAACAAATTGGTGGACCCGATATTGAAACAGGAGGGAGATTGTTCATGAGATCTGCTCAAGACAGAAAAGGATGTCATCTTTTACAATTTGCAACACTGGAGAAAGACCAGTGATAATAACAAATATCCATCAAGGTAAACCTTTTTATTCTTAACCTTTAAACAACATGGGTTGACAGTGTATTGGTAAGACGCTCTAACAGGTGAACAGCGGGTTCAAATCCAGCCAACCCGCGGACTTTCATCTTCATGAATTCGATATATTTACCACTATTGGAGAACATGGAAGGAGCCGATATTATTAACATCTAGTTCGACGTCCTCAGAGTATATCACTTTCTGCGATGGACACGAAAAGTAACGTACCTTTAAATGTACTCAGATAGAATCTCTAAGATCATGACTGATTAATATCTACTACCTGTTCAACCTCCTCCCACCTTTTTGAATACCTTATCTATAGATGAAATCTACCCCTACAGATAAATATTAAGCCTAAATCTCCTATCAATGAATGATAAACTAAAAATAAAATCGAGAGCTTAAATTAAATGAACTTAAAAAACATGCTAATTGTTTCAAGCGAGTTATTCATGTATCACTTAACATATATTAGAGGCAGATGAGGGCGAACTCCGGGAGGTGGCTCAAGCTAACTTGAGCTCTGAACAACGTGGAGTTAACATCCGCCAAACGATGAAACTGAGTGAAAAAGCTCGCCCTATAAGAAATAGAGATGGAGCTTTCGAATGTTGCCTTTTATTTTATTTTAATTTCTTTTACTATTCCCTCCAACTATTTTGAAGGTTTCAAAATTTTAAATATTGTTCGAGCCACATTTTAGTACAGCAACAACCTATTTATACATATTCCATATGTTTCGAAGGTTTCGAAACTTTGGCCAAATTTGAAAAACCTATGATTTAAATTACGAGAGTTGAGGCACTGGATGGATAGCGTTGTCGCTGTTACTTTTCAATACCTACATGGCAGAACGTATTGATTTCATCATTTAATATACACGTGTTCTTTCGCACCTATCCTTTCTTAACTCTTGCAACTTCAATGATAGTATCACACGCGTATTGTAACGCTCCGATCACTGAAGTTAAGCAACGTCCAGCGAGGTTGTCCCCGTAGGTTCGCGTCCTCGTGATGTTAGCTATTTTTCCGACCTAACCAAGGCTGGGTGAGGTCAATGTTGGTAGCTGGTTTTTTAGCGAATGGAGGGTGAAACCCTCGTCTTGAATGACCAAGAGATGTTAAAAAGACGTTAAGCCAAATTAAAATAAAAAAAAAACTCTCCATTTGATATGTCAGGCGCATTAAGGGAATGTCCTTTCTATGTGTGCAGGTACTTCAATACGTTCAAATCCAAAGAGCACACATACATAGTTCACTTGTCGAAAATTAAAAAATTTCCATACGGAGCCGCCATTTTTGTCTTTCAAATGATACAATTGAATTTCTCAAAAGAAATAATGTTTAAATAGATTGACCCCTTTTTTCAACAGCACCCTAGCACCCACAATAATTACAATGATACATTTTTTGCGCCATCAGCTGACCAGACTCCCAGACAGAGTCTTTCATTAAGTTTTCTTTTGTTTCTATCTATCTGACTAAGGGTGTAACTAAAACTTGATCCGTCATCATTCTGATTAACAAGTTCACTGCCATAATATTTCGATCGGCAGTATTGAACCCTAAACTATAGCTTGACAGACCCAAAAATGAGGTATAATGAAACATAAAATTTTGTATCCAGTTATCATTCGAGTTATTTGACCAAAGAACCCTACACTAAAAGATGGGAATTGGGCTTTCTGTTAGGTTCGCTGAAATTCAGGCAGTTTTAGGCTGTAGTTGACCTACAGCCTCCACCAAAATTAATGGACGAAAAACTGACATGTTGGATATTGACCTGCAAAAAGGTTGCCCTTTTTAACTAACGGTTAGATTTACATCCTAGAAACGAAAAACTGACAATTTTTCGTAATGCTCGAATCTGCTGATTTTTTTCATATAGTTGAAAATGCAGCCCAAAGAATGAAAAATCAACCATTGACCGAAAGCCTATTTCCTATCTATTTTTTAGGGCACACACAAAATTTCCAATTGATGCGTGCCCCCCACCCACACACACACACAAAAAAAATTACTTTGAAGGTATGGAGGCAGTTTACGCCTCAATACTAGTATATTTTTTAAAAGAAAAAAAAAAAACAAAAAAAAAAACACAATGTGCAATTGTGCATCCTAAAAACAAAGAAGTGTTCTACCGGAGGGGTCTCCTTATTTCAGCACAAGTTGATTAATGCACTATGATAAGCAGAAATTGATATGAATTTAGTTTTTGGAAAGATGGTGGTGTGATATTTACATCCATTCATAATCTTGGATATTGACCCCCAAAATGTGACCTATTGTGTGCTATTGACCACCTATTGACATATTGACCTGCTGATCTGCAAAAAGGTTGCCCGTTTTAACTTACATTTAGATTTCCATCCAAGAAACCTTTAAATCTAAATTTAAGTTTGTTTCCTTTGATTGGTACAAGATCTAGGAGTCAAAATTCAAATCAAAAGAAAGACGAAGAACTTTTACGCCGAATTTTATCAAATAATATTAACCTGAAGTTCCTATATGATGTTCCAATGTAGATTTATGGATTTCAAGACTAGCAGTTGAAAGATATTTTTTGTGTACGCATAATGAAAACCTTAAAATATCCTTTTTTGGGATTCCACATTTTGGGGGTAAAAATAGGTATAAACACGACCTTTGAAAAATAAAAGTATCATTTTCGTATTATTTCCAAAAATAGATTTTTTATGCATAAAAAATGCCCAAAAACCCATATCTATCACAAGTCCCCCTTCCATATGCAAAAGCACCTTTAAATCCCTTCATTATATCCGGTATTCCGGATTGTCAAATGACATCTTTTTTTAAAAAAAAAAAAATTAAAAGAAAATATAAACTATCCATAAAAAAATATGATTTTACCCCCAATTCTGTCACACTATTTTTTATATATCCTCAAACATAATTTATAAGTATTTAATGTATTTTTCATATTAAGTCATAGACATTTCTCGGTTACAATTTGAAACCCAGATATACTCCAAGCAAACCTAAAAATAGATTTTTTTCTTCTTTTTGTGAAATGATAAAAAACAGATATCTTTTATTTTACTCAGAATGGCACGAGGCGTGTGCCTAAGGGGTAGGTTTCACATGTGAGGGTAGATCATGATGTGGTGCTGTCACAGCATTTAGAAATTGGTTTGGTTTGTTGTCTATACAGGGTCTAAATGAAGTATAGGTATTGGAATCTGTCATTTCTAAAAAAAAAAATATCAGCTGATGTGATTCTATGGAAAAATGTGTGTAATTATTCTATTCTAGGCAATATCCTTATGAGACTCAATTTCTGTTACCGATCTAATAGACCAAACAAAGTGAAGGCCTAGTTTTAACACCACGGCTGTTCTTTTGTTTGTCTTGTTGTACCACGATAACTCTCGAACGTCTTATCCTATTTTGGTGAAATTTGGTATGGATATCTATCAATACTTATAAAACGCAAAGCCCAGTTGGTATACTGACGTACTGACTGACTGACTGACTGATAAATAATCAACGTAGCTCCACGATGGCTAAACGTAGAGAANAATGTATATATATATATATTAATTGTTTTTTATTATTACCTTTAAGATTTTTTGTCAGGTAAAGAAACTGGAAAAAAGGGCAAAGAAAAATTAAACATTTCCGGTTTGTTTACAGATTATGGCCGATTTTTTTAATCACGCAGATAAACCGAACAGGAAAAAAATCGAAATTTTTAACCAGACCGTGAACTAAAATTGCAATGATGCAAACTGAGTATGATTCTTATTCAGCCACAAAAAGACCCAGTATATCATGTGCATAGTACGGGATATCATGACATAAGGGGTAAACCCTCAGTTAAAAAAATATTATATAAAAAAAAGAGGTTTTTTAATTACTAATTTTTTTAACACAAACTAACAGCCAGCACCAAGATGAACAGATGTCCCAGATTTTTAATGGCTTTATTAATAGACATGTTTTTCATTTTAACACGAAAAATATCTGGGTAAAAAGGAACTTACAACTGCCCCAAAAATTGGTTTTGAAAGATTGACGGGCAATGATTGAAAATAAATTAAAAGCATGAAAATGAAATCTAATTGAGATATCAATATTTTATTAGTTTGCAGCTTTACTTAGTAAAAACCTTTAGAACTGAATTAGAGTAAATTATAATTTATTGCTGTAGTTTACCTTTTGGTTTAATTTTTTTAAATATTGAATCTTTGGAATCGTCACTAATGGAAAAAAAAACCAAAATTTTGATATTTTACGTTTCAAGGTAAGTACAAACCAAAAATGTAATAAAATTTCCGTTTGTCCGCCGCACCGTCCGGGGCCCGTTTGCCACTTACCGTTGACCGATTTGGTATATAGTTTCCGTTTGGGGGGGTCTAATTGTGTCCAGAAAATTTTGGGTTCAATCGAACATACCGTTGGTTGTTTTTGACGATTTTTAGCGGTTTTCAGTATTCCTCTCTAAAAAGAGAATGGTAAGTGCTAGAGATTTCAAATATGGTATGTGGATGTCATATTTGGAGTCTAAGTATCTTTTGAATGCAATCGAAGAAACCATTGGGGGGGGGAGGG
The DNA here is from genome assembly GCA_012654025.1 of Pachypsylla venusta. Classification (NCBI taxonomy): domain Eukaryota; kingdom Metazoa; phylum Arthropoda; class Insecta; order Hemiptera; family Aphalaridae; genus Pachypsylla; species Pachypsylla venusta. The sequence continues at coordinate 27,106,329 of CM022878.1, read as the reverse complement.
GTATTTTTTTAGCCAGAAAAATAATAAACCCATGGGTCACATTGGCATAGTTTGTCATGAGATTTTCACGTTAAAAAGTATTTGGGAATTCGATGATGTTTACGCATGGAACACCTAAAACTCTCAAAATGTATGTCAAGTAACGTAGACTAATAGCTCTGTCAACTGCAGATCTCACTCATTTAAAAAGCTACTCGTCTGATCACTGTTGCGTCAGTGCAGCACACATTTGGAACTAAGACCCAAAGGAAAACATTGATACTAGCAATAGGCTGACATTCCAAATCGGGTCCAATTTTGACAATACCAGGATATATATCTACGCGTTGTCTCTCATATAACATCACCTTAATCGTTGTCCTCACAGACGCTCACAGAACAATAACGACGGAACCTTCCAACTGATAACACATCTGCAAAACCCATATTGTTACAGACATCTTTACATCTCTTTAGGATCAACACAGAGATCAAGGACACTACTTTAGAATTCATTACACGTAGAGAGATGTTCCAAGAAAATGTTATCACTACAGTCATCACATCGGAGATTGATATCATAAAATGTCATCACTATCAGTAGTAGTGATATCATTATTATTATTACCGCAATTATATAGTATGATACACATCGCGAAAATAAATTATAATACACTGCAGTGCATTAATATACAGGGTGTTTGGCTATAAATGGGACCCCTGAATATGGTGAGTAGCTGAGATCAAATGGAACATTTTTTACGAAATTCGTTAGTAAGCCAGACGAAGCATAGCCGAGTTACAGGGTGGAGAACGTCATTTTTGGACAACTTTCAACGTCACTTAGTGGGTTCTGTGTGACCGAACAAAAAGAAGATGGACACTAAATCCTAGTTATTGATGGCGGTGATTTCAAATATGCCATCAAAATTTTAAAAAACAAAAGCGAAATGGGGGAAAACCTGAGAAGTGATCATTTTTTTTTGTCTGTTCTTAAATGTGATTTGACTTATGAAAAGAGTGTCTCTTTCATGTCTTAGAATTTGAAAAATCGAACAAAAAATTCAATTACCATGTTAAGAGGGAACCACGAAAATGGTCCGCTTACGATACAATTTTAGAAATAAGCTCCAATTAAAATCCTGGACACAACTGTCAAATTACAACTTTAAAAAAAGAGCGTGAACCAAAATGGCAGGCTTCCAAATTCCAAAAAATGTTCGATTCAATACATTTCTCTTTAATTTTTCCCGGTTTGAAAACACATTTAAATTGATTTTAAGAGTACCTGAGCATGGAACATGGAATCTGAACTCAAATTAAGAAAGAAAAAAAAATCGGAAAAAAACGGAAAAAAACTAGCACAATATTCATCAGAAAATATTCTAGGAAATATGAAAATTCACAAATTGTTTTTTTTTTCTTTTTTTATGATATCCTTTTGAAAAATCTGAACTCAAAATTCCATTTGTTATACTCGGGTACAGTCATAGCGAGAAAAAAATACTAAAACATCAAACGAGAGAAAAAAAAAATACTTTAATCGAACATATTTTGGATTTTGGAAGGCTGCCATTTTGGTTCACGCTCTTTTTTTCGAATTTCTAATTTGACAGTTGTGTCCAGGATTTTAATTGGAGCTTATTTCTAAAAAAATTTCGTAATCGGACCATTTTCGTGGTTCCCTCTTAACATAGGAATTGAATTTTTTGTTCGATTTTTCAATTTTTTTTTTTACACAAAATGGCTCAGAAAGAGACACCCTTTTCATAAGTCAAATCACATTTGAGAACAGACAAGAAAATTTGATCACTTTTCAGGTTCTCCCCCCCCTTTTGCTTTTGTTTTTAAAAATTTTGATGGCATATTTGAAATCACCGCCATCAATAATTAGGATTTAGTGTCCATCTTCTTTTTGTTCGGTCACACAGAACCCACTAAGCGACGTTGAAAGTTGTCCAAAAATGACTTTCTCCACCCTGTAACTCGGCTATGCTTCGTCTGGCTCACTAACGAATTTCGTAAAAAATGTTTCATTTGAACTCAGCTACCCACCATATTCAGGGGTCCCATTTATAGCCAAACACCCTATATGTATGTAGGATTTTTTAGTGGTACGGCCCAACGGCCTTTTCATAATTTTATGGGTATCACTGCATTACTAAGAGCCTTATGTAATAATAATCTTTTCAATCTTCTACCAAATCAAACCAAACTTTGGTAATGCCGCCACTGATCGCTACTCACATTAAAGTAGATACTCGATCATCCATACGAGGCTGAGTGTACCCTGAAATCACAAACAATAAGTCGAAAAATGTCCCACCCCGCTGGGAATTTAACGGACTGTGTGTATTAATATAAATATTTAAAGGTAATAATATGATCCAGGTATATCTTAACCAATGCTATGTCTTTACGTACGAGAGTCCCTTGATAAGTTAGTGGACTCGGATACTTACAGACTTTTGAGACCAATATTTTTTTTTAATTTGGCCTAACGTCTCTTTAACATCTATTGGTCATACAAGACAGGGGTTTTACCCTCCATTCGCTGGAAACTTGCAAACCAGCTACCCACATTGACCTCACCCAGCCTGGGTTGGGCCGGAAATATAGGCAGCATCACGAGGGCGCGATCCCACGTGGACTTCCACATTGTAAAACCTCGCTGGACGTTGCTTAACTTCAGTGATCTAACGGGAACTGGTGTATTCAACGTGCCATAGACGCTGGCTCCAATAGTTCCTTTTCTATTACAAATAGGCGTGTACTGTTTGAACATGGCACATAAAATCTATATACATTTCTATATCAGTCATCTATTTGTAGCTAGTTATCTGTAGTGGGAAATTTTCCATTTTTATATGAAAGACCTCTGACTCCTTGTGACGTCCATTGGTACTCAATTCACAAAAAATGCCTCGGTGGTAAGAAAACTGACACTGAAGACTCTGAAGTGATTGAGGCTGTAAACCAATGTTTAGGTGTTCAAACTACACCACTGGAATGAAAGCATTGGAACATTAACGGACCAAGTATAACAAACTACGACTCTCGTAATTTGTTAGAATGCGTCCAAATGAAATTGAAACTCATTATAAAAAATACCTACATAATTTTAAACCTTGTATTTGTTAAAAAAAAAAGTAAAAAGAAAAAACCCCAAACAGTATGGCACGCGTATACAAGAGTACCAAATTGTAGAAAAAAGGTTTTAAATCCTACCGTGTCTAAATTCCTAATCTTGTAATTTATTGCGTGCGATAGTAATATTTGGGCACAATAAAATAAAGAAACTTGATAATACGTAGTATACGCGTACAGAAGACCATGAGTGGTGTAACGGACAGAGATAATATTATGAGTGATAGGATTATCGCGGAGATTATGGTGGTATTTTGAGGTAATTGAAATGCAATGTGCGAACCGCAGATGTAAGGACACAAGACTTTCTTCTTAGTCATAATGTAATAAGTCTCGATGCTTCCTCCAGATCATCGTGAGGTAACACATTTATATTTTTTTTAAAACCGCCTGCTGAAAAGACTGTTGTTGTAGTGGCTGTATATTGTCCTCCATTTTCTTCGGTGCCCAGATTGAAAAGTACTTCGCATTTTCAATATTCTTTTACAAGTTTATACGGCAAGGTCTGATTAATATTTCGTAAACAATGAACAACTTGTATATCTATCAATATCGATGACAACTACATCAACACGAAAAACAACATCAATAAAAACAAGAAACATAATCGACAACAAGATCAATGACAATAAATGCTACAAACATATTGATCAAAAACACAAAAATATAAATGAAAATGTCAACAACACTAAAAACAACACCAATGAAAATAACAATAAAAACGTTGAAAATAGTAAAAACAGCAATAGAAACAATATAAAACCATTAATATCAATCAAAGCAACAAAAAAACTTCAATGAAAACGACAATAAAAAGCATTGAAAATAGTAAAAACATCAATAGCATTACCATCAATGAAAACAACATTAAGAACATTGAACATTAAGAACAACAGTAAAAACATCAATAGAAACAATAAAAAACATTAAAATCAACAAAAACAACATCAATGAAAATAAAAGCAAGAAACACATCAATGAAAACAGCAAAATATTGTCAAAAACATCCACTTTTAAAACTAAAGCACAAGTAGAATACTGCAAGCAACAATAACAATGAATAACATCTATTACAGGGCGAGGAAAAGATATTTTTAATGGTCAGAATAATGATATACAATATATCAACATCATGGAACATGTTGAATGTGGATACCAGACTCGTGAGAACCTGAGGAGTTCTTGTGCGCTCTAGCTAACTGAGTTCTTCAAGGCCTCAAGGGGGTTCTGATGAAGATGCCCTAACCTTTTGACCTATTGTTTCTTATTTTGTGGCCCCGACATTGTTTATGTTTTATCTTCTAACCTATTTATTATAAAGTTAGTATAATTATAGTTTTTCTGATGTGAACTCGAGCATTTAACCTTCCTCAATTATTGTTTTTGGTTTATTATTTTCTATAATCTTAATAAATCTGCAAAAAATGGTAAACTGTGACATAAATTCAATATTAAGTTGGCCTTTTTAGCGTCAGTAATAAACCTCAGGATTGGAGCACGAAAATATACCCCTCCAAATTTTGTATTTTCCGTTTCAAGATACCTATATTTCTCTCGCATTGGTCCCATTTCAGCTATTGCTGGTGGGGTCTGCTCTTCTCATACGTAAATTATAAATATATTTTAGATACCGTGAAAAAAAATCGATTGATTGCCAAACGCTTACGGCGCGGCGTTCACTTTTGCTTCTCAATGACCGATTGATAATTATGTATGTATCTTGGTATTACTTTTATTCAAACAAACAAGGTTAAATTTTATGTGAATTCGGCAGAGTTTTTAGTATTACCATAAGGCAAGGGCAAACACATTTTATTTTTTAAAAAATGGCGCTTCCATTAAAAAATCTTGAATATAAACCATTTGGAGCCAAAGAATACCACATTGAAAAGACCAGTTCCGCCAGTTCACTAAAGTTAAGGAACGAATTTGTTGGTAATCAGTTGTATGATTCGGGGTGCACATATAGACATACCATCAGAAAAAGACCAATTTTTTAAGATAGTGCTTCTCAAAACCTGTTCCCAATCAAATAAGGTCACGAGAAGTAAGTAATCAAATTAAAAAAATAACAATATTTTAAATAAGAAAATTGATAGAAATGATTTTTTTACAATTAGATATACATAAAAAAAAACATCTTTAAACTTTGCCTTCACATCACGAGAGCAAGAACAAAGATTTATGTTTGTGTATCTGTCTGTCTGCGCGGCTTGTTGTTAATTAGTTATTTATTAGTTGCCTTGATTCTCACTCAATTTTATTAGTTGTAGTATTTTTATTTATTTCTCTTAAAATTAAATTTTATTTACCTGACACTGACTCAGAGATTCAATTTTTTTTTTTTTTAATACAGGAAATAGTTTTGTTTCTATTAATTATTGAGGACTGACTACTAAAGTACGTTGAAAGTCATGTCCCATTTTTCTTTTGACCAATTAAGTATTGTAACAACGAGAACGTTCCGAGCTGCAGACTCTCTAGTTTACATGAGTATTTTAAGATGATCAAAAGAGAGTTCGAATCCCAAGAGTCGTCCTAGAAACATCTGTAGAGTTTGAAGAAAGGATCCGACGCCGGACAGAAATGAGACAATGGCAACACATTGACATAGGTGGTAAGGTATTATTTTAAACATGGGTTGGTGTATTTACCACTATTGGAGGACATGAAAGGAGCTGGATCATCAATATCAAGTCCGCCGTCCTCACTACCATCACTTTCCGTGCTGGACACGAAGCTGCTGTTTTTACTATTTAGGTGGTATTGATTCTGCTAAGTAAGAAGTATTAAGGTTCACGCAAGCCATTATTTGCCAAAAAAGCGCTGATTGTAGCAATATGAATATATTTGAGTGAATTATAATAATTTGTGCCAAATATTATGTTTTATGGCGGCACGACTATAAACAATAAATCAGTTGGTACCAATGAACTTATTGGGGAACGGACGATAACATCTCAGGCTTGACAAGATAGTGTGTATACTGGGTGCGACCAATGCCAATTTCTGTGTTTCATTAAATATTATTTACCATGGGCCCTACGTGAGACCAAAATTCAATAGAGATGATCAATGTTCGGTTAAAATATATATATATATAAGTATATGCAAATTTGGCCCCCCAATCTATCCTGAAGATGGAAAAACCTTCTGGCTTCTGGTGTATGTCTCAAATATCATAAAGGAACGTTGACACTAAAAAGTGACAGTACCGTGATCCGCCCGGCAATGTGACCGTTCATAACTGTGAGCTCACGGTCAGCGGGAATGGCTTACCGGCACTGTCACTGCTTAGTGTGAATGCTCCTTTAACTATATCAATTCCAGGTAGTTGAAGAAACATGTTCACGTGAGCTCACGGTCAGCGGGAATCACTTGCCGGCACTGTCACTGCTTAGTGTGAATGTTCCTTTAACTATATCAATTCCAGGCAGTTGAAGAAACATGTTCACGTGAGCTCACGGTCAGCGGGAATCACTTGCCGTCACTGTCACTGCTTAGTGTGAATGCTCCTTTAACTATATCAATTCCAGGCAGTTGAAGAAACATGTTCACGTGAGCTCACGGTCAGCGGGAATCACTTGCCGGCACTGTCACTGCTTAGTGTGAATG
>CM022878.1:27041264-27097744 GCA_012654025.1 Pachypsylla venusta | reverse complement strand
AAAAAAAAAAAAAAAAAAAAAAAAAAAAAAAAAAAAAAAAAAAAAAAAAATACCCACCCACATTTGATATTTTATAGAAATATGATGGTATACCAAAAAACTTTACTCTCATACTGGATCAAACTACCAGAAGTTACCGCAGTAATAGAGAGCCATCGACAAACGAATTTGAAAATAATATCTTAGACAATATATAACATATTTGTCCAACAAGCCATCCCATCCTGGAACTCAAAAATTATCTATTCATAGATCGAATTCATAGAGTAGTAGTAGGTTAATAAAATGAAAAATTATAACAAAAACAGTCTCATAAAATTATATGATCAAATGCAACCTTGCAATTGCAACCTGTTCTCATAAATTATACAATAATAAAAATGCACTCAGATGCAATTCAAATGAATGAGAAGGCAATTGAAAGCCCTTATTTTAAATAATAAATAATCAAGTGAGATGCAGTTCGCATTGAATGCAACAAGGGTGATATCTAGAGGGGTGAGTTATTATAGGTTCGTTAAGGGATGCATTGTCTTTTGCCACAACTGTTGGACATTTTTCAAACGTTTCTCCTGAGGATAGCCACAGCAAAACATCATTTCTCACTTTTCGATTTCATATTTTAGGGGTCGTTGATTTTGAGTATTGACACCCTCTTTTCCTACATATCAGAATGTATTTTTTTAAAAAGCGTAAAGTTTTAAAGTGTTTTTGAATTGGGTTTTGAAATGATAATATACGATAGTAGATCTGTATACTGAATTATTTTTCAATGAATTTATGTTAAAGAGTTAATTCTAAAAACAATGTAAATTATATCTAAACAGGTAAACAGAATGACAGGTCATCCCCCTTAACTTTTGAACGGCTTGGAATTTTTGAATTTTGAAAAGCTGAAGTGACTTTATAACACCCTATGATAAAAAAGTGTCGACTTCTCAAGTAATTTAAATGCAATGGTACTAATATTATTGGTTCAAATAAAAGTACAAAAGAAAAAAAAAAAGGAAACAATTTCCTTTCCATTTTTTAAAAAAATAATAAGGGGCGGATCTAGGGGGGTCTACGGTTTAATTTTGCTATACCCTGTATAACATTGTTTATTTTAAACTTTGATCTAAAAGTATCCTTATTGTGTTCCAAAAAAAAGTTTCTCATCTACCTAAACTATCAAAAGTTACAAATTTATTTCATCAGTGTCATATAGTGTCAAGGACAAAGTGAAATCTGATTTTTCTCCAGGAAGTTAAAAATGGGCCGTTTTGAAAAACTATGGAGGAGGGGATTATTTGATGTCATTTGACATCACACAATTGCTTAGGTTTCTCTCAACAGACTAACAGACGTATGTTTAAAACCACACGAGATTGAACATCAGTGAGAATTACAATAATAAAGAGGAATACATACCAACCCTATTAATTTTGTATTGAAAAAAACAACACATTAATTAGTCGGAAAGAAATTTAACTGGACATTTTAAATTAATAGTCATTTATTTTATATTGATTTTTGAAGATTTCTTTTATTTTTTAGTTTTTTTTTTTTTAACGAGTAACTCGGTGAAGTTCGTAAATATAAATGATACCTATTCTGTTTTGAGTAGGTCCTGAGTGAATTGATCTGGATTAAGATAAGACTGAATTGAAATGTTTTTTATTATCAAAACAAAATTCAAGGATACGTATTATCATTTTAAGGTTTCTAATTGAGATACTCATGGTTTCAAATGACTACAAAACGTCTTAGTCTTACTCAGCCCTAATGGCACGTTGAATACATGAATACAACAGTTCCTGTTAGATCACTGAGACTAAGAGAACGCGTCCTTTATGTCGCAAACTACTGGAAACATGTATTATGAGAATGAGGAGGACGTGGAAAGTAACAAGTACTGGAACTGAAAGTAATATCCTGCAAAGTTTTACTTGTTGGGTGACGATGTAGGTTCGTGTCCTCAGAATTAAGTAGGGGTGAAAGTGAGTACATGGTTTGTAAGATTTCAGCAAATGAAGGAAAAATCCCTGTCCCGAATTACTTTTCATGTTAAAAGACGGTAAGGTAAATAAAAGGACTACAAATCTCCGGTACATGGGATCTCCAACAATTTTACACTAATTTTATAATACGATAATTCTCAAATATGTGATCCGATGGCAATACATCGATATGCATAAAACAAACTCATTGATTCAATGAGAACTATATTCATAAAGATAATGTGAAATGACTCTTTTGAATCTATTCCTTACTGAACTGAATACACCCATCGATATATCTATTTAAAATCAATAGAAAATAATAAAACTTCAAGGAGACTTAATCAGATCGGATTAAATAATATATTTTATTTATATAGATTTAGATTTGTAAGATATTTATCTCCCATTTAAGATTTATTTTCCATGTAAACACCGGAGAGAGCTCTGTTTACATTTATTAGTTTATTTTTAACCATTTATTGGGTTTGTTGAAAATTTGTTGGATTTCATAGGGTGTTATAAAGGTTATTACAAACAAAATATTTGGGTGTGCTGATGATGTGATGGACGAGGAGCTTGTATTGAATGGTATACACGTGGCAATCAAGCATGTACAATGTTTTCAGTAGGTACCTCATAATTATAATATTAGAAACTAGATTATTCAAAGTAATTGGGACTCCATAGTCAACGCTAATGGAAGACACTAACATCAAGAAATAAAAAGGAAAATGTAGTTACCGAGGGGAGCATGCCAGCTTCATTAGATGGAGCTCCTAAGACCGTGTAAATACAGAGAGTTTAGTGTTAGGAAGGGCACTGTGCCAGGAAAGGGTACAGCTTAAAGAAGATTGTAACATGGTAGATGTAAGGAAGGTAGCACCGACCCCAAACAGAATTGGGAAAAGGTGAAGTTAAAGTGGAAGAAGAAGAAGGAAATAAATAGAAATGCAAATTGAAAAATTTCGAATGCAGTAAATAGAAAATTAGAAAGAAAATAATAATAATAAGCTTTATGTTCAAAGTTGTAGTGATCATTAACGATCATTGCAGTCAACATCAATGACACGTTAAACACTAGTTCTCGTAAGATCACTAAAATTGAGCAACGTACAGCGAGGCTTTACTTAGTGACCACGTTGGTTCGAATATTCGTGATGCTGTCTATTTCCGGTACAAACTAGTGTTGGTGTGAGTAGAATGAGGTGTTTTTTAGGCTTCCAGGGAATGAAGTGTAACCCCCTCCCCCTTTTCGAATATAAATGTTCAAGAGCTGTTAAGCTATCAATCCCCCCCCCCAAAAAAAGAAACATTACATATTACGTAAAGAATGAAATTACTCCTTTCCAGCAGCTGCCTAGTCGACCAATCTGATCCTCAAAAGATAAACGAAACAAAAAAAATTGAGTCACCCTATTAATTATCCATGATAAATAGATCGAAAATAAAATACCTTTAAAAGAACTATCACCAAACTGACAGAAATGTCTGACCAAACACAACAAACCAAATTAATTGTTCTCGACATCTTCCAAATTAGAAATATCCTTTTTATATATTTCTGGTATTTTGGTTTCTTATTTACATTTTTATTGATTTTAATAAATGATCGACATTAGAGAACATGATCATGAAAGAAACTCATGATCATATCTTTTAGGACCCAAGACCATAATTTACTTGGGTGGTAAAAAGACATTCAGCCTAAATGCCATTTGTAATGAATGTGAGAATTTTTTTTTTGATTGATTACTGAATAACGTGTAAGAGTTTTTTTATGACCAATTAAATTTTATTTTATGATGGCTTCAGTTTCTTTTTTTTTTTAAAAAAATAGGTGCTGTTTATATGGCACTAGTGTGAGTATTTAAGCTTGATAAATTGTTTTCGACTCTATTTGGGGCGTTTTTGAAACCAATCCAAAACTGCCATGCAATGCTATAATATATAATAAATACACGTGCGAAATTGGAGGAGTGTTTAATAATTCGCTTTAGTCAGAAACAAAATGTCCTGTCTTACCAACATATACACGAAGAAGCCAGGCAGTTTGAGTCCAGGGGAAAACATTTTGAAGAGGTAAAGTTAAAAACATCACTGAATCTTTTGAGGGGAAGTCAACAATTTATGGAAATTGTAAATCTGAGGCTGTTACAGACTCGAAAAGAAAGTAAGCCAGGATGCTTTTCAATATATCAGTTTCTATTTTCTGTTCGCCTCTTATTTCATCTGCTAGTTATTATTCAATAAACCAAACTTTATCTTCTAATGTATACGAATTGTAGACTTGATAATGTTTGCAAGAGTCAGACTCTTAGACACCATTGAACGATGTATCAAGATTCTCGTTAACAATTCTATCAAATCTATTAGCTTTGCCTAGAGACGTAGAGATATCAATTATTGAAAAACAGATAAGCAATCTCCAAGATCATCAGCGAATGTTCCTCAGATCTGATGAATAAGCTCAACCCGAAGACTGAATCTAAATCTAAATTCTTAACAGAGTGTTAGAGACTTAGTAAGTTAGGTTAGATTATTTGCAAGCTATAATCAAATTGAGTAATGATCAGGCTAGCTTTGTACATGAAATATATGTTTTTCATATCAATAAATACAGGGAGAATCAAAAATATGGAAATTACAGATCACCAGTGATATTATAGAGTTGCTTTCTGTGTTATTTTACACCATCAGCTCAGGTGGACTCAGCCCGTACGGATGTCACCGTCAAGTAATTTATTCTTACTGTCCCAAGTATCATTTACTGGGACAAAATTTACAACTGCAATCTTTAAATTCAAAGAATAATTCTTTACAAATATCTATTCTGATTTTTTTTTTTTTGCATCTTGAAATTTCAATCTGTTCTCGAGATATTTCTGTGTTTCGCAAAATCGAAAATCCATGCATATTTTTTTCCTTACTAGATGCACCATGGACCATTAGAGAACCAATGCCAGAAAAACAAAATAGAAGACTCTAATATTGCTTGAACTACCCAGGAGATTATGTTTGCAATATTATTATTAGCGAAGAGCAACACATTTATTAATACAGCAGTGAAATCATACACAAGAATGATTCATTGGAGTAATTCTAAACAACTTACACACACACCTAACCCCAACACACTAGCACCTCGTAAGGACTTTCTAACTTTTATTTATATCTCTAAAGGTTAGGTATATCTCAAACTGAATTATTTATTGATTCCAAGCAATAATACCTAATCTAATACACAAAGTGCAACAAATATGAAAGAACCTCTCTTTCTCCTATAGCTCACACACAAAGATAGCTTGATAAAGATCATTGCTTTTGTGAAGAACAATTCACACTCTAAAGCAGACTTGACCTGTATAATATTAAAGTTGATAATATGATAAACGGTGAGAAGGTTAACGGAGAAAATATTTAACTTACTCTTCAAAAGTTTAGTAGAAGAAATATTGGAACAAACTTATTCGTCAAAAGAAATTGAAATTTATCGGTTACCACGATAACGAGAATACCAAAAGAAATGGTTTAGTACATGAAATATTGAAACAAACTTATCAGTCAAAAGAAATTGAAATTTATCGGCAACGTATTAATGTGCCTAACATAAAAGACGAATAGAGAAAAAAAAATTCGGAGACAATTTACGAATATTATTGATGAACAAAAAAAAAAAGATTTATATATATTAAAAGATTATATGTAATAGATTATCTTAGAAAAACGAAGAATGAAAAAGAAAAAAATCATGTTGAATAAGCTACTTTGGCTTCAAAAATTAATGATTTTTTGTAATTAAAGTTATTGTGAACAAACGAAGAAATGATACATGCCTGTGCAAAAATTGGATTTCAGGCATCAGTAGCCTCTCTGCTGAGTGAAAAAGATGAAATTAAAGAGACTTTGAAGCTGAGGATTTGTGTGGATTGTGCGATTGATGGTCTTTATTCGGGCTATCCCCAAACATACAAGTAGAGCTAACTATTATAGGAGAAATGTGAAGAAGGATCTTGACATTCTTGACGTCTTTCAACACTCATCACAGGAACCAACTAGGAGATTCAAGGAGATTACATATGAGTGGTGAAATATGGCATAAAATAATGTTTACAAAATGTGAGTGTTCATAACACAAACAACGACAAATGTAAAGGATTGCTTAGAATCCTAAGACTTACAGTCAACTTAACTTAGAGTGAGGAGATTATAAGTTATTTTGCAACCCCATTGGATCGTTTCTCATACAACCATCTTCTATACAGACTCGACTGGATTTGACTCAAAGGACTACAAGCCACAAGTCCTACGATACTATTTTGAGTACAGATGATCTCCGACATTCCTTAAGACGAACCTTATTTTATGGAACACTAACAAAAAAAACCTTAAAAATCTATCAAGACACATTCATATATCCTTATTGTTTGAATCATATGCATTTATTGTCAAGTATAGGTAAGGATAAGGACTAAGGAGAGATACAATTTTTATTATTCTTTTTTGATTATAACTCTCGATATGAAATCATTGCTTTGGATTTCATTTTATTAAACCTAATTAAAAAAGGACATCAATAATACTAAAGGGAGTTCTATTTTGAAGATATCTCCTATCTATGTTTCAATAATCAATTGGTTACATTACTTGGTTTTAGTTATCCTTTTTGTTATTAATAGTTTTGTTCCCATTGTGTTATGTTACATCTGTACAATGATTTCAAAAATAATTACGATACTTAAAGATAGGGTTCTGACTAAATTTTTGGTTACAATAACACCATGAGAAGGTTTTATATTTCTGGTGTTGTACCCTTTGGAAAATTAACGGAAATTCTTGTTATCCGGGCCAATCTATAAAGGCATATCAAGACCAAAGTAAATTCTTGCCTATAATTCAATTCTTTCTTCTTAAATTATTCAAATTTGTAGATTATATAGATAATGACATAATCCAAGAGCATTAGAACCATCTTTACATATAATAATGTACCCGTTGAAAAATCAACGGAAATGCCTGTTACATCTAAAATACCAACAATTCATTATTAAAATACATTTCTATCCCTTAATTTAATGAGTTTTTGTCACGTATGATTTATCTCCCGAATGTCTTATGAAATTTGGTACGAGCATTCATAGAAGCAGATAATTACTTTCAGGATATCCCATGGCCAAATTGTGACTATTTTAAATTAATGAGTTTGTAGAACGTTGATAGAGCGATAAGTATTCTTATTATTGTTAAAAAGCGAATTTGAGACACAAGCTGGATGGTTTAGAAAAATGTCGATATCAAATTTTACACATAAAAAGCAACACATAAGAATAGGTAGACATCACACATTATGGATTGACGATATCTCAAAATGAATCAATCTGTTATCAGGGCCGGATTAACCTTCTGCGAGGTTCGTAGCACTTTCACAGAGTGGGGACCCCTCCACCCACTCGCCGGCGCCGTCTAAGTAGTCTACTTTTTGGAGCCAGTACAAAAATTGATTATCTTTTGGCCTTTAGGTTTAGTACCTACAGCTTTCACTTAAATGTTTATTTATTCTTATTCAACGCAAAACACTCCAAAAATAGAATATGCACTTTCAATATAGGTACATGATAATTGTAAAAAATAAAACACAAAAATTAGAATTTTCGAATATTCAAATCCCGAAAATTTCACCTTACGCACTGCGCAGAACTGAATTAAACTCTCTTCCCCCCCACTCCTATCCCTAGTTCCTAGACAAAAGTCTACTAATAATATGGGGCCATCAGGTCGGTACCTACCGACATTTCACTTTGTAGATTTACCGCCACGCCGTGCCGCCGAAACGCAATTCTCAAACTGATCACAAAAATAAAGAATAACAAGCTAAAACTAATATTTTTCATGATAAAATTTATATTTAACTTCAAAGGGATAGTAAGAGGGTACTAGTGTACCTTCACTAACCAATTTGCCTATGTTCCAATATTCGTTTCTTTATTAAGTTCCTAGGTAGTATTAGGTACCTACTTGTACTTTCCTAAATTAGATTTTACTACATTGAATATGTTTTTTCAAATGATGTCAACCCAGAAATGTCGAAATATCTAGTGTAAGTTGTCAAAGCGCGGGGCCCGTGGCACGTGCTACAAGTGCTACCATTGATAATCCGGCCCTGTCTGTTATCCTCTCGATGGATGATATTTTCATTAAAACACTGCATAGAGAAAATATGACACATAGAAAAAGAAGAAGTATATTCGTTACAAATTTGAAGACGATACATAAGGCAGCTCTTTTATGACGAAGATACGTTATGAATTTTATGATTTTTCTAAGATATCTCGGAGATACTGACCACAGACTGATCTTAGTAATAGCGAATGCAACAGTAGAATTGAACATTGAACAGGTGTCTTGAGAGTGCTGGTATATATCTTTTGTAACAGGTAACATTGAGATCGTTGACTCTCTCATGTAGGTAAATGAACAAAACTCTTCTCTCGTGTTGACATCAGCCGTACCTATACAATGTTTGGTTAACGATACCACCACATTGATGGTCCAAACGTATTAATCTCTTCTTATCAGATACAGATTTTATTGATCTTTTAATTTATTCAAGAAATTGAATAAAAATATATTATTTTAATCAATTTATTGAAATCAATTTTTTTTTTTTAAATCCTAAATTTGAATCTATTAAAAACAAAACCAAACGAAAGTTTGGTGCAGGAGTAATCTGATTAAAATAAATTATCAAAAGTTTTATTGAGATATTTTTTTATAACGCCGACGATATTTTCAATTACTTTTATTTCTCATGAAAATGGATATTTTATATAGTTTATATTTTCAAGAATGGATTTTCGCCTTAATCATTTGCTAGAGTGAATTAAATTTTATCCCTCGCAACTGAAAAAGGCGGAAGGAATTCTCCAATATTTTTTTTCCTTTCTTTCTTAACGTCTCTTTAACATCTATTGGTCATTCGAGACCGATATTTTAACCTCCATTTGCTGGAAACTTGCAAACCAACTACCTCACCGAGTCTAGGTTGGGCCACAAAAATAGACAGCATCACGAGGGTGCGAACCCACGTGGACAACCAGATGGTATAACCTCGTGGATGTTACTTAACTTCAGTGATCTAAGGGAACTGGCGTATTCAAGGTGCCACAGATGCTTGTTAAAAATAAATATTAATACTGCTTCATAAATTAATGAAGCAGTTAGAAACTTTAAGTGATGTTGTTTAAGAGTTGTCAGTACAAGATGCTAATTGCAACTTACCTTAAAAAAAGCTACTTGTCCTCAAACACAGGATTTTTGAAAATATAAACTATATAAATTCTGTCCTTATACATGAAAATTTCCTTCTATCTGAAAAAATGGGTGTGTGACTGTGTGTACTTATGTACACGCCTTCTTTTTAAAAATAAATTTAATAATATTTCAAAAAAACATACTACCCCAATCGGGGGTGAACTCAGATTCTACCAACTATGAAACAGAGGCCTTGTCACTGAGCCACGCTCTTGTATGTATATACGACTAGAATGAGAAAATACAATATTTGAATTTAACTCTCATTATTTTTTCATAATTTTGTGTTACACTTTTGGTAATAATTTTGTGTTACACTGATGCGGTGATAATTTTTTGTTACACTGATGCGGTGATAATTTTTTGTTACAGGTGCGCGATGTCTTAAAATTTCACTCTCATCATTTTTTCACAACGCGCCTAAAGAAGTATAACTTCAAAAATTAATAAACTCTAATAACAATTTAAAAAAATATCTTCTAAAAATCATGATATTTTACCATAAAACTTCTTTTCGGTATAAACAACTCTTCAAGTAGACATACGTCTAGGTAGCTTAATCCTAGAACGGAATCTTCATCAGCTTTGTGAAGATATTCAAAATTGTTGCCTTGGGCAATTCTGTTCCATTTAACGTTTCATTGTGTCTATAACATGATATATTTATATTTTGGGTAGGTATATAAATTGGTTTTAAATTTATTTAATCTTTTGGTTCTAATAAGTCTTTTATATACTTTGATTTTTAGTTGGTTTGAAAAATATATATGATAGAACCTAGGTAATGTATTTGAGGAAGAGTTAAACAATAATAATGTGGAATTACGGGACGTAAATGTGTAATAATGGAACAAAAACAACGGATTTATTTTAATTGATTATCTGGTCGTCTATTAACTTGTTATTACTTTAGCTTTAGCCACATAAGAAAACGTTGCCAGAATGAACCCTGAAGAGTCATGCTATAAGAAATCAACAAATAAGATATTGATCCAAGCAAATAATTAGTGACAATGCCAAAGAATGCCCCATATCATCATATCAAGTCACCATCGGAGACTTCCTTCATTCAACGGAAGATGCGGTCCAATACTTTGATAGCAGTAATGAGCTGTAAGCTCAGATTGCCTTTACAATTTGGAACAACATAATCCACATTATAAACCAGTTAAATCCTCATATATGAATGAGTTACGTAAATTGGCTCAGTTAGAAATGCATAAATCTGGAGCTGAAATATTAGCCGGAGATTTGAACACTTGCAGAATCTCCGCGCAACATTCTTATTGGAAAAGGTTATCTATCGTGCAAATCTTTTATTGTCCTTTGCAAAATTCAAACGCAGACGTTGAATATTATGCCGGGTCCTCACTAAGCGAACATTGTCCACACTATGCGAACATTGTCCACACCAAGCACACATTGTTAGCGAACATTGTCCACACTAAGCGAGCATTATTGGCCAACATTGTCCACACTAACTGAACATTGTTCGCTAACAATGTTCAGCGAGCATTATTGGCCAACATTGTCCACACTAACTGAACATTGTTAGCGAACAATGTTCGCTTAGTGTGGACCCGTCATTAGACCTCCGAGGAAAAATCTATTACACAAATCAAGAAACATCCCGAAATATTGCTGAGCAAATAAACAATTTGAATCACAAAGACGATCTTTTCTATCTGAAAAGAACAATGCACAAAACGAATCGGTGAGAAAAAGTTTTGGAATTTAAATAAAAATGATGCTAAAGAAATCGAAACAACCTTTAACACACATGACACTTCTAAATGCCATTGCCATATAAAAACAACAAAAATATCGTGTTTGACATAAAATACTATTTAGAAATATTACACTAAACTATGAATTGTTGTGGATTATTTGAGAAATGTTTGGGTCACTGGAGATCTATGGGGGTAATATGAAGATATTAAACACACCATATTGTTGTAGAATTAGGGTTCGAGGATTAAGTAGTCGTTGATTAAAAACGCGTTAACTACCTAAAAAAATAGAAAAGAAACTTAAAACACTTTATTAAAGAAAACACAATTAAAAGGTGAACAAAAATTTATAAATATACTGTTTAACTTCTCAAATATTGTAATCAAACACGCGAGAAAACTAAGTAATTCACACACGAAAAATTCACAAATTAATCACTCGACTGACTGATGGCTCGTTTTTACACGCGCAGATCCTTTCATAGATTCAAAACGATTTCTAGAAGCTTCTAGTGTATACAAGAAACTCTCTATAACCTTCTGCGTTGTTCTCGAAAGGGGAAGTAAATACGCAGTAAACATTCTTTGCATTCTCGAAATTCTTCGTCAACAAATTTACAATGTTCTCGTATCTGATAGAAGGAGAAATAAATATAAGGGGAAGTGTCGCTGTCCATATACAGGATGTTTGCATTAGAATCATAATATTCTATATACAGAATGTTTACATTAGAATCATAATATTAGAGGTCTAGCTCTCATATTATGCTCTATTCACTTTAATATTAATATATAATCCATCAATTACTTTACTTTCCGTGGCCATCAGCCCATCACGGAAGTGATGCTTCTGGAGGGGTTGTGAAGCATATTATCCCATACTGAGGATCCCAGACTAGATTTTGATAATCCTGGCCCGTTCCATGTTCTCCACAATAGTGGTAACTATCTCAAATTCATGAGGATGAAATTCCATGGGTTGGCTGGGTTTGAACCCACACTCTACCGTTTACCAATCAGAGCGTTCTACCACTAAACCACCAAATGATCATGTAATTGACTGAAACCCAGAAATGTGGAATCAAATGAAATTATCTTTGTATTGAAAGAAAAATAAAGAAAATGCAAAGCGGGACCCAGATGGACGATTTAAAAATAAACCAATAGAACACAACATGCTAGGAAATACGTAATAAGAAGGTAAAAGTTAGAGAAGTGGAATGAAAAGATGAAAGAAAATAATAATAAGAGATTGAAGTTTAGAAAGGATGAAACTAATCAGGAAATAAGGGCGGTACCCAAGATTTTTTTTTTCGGGGTGGAGGGGGGGTCCGAAGCATTGACAGTCGAGCCAGGACTAACACCTGAAAATGATTATCATGGAAGGTGATATTGTTGTTGATGTTGTTGCTGCTGCTACTGCAGCTGTTGTTGATGTTGTTACTGTTGTTGTTGTTGTTTTTGTTATTATAGGTTACGTAGAGTAACCTATAATAATAATAATAATAAAAAACGATTGAAATTTCCGGGAGGGGTCTGGACATCCCCCCCCCCTGGTTACGACCTTACAACCAATAATGATAATTTTAATGATAGGGACTGGTTGGTGATATTTTTGAGGATTGAAAATGAAACGAATGTTCATAATATCCTTAATTTTCTGGAGTGGTGGATACTCCGTTAAAAGTACCCAAAAAGTCACATTGGTATTCAAATAATCCCCAAGTTGTTGCAATCAAACGAAATCGAAAAACAGCATCATAACATCATACAGCTCATTTGAACTATAAGTACCTAACATTAAAAATAACCAAAGATACCCCAGCCATTCTAGAAAATATATTAAAATAATCAAAACATAACTCTTATAATATTGTAGAAATAAAATCATAACAAAAGACACAAAAACATAGCACACGATTTTCTGGATTTTTAGAAAGAAAAAAAAAAAATCTTCGTGATTCTCTCGACTTCACGAAAAACAAAAAATAATGTGGTAAGAATTTTTCTAACAAATGGCGGCCAAGCATATAATTGGACCAAAATCCTGACCTGTAGATCATGAATATCTAAAAGACAGAGACTGAGCATGTTTATGAGATATGGATTATCCTGTTCTACACACCAGGGGTGGTCAAAAGCATTTTAAATGATTATTTGATCATATAAGATGTATTCATAAAAACATATGAAGGATTCGTTCGCAGAAAAGAGGGCCACTCAAATCTAAAGTAACTACTTTAAATATTTTTCAAAATCTGTGATCATGAAAACAGGTGAAAAACAGAAAGCTGCAAATTTCTGTATGATCCATTTTAAGTCGAAATTTAATGGAAACATTTCAAAACAAAGCTAACCTTATCGAAATATGGCAAAATAGATGGAAACCAGTTTAGAAATTGAGAGAAAACCCTACGAAACATTCGATCATTTTGATTTGAATTTCTTCGGAGAAAAGGGTTTTGGGTTGTTGTTTTTTTAAAAAAATAATAATTCGTACATGGTTAGTTAAGTTTTATGAATTCAAACTCATTTGCAATATGCTGATAATCGTCTTTTAACAACATAGCCCTTCAAAGTTATTTTACAGGTGCGTGCCGTAATAACTTCTTATTCGATAAAAGAAGGAGTTGTTGAGTCAACCTATGAACATGATCAGAAGGTACCTATCATTAAATTGTTCATACTATCTTGCCTGTTATACTGTGGGACAAAACAATATAAACCTATGTGCTAAAAGTTGGTTTGACACCATCCAAAACAGATATCTGAACTTATTAATTTGGTTTTCATAAGAAAAAGATATCAAAAGAACCAAAAAATACAACTTTTATTTCTAATACTGAAAAATTTCTGATAATAAGACCAGTTTTTGGTTCTTGTGAGTCAGATTTTTTTTATTTTTATTAAATATATTGATAAATAAACTGTTCTGAAGACAACCAGAGGTGAACCAGACACAGTGTGAAACAAGACCGTAATACCTTCAGGCGAAAAGATGATTTGTAGCGTGTCCTTTATTTTTTGGCAATCAAATAATTTCCAAATACTGACAGTACTTTGGAAATAACAAATTTATGAATTCAGTAGAAATGCAATCGAGTGTATTGATTTTTGTTCTTGGTAGAAATTACTGAAATCAATGTAGCCACCAAGGGGAGCAGGGTGGCGGTACTAGGCCCGTGACAGAAGGTTTGGTGTTAGGAAGAGCATCCAAAAAGAATCTGCTTCAAACCAAAGTTGAGAAGCCATAAGCAAAATACAGTTCCTAAGGAGAGAGAGAAACAACATGATATTTATTTACACAATAAACAAAAGTGGTGCTGCAACATTTTTGTTGTGAGAAGCGAGCGAGGGTTACCGTGCCAGGAAAGGGTATATACAGCTATACACAGAACAAAAGGTTGTGGCCTGGTAAAATTCAGGAAAGCAATGCCGATCAATGTTTTTTACTCAATAAGACTGTATGGAAAATTTGTGTTATTTTATAGAATCCTCAGCTGAATAACAGAGAAGACTTAATCCGTTAACACGGCAAACACATTATTCGATAAATTGATACTCTGTGTGTTTTGATTGTCTAATGAATTTGAATAGATCATCCATGGTGGTGAGTGACCGCCGCGCCGCGCCAGTCCGAATGAGTTTAAATCTACAAATAGAATAGAACTTGAAAACTATTCAGTCACGACTCTCTTCGGTTAGGAATTAATTTGGTATTATTAATTGATATGAGCATCCTGAAGATTTGGATTACACGTGAGACACTGATAAGAGACTCTGAAGAAGACTGGTCTGGAGATTAAACACAACGTAACAGCAAAGAATAACACATATAGCTGTAACTGAGATTTTCGAGAATATCGTATAGACATTGATCAGAAGGAACCAAATCTGTGGACATTGTTTGAGGATACAAAACAAGTTCATCAACGGGATATTGGGTCATTACCGACTCAATAAAGATTCAGAAACTATCTGTCCACGTGGTTTTGAGCTACCTTCTAACACATCCTGCACCCTCTACATTTATGCAATAACAAATACTTTCTTCAGCCTTCTTTTTTAAAAAATAGACTCTTGAGTGAAACGCGATATTTTGATAAACTTGCACATAGATGCCTGAGGCATTTTCTACCATCTAACCCTAAGTCAATTTGGTCAATTACCCAAATTAATGAGAGAAAAATCCTGCCTCTGCTGGGGATGGACCCGACGCCCTACCGTTTACCAGACAAGCTCTTAACCACTGACCTGCAGAGACAGGTTCTTTTCCCTTTCTTGGTGACCCTTTCCTGGCATTAGCATTTTGATGGACAGTGAATCCCTTGGGTTATCTTGAAATTTTTTAAATTCGTATAAAAATAGAAATCTGCGAAAACGGCCTCTCCCCCAAAACTTTTAAAAAACAGTATCAGCACAGTATGGATCGTATTGGAAATTCTTGTTACCTCTTATTCCTAATTTGTCCTGCAACTTGGTTAAACGCGTACTTTTAGAATCGTTAACTTTGTATTTTTGATGTTTAGCATCTTTTTAAAGGGCACTGCCGATTCATAAATTAAAAAAAAACAACAATTTCATAATATAGAACTTAATTTAAAATCATGCATCATGCAATAGTGAAGTAAGATTGTAAACACTTACCGTCCATCTAAATGTAAATGGTAAAACCAATTTACCATTGGCTCTATCAGGATCAGTCAGAGTAAATGAATTGCCTCCTAAAACAGGACTGGAGGTGTTTCCAAAGGAACAAGGACCGTTTGAAGTTACATTACTTTGATATTCTTTTAAACATACACGAAAAAATGTACTACATTGCACCGGACATGGAATGGCATAATCTGTCCTATGTAGGCCACCACAACAAATGCCCGATGCAAGTTCACCACGATAGTTGGCTATTTCTAAGATTTGTAATTCAAAAAACCCAGAACCTCGTGCACACTGAAACAAAACAAACGAAAAACATGGGACATTAATATTTATTTTGATCAATTGAATACATTTAAGTTACGATGGGACGCTCTGACTCGTAAAATGTGGGGCTCCGCGCCGGTTCAAATCGAGCCAACCCACCCATGGAATTTCATCCTCATGAATTTGAGATATTTACCATTATTGGGGGACAGGAAGGAACTCTCAATTACGCACATTTAAGAACATTTTAGGTACGGAGATGGGACACAGAAGAAAAATGCGCTTTGTTCGGAATGAAAGATAGGCAATGTTGTCGCTGCTTTGCGATCATCTTCTACAAACGGTTTTCGACAACTGCGAATTGTCTCACTTCTCGTAATTTTATATTTTTCTTGGGATCAAAAATA
Source organism: Pachypsylla venusta (assembly GCA_012654025.1). Taxonomy (NCBI): domain Eukaryota; kingdom Metazoa; phylum Arthropoda; class Insecta; order Hemiptera; family Aphalaridae; genus Pachypsylla; species Pachypsylla venusta. The sequence continues at coordinate 27,081,394 of CM022878.1, read as the reverse complement.
GCGTTAAGAAATTCGCCATTAAAGATTCCCAAACACAAAGTCACCACCAAAATGCATCCTGCTTAACGCTAGACCTCACTCATTGAATAAGTCACCATGTGGTCACTTGTCATCCAAAAGATCATAGTGAGTTACGGAGGCTGTATAAATTGGTTTACATCATGCAGTAAATTATAAACTGGTTTACATCATGCAGTAAAAGTTGTTTTCCCGTCTGCCGCTAACACTGCAGATCCAAAGAAGGATTATTCAGCCATCACGAAAGCGCATGTAGAAGAAAAGATTAAAGCCGGACAACATCACATTACATTGTTTACATTCTTAACTCTCTTACTCTCCAGTTAAGTCTAATATTATGTTACCAAATTCTCCAGTTGAAGTTAAGAGAGACTCTTAACCGAAGAGTTATATTGAGAGAAAAAAGTTTGATGAAATGCATAATAAGATCAAAAAAAGTAAACATTTTCTTTGTAAAGCGTGGGATATAATATTTGGTGGATAAACTGAAGCCATACAAACATCTATAAGCTATAAGATACCAAGTTTCGTTATGACACGGTTCAGTTCCTGAGCTCTAGAAGGCATACTCCGTGAAACATGATGCTCATAGAAAATATACATACGGTTGCAAATATGATTTCTGTTCTATTGTGTTCAATACTGTGTAGACCCTTGTCAACAGTATCAACTACTGACTACAACTACTGGGTGATAGTAGCTACTGCAACTAATATAAAAATTAAATGATAAAATATTTGACCGAACAAAATTAGGACTTTTGTACTCGGGGTTTATTTTTTGTCAATTTAGGCGTTTAAATCGAGACGTATTCCACGCCTAATCTCTGTTTTTTATTATTTATTAAACTGGTTGCAGGTCTCTTTTAAGACTGCAATTATCACTGCTACCTTTATTCAGATATATTGTGACCAGCGGCGGGGATGGATTTACATTAGAACCAACAGGCTCCTGGTTACGAATCCACCGCATCAACCAACTGAGCTAGTGAAGCTGTTTATAATACTTACATTAGGAGAAGCTTCTATTTAAAGTCAACCTGGAGTCATTGAAGCATTTTGCGAAAACTACATCGCTATATGGTTGTTTTTTCAATTAATGAGGAATTTCGAGGGTTTAGCCTAACACGGACATTTATAGGTTCATTAAATTGGATGATTCAAATTTAGACCTGTTAGGTTATCTTCGGATCCTAAGCAGTCGGATATATTTATAGTTGTTTGTTTTATTATCTTTCTATATAAAAGGCAATGTCCTGAGTGACTGATTCACGCAGAGCCGAAACTATTATTGCTACAGAAATTTGGCGGGGACCTTCGTTGCACCATGTAAGTGGGCACTAAAGGATTTTGCAAAATTTTAAATTTAAGGTGTAGAAATCGCGAAAAGTAAACAATCCCCATAAGAAATATATTGGACTGAGAGAGATAGCATGATACATGCATATACATACATACATAGAACAGCGTAGAACGTCCATGCCTCTAAGGCGCCAAGCTATAGGCCGTAGCGAAGCAACAGCTGGTCAATAATAATTGTTATTTCTTTCACCATTCGAATACGGTTTACGGTTAGTTATGTGGCATTACATTTTTTATGGTGAGTGTTGAGGTGGATTTCAGAGAAATTTCCAACTTAGATTTCAACCATTTCTACTAAATAATCAATCTTCTCCACATTCCTAGGAGTTTGAGAAGAGTTTCAGATACCGCGGCTTCTGCTACTACAGCAACATTCGTTTCCATCCAATAAACATAACGGATGTTCACATTCACATCGTCTGAAAACCTGAAGTAGGTACTACTGATCGTTATTTCTGCTGATGGCACCCTGAATATTTTTTGCTTCTGGGTGATTCAGTAGATCCCCTGGTTAAGCTGATGACTATTGTTATATATTGTATTGTCCGTGGATAGTATTACCAACCTATGAGACTATTGCAAAGGTCATCATAGACCATATTGTCATTTCGAAACCAAAATGAGATAAATTTAGAAGTTGAAATTTTTTTGTTGAATCCGGCAAAACGGAGTAACTCTAACCTAGTCCTTCCTTTTTCTCCAGTCCTAATGGGCCAGTATTAACTACCCATGAGATTAATGAAAAGTAGGACATTGACCATATGGGACATACTAGGAGATCCTCTGTCTTTCTATCCTAGCACAACAATCATCCTCCCTGAATATACCTCCATTTTATATAAACACATTCTGATAATCTTTTTTTTTTATATAATTTGGCTTAACGTCTCTTTAACATCTATTGGTCATTCAAGACGGGGGTTTCACCCACCATACTCTGGTAACCTGCAAACCAGCTACCCACATTGACCCCACCCTGCCTGGGTTGGGCTGGAAAAATAGCCAGCATCACGAGGGCGGACACCCACATGGAATAACCTCGCTGGACGTTGCTTAACTTCAGTGATCGAACGGGAACTGGTGTATTCAGCGTACCATAGATGCTGGCTAATTCTTATAATCTGATGTACGTAACTAAGTCATCGTTTTAGACGACACGTTGTGTTATACGGACATGCGACCCACCTCTTTGGTGGGTCGAATAGTTGACAAAACTAAAGGTGACTTAGCTGTCATTACCACTTATACTATTTTTTTTTCTTCAATAAAAACCTTAAAACTTGGTGTTTTCAATAAAAACACCTAACACTTATAAACTTCGAAAATTTGTTCAACATGCTTATCTGTTCTTTGTTGCTCCTAATAACAACAGCAACAAGCGCTTAAACGAATTTAAAAAAATCAGTTTTGGTTCTTATATTTTCAAGCAAAATAAATCATTATCGTTCGGTGTACTTGATTCATTTCAAGACCCCCCAATGATGTAAAAGTACATAAATTTTTCATCAGGGGGGGTTCTTTCTGTCCTGATATACTTTGGTTTTTAATATTGGATAGGTTTTTGTTTTCGTTAAAGAGTTAACACAAAAAACGTGCTTGTGGTAGATACACGATATTTTAAATAGAAACAAAAAGTCGGATATTGAAATGTAATCTCTGTTTTTCTGTCTGGGGTTAACCAAAGCATGTTGGAGAGTGCCTAATAATCTATGGAGGGTGATTGTGTATGACTTGACGGGGGTCAGAGTCCTCGGAGGTTAAGTAGTACTTATCTAATAATTCATAATTTAAAAACGGTCCGATTTGGAAATGAACAGATATACGAGTATACCTACCCACCCCCAAATCTTAATTTTTACCGAAAAGATAATCCCCGCAGTTATCTTTTTTAGGGTAATTCTCGATTATGATTTATGTTAAGGTTCCTCAATAAAAGAGTTGATAAAGCCTTCAATCAACTAAGGCCTACCTGAAGATCATCACCTGATCTACATAGGAACCCCAAGAAGCAACATATAAAGTCCGACTCAGAAATACCTTGAGAAGGACATTTGTCCGAGAACTGTTTGAAGAAAATAAAGCTTGACTTCGCCACACGAAGCCAAGTTGTCAGAATAGGGTTCGCTGATTTTCTTTTGTGGCCCTAAGTCCCCCTCGGGATTAAAACCTAGGCCACATAAAGGAAACATAATCATCGCGGCATGACCGTATAAACCTAGTCATACAAACATAGATTAGAATTTGTTTTCCCTATTGAACCCCTGGGCGCCTTGACTTCACCACAGGATATTTTTCTTCATGCTGAGTGAAATTCACAGCTTACAAAACTACTAGTTTAGAGCAGCCGTTTTCGACTTTTTTCGAAGTTGGCTAAAATTTTTATACCAACATTGAAAGGAATTTGACGAAAATTCTTGAACTACCATTTTAAAATATTCTACCATTATAAAATGTTCTACCATTTTAAAATATATTTTTCAATACGCGTATTTTAGATTTTGCCCCATTACTCTCAAAATCTTTCCCATCATAATATCTAAAAATAATAAAAATACATGGAGACAGTTTGATTTTATTAAGAAGAAAGTCCAAAATGCAAAATATTTTAATATTTGAAATTTGGCAAAATATCAACATCATCTCAACGCAGCTATCAACCTTGGGAAGATAAGGTTCTCACGGTCAAATGCAGATTCTCACGGTGAGGTGTATAACGTCATAACACTGATATCAAAACACAGTTACATCTTTCTAGATTTTGCAACGGCGTTGCATTAAAATGCAACATTTTTTTTTTAAATACAAAATTTTTTTTTTTAAAAAAAATATTAACGGCAAATGAATTTTGGATCTCTTTGAACAAAAGCTGTGATTCATCCCGATGTGATCGATTCTTTGTCTCTAACTACTTTCGCACAGTTTACGTAAGTTTCAAATTTCTTAAAAAAATTATAGTGTCTACACTACATTAATGCTGGCGAGATTCAGACACCAATGCAACAAATACTGACGCTCTCAAGGGATCTCTCCCGTCTTTGAATTTTTCCGGCTTCACCGGACCATAGTGTTATAGAGGACAATGGCCTTTATTTTAGGGGATTTGAATATACAAGTCTAGACCTATTTTTGGGGACTTTGAATTAAATATCCCTAGAGAACCTGATTCTAGGATCTTGTATTCTCAAGTATACGTACATGTTTTACCAGATATTGATGATGGACCAAACGTTCGCAAATATTTTGTAAAAACTTTGAAGAGGACAAAATTTGCCTTTCAAATCCTGTGTCTCACTATTTTGCATTGTCAAACCGTCTGAACTTAAACATAACATGAAGTCAAGAACTACCGGATGGCTTCAAACTAGACGCATTATAACAGGAGAACACATGAGAAAATAATTCATTGATCACCCTGTATTTATCAAATAATTAATTACAAGAAATTTAATAAAATGTAAGAACCCAAACTGTTAGGACGTGATCAAGTCAAGCAAGTTGTTATGGAACCATTTTTTTTATATCTTTCATTTTATAAATCACCTTGGCTTCTTTGATCCGAAAACCAAATCCGTTCTCATTCTAAATTTTAAAATAACCAAATTTATCTTCGATCTAATTCTAATTTAAATTCTATTTTTTTGGTGGAAGCAATATAGAAAGTTGTTAAAACAGACAAATTAAAATAAAGGGGAAGTGACGTTTATATTTAATTTAGGTGATTGAATTTATATTTGAATACAGTTAAATATATATATCAGTAGACAATGTGAAATCATTAAAGTTCTTCGCAGGCTACCTCGACCTGATGTTATTTCCAGTAAGAATCGTACAAGACATTCCACCACCGCTTTACTTGACTAAAAGACAGAGAGACTGGGGTTTAACCCTCTAGCCTGGGTTACCCATTTAGTAAAACCTGGCTAGACGTTTCTTAACTTCAGTGACCTAACGGTAATTGTTGTATTGCTAATTTTTGTAATTATGAGTAATTTTTGACGCATTCAAGAATCTAAATGGGAATTCTAGATGTGGCATTAAGCTGTTATTTTCTTGATCTTCTTCTCAAATTTGATCCTTGCATTGTACGATGCAAGTTTTGTAATGACAATGTTAGCAAAGTTCATTTAATTGTTGCAATGCATTCACTTGTAAAGTCATTCACTATTAATTCAATAAAAGCAAACATTACCTATTGTTCAATGATTTGGCGGCTCAATAAAATGTGGACGACCTTAAATAATAATAAGCATTATATTTAGAGTCTTTTAGAAAACGACTCAGACAAAATTTGGTGAACTTGAATTCTACATGTATTTGTTTCTAATTGTAGATACTTAACTCAGGCTTTTGAACAAAAAAGAAGGTAATAGCGACAACATATATTTAGAGCTATGTGAAAATATTAAGTAGAGATATGCGGAGCATCTGATGGGAAGAATAGTCGAAAGATATATAACAACGTAGTATTCCATCAACATATAGTTCAATACCTGCAGTTCACATAACTATGTAGTTATCACTTAGTAGTTCCGAAGAAACAATTAGGACCCAAAAAGTAATCAGCATAATAAATATGTATTTATTTTAAAAATCATCAAAATTGGCATATAACACAAATTTCCGCCTTAAAATCTGATTAAAATGATATAACTTTCAAGTTTCTACGGTTAGGGGAACATGATGAAATTAGAAAAAAATTGTTTTTTATTAAGCTCTCCTGAAAAGTAAGGTTTTGGTCGTTATCCCCTTTTCACTTTTAAGGGACGAATTCAGATTAGGCAGTCGAACTTTATCGTCCTACCTACAAAAAGAAAAAAATTTGTGTTTAACCTCGACTCTCACTTCGTTCGTTTAAAGATCACAGAGGCGTCAACTTGTAGAGACCTTCATCCATCTGTGGATTGACAACAGTTAACAAATACCACACAAATTGATAATGACAGCTATACATCGAAAAGCAATGAAGACAAAAATTATAGAGCCTCCTCAAATCTAGTGAAAATTCAAAGCTACATTAAAGCACAAAATATCAAACAGTGTTTGTAATTGCTACAGAGTAATAAATCGACAACGATTCAGAATAATGATCTTATGAAGTGTCAAGAAGTTAATAATTGCTCTCACAAGAATCAAAAACATATAAGCTTAAATGAAAAAGATGTATATTCAATTAACTTAAAACATTTACAAGTCTAATCTAGGGTATCTAAAGCCGCCTTTATGGGCCACGTTCATTGCATTTATGATCATAAGTACAAACATGTTGAGTTCTTTTTCTATTCCCGTGATGCATTTCTCTATTAAATTTATGACAGTTCCTCCTTCATTCTAGTCTCTTGTACTTCTCATATCCACAAGAAGATGAAAGAAAACCAATTTAACTTGTTTCTTGATGTTCTTCTTAATTCTTGGAAGAACATATTCTCGTCTCTTTTTCTTCTCATCTTCGTTTCTCTTTATCTTTCTTTCTTATATTATAATATATAGGTATTTAATAATCATGTTTCCTCTTTACTCTTTTTTTCCATTCTTTTTGATTGTTTGTTCATATCATTTATTACTTCATTAAAATTCCTATCTTCCACATGAATCAAGATACGAGAGTATATTCTATTATTTTTTTATATAGATATTACATAGCAAGAGTGGAAAATTTTAGAATATAAACACACTATGAAGTGTATCAGTTTGCAGTGAAGACAAATATAAAGGAAATAACACTCACTGTAGTAAGTTTATGTCTACAATTTTGTATATTGCCTATTAATGATTTTAAAAATAAAATGAAGCTATTTATGTTTGTTATAATTCAACTCTGAGACAAGCAGAAATAGAGTGATTGTTAAAAAATAGCATGTGATGTTATGATGAAGTAGAAATAGAGGGAATATTGCCGATGATTTGAAACAAAGAAAAAATAAAGAAATGGAAGAAGTAACAATATCTCAATCATATTGAACATGGAAAGCAATATGATTTAAATTGATACATTCCAAGGAAATTGCGGAATCTACTGTTATAAATGGAGAAAGATATGCAATCTTGCCTCTGCGACTTGACTTCTTGTGATATTTGAAATCAATCTCTAACTGATTACATTGTGAAATTGGAGGAAATTTGACAAGATAAGTTGCAGGAAACTGATGACAAACTTTACAGAAAGAGCACAAGAACATATTACTTCTTCACAAATTATAGTTCTTGATTTATAGATTTAGTAATAGTAATGTTATTAAAACTTTGATTTAATTAAATGTAGCCATCGGGGAAAGCAAGCTAGCTTCATTAGGTGACGGTCCTAAGCCCGTATAAATACAGAAAGTTTGCTTCAAACCAATGATGAAAGGTTATCAATGAGTTTCTACGCACATTTTATGGATACTGTGAGAAACAAGCGAGGGTTACTATACAAGGAAAGGGTACAGCTGAAGAGAGTAGGCACAGAGCAGAAGGTTGCGGCATGGTAGAATTAAGGAAAAGAACGCCGACCCCAAATAGAATTGGGAAAGGGTGAAGTTAAAGAAAAAGAAGTTTAAACTTTACATACACCCACCTAAAAATACCAAGCCTCTTAGAGCGACAATCAAAGCAGAGGGAGCCATATTCATGAAGATGATGTTCAAAGAACGATTTATGAAGTCAATAAAATAAATAATAAATAGTAATTTTGAATTCTACTCACACTCTCCACTACTCGTACGGAGATATATCTTTGAGTTGGAGTTGAAAGTCTACAAAATCTTGTTTCAAATAGACATTTATAGGTTGAATTCAAAAGCTCATTTTATTTTTTATCGGAATAATATCCAAAGACAATTTAGTCAATTAAAATTATTCAATGCTGAGTTTATTGATTGGAAGTAAGTGGGTGATCTCCAACTCTTGGGTCTATGTTGTGTGTTCTGAATAATACATTAATGATCATGTCTTTTAATAGTAAACCATTAAAATTTAATATATTTACATATGTATTCATATACAGGGTGGCCGGAAGTTAAATATTTCTCTTTAAACAGGTGTCCGAAAATGGATTCAAAATTGCCCATATTGAAAAAAAATCCTCGATTCATTATTTTAATAGTATGACCAAAACAAAAGTTAACTACAGGAGAGCAACAAAAAAGATAGCAATTATATTACATATAATTTCCACCGTAGCTTACTGCTAATAATAGTATTAAAATGATACAGGTAACACTTTTATTGACAATGCTATTAAAGAGAAAACACAAAAAATCATTGGGTTATTTTCTTTTAGCAACAATATTTTCTTTTTTATGAGGAACGCTGTATTCCTTGAGCTCAAGAATTTCGGGATACCTATTTACAGAGATTTTTTTTTTGTTTGGTGCCCATGAATGTCTCACACTATATCATCATCATCATCGCCGGTATCACCACCACCACAATCAATATCTTTTCTACTTTTGTATCTCGTCTCTCTAAGTCTCCACCAAATGTTTGGCCATCCACTAGGGCTTGCTTCATATTATCAAGAGCATCACCCTAATTTATACAATTCCGTCTGTTCCAACAGTCGTCTGTTCTTCTTACAACATGCACAATGAATGACCAGCCCATCTCAATTTTAATCGCTTCATTCTTAGTAAGTATTATTACACTTTCTACTCTTATACATATCTTCTAATTTTCCTATGCTTCCATCTTCTTCTATTTCTACTCTTAGTCTTACATCTTCTGCTTTATCCCAATGATATTGATTCTCCCCATATAAGTCCCCGTAATTCCAAACATACTTCCCTGTATATTTATACAATTATACATAATACCAATGATTTTTTTTTCAATCGTTTGCCTAACTGTGTTCGCAATTTTTTTTTTCTACAATCCAAATCCTAATAATAAAACATGTATACATTTCACATGTCACTTAAATTCCAATATTTGACAGATTGAGTTCACCTTTTTTTTTGTTGCAAAGATGAAAGCTTTCTTCTATGTTGCCATATTTTTTCTATAAAATAGAACTTATTAGGAAAAAATTAAAAAAATTGTGAAGAGAAAAAAAAAACTAAAGTTTACCATCTATCTATATCTGATCAAATATTGAAATAAGTTTTGTACTGAAATAAAATAGGGAGAGAGACCAAAGTTTTGCAATAAGTGATGATACATTACAAGAACTATCTCAGTTTCTTTACGGTTTAAAAGGTATCTATGAGAAATATGAGATTTTGCCAAAACACTTGACAATCTAAATCAACTAGGTACCTATATTTATCAAATTGAAATAAAAGGGTATCCTAATTTTTATTGCACATATTCACAATTTTTGTTTGGTTTTTGTAGAAATTGAAAAAGCGAACGATCAAAAATAAAAACGACGTCATAATAACACACGGACACCGCTTGATGACAAGGCCACCGACACAATTCGATGTGGCTTCCTGATTTTTTTAAAGACCAATGGAGAGCTTGGACAAGGGTGAATCTGCCCTTGATACGCTCAAGTTTCTTTCTTATCGGTGGCCAAATGGTGAGCACAGTAGTGATCCATAAAAAGATATCCCATCATGACATATCATAATCTAACCCCAATTGATGATCAAACATGAGGTTATTTCTTTCATTATTTCAGCATTGGTGAGTTTCAATCACAATTGAAGCAATTACTAACGGGATATGATAAAACAACTCTAAAATAGGTATGCCTGGGTTTGACAACAATGGCTTTTTGGGCAAATAGAGCCTTTATGAAAGAGCGACATTCGACATTGGAGGGCGTCAATCTATGACCAGGAATTCTTAGAGGCATAGATTTTATTATGCATGAATAATTGGCCAAATTGTTTTATATGAAATATCCCCCCTAATATAACAAACCTGTCCAAACTTTAAGTTCGTGTGATAGGAGAGGGCGCAAAATTACAATCAACTTAGAGGCACCCTCGCTAGATTCTCTGGTTTACAATATTCTTACTGGGAAAGTAAAAGATAAAAATGACGAGCCTTCTTTATTTTGATTTTTGAGCGTTGCTTTAAGGATTGGTGATTGGTTTGATTGAACCATGAAGTCATTCATATGTCCATCAACAGATTGAAGATTTTACAAAAAATGTCAACTGCTTTGTTGTTGTTATAGAAAACAAAAGATTCAAAACACTTGATATACTCGAGACTAGTTTTACACCAATCAGATGGTTAGAAGAGGTTTTAGCAGTAAAACTTCTAGTGTTTTTACTAACAACTTTTCGATCAACAGTGTCGGAGTGTTCCCTATGTCAGAATCAAATTCTTACGAGATCACAATTTTAAAAAGACCATGTTTTTTTGTCGATTCGCAGAACTTTTTGGTTTAAATTGTATTAAAAAGTGTACTGAAATTTCTGAAAACTTCTTTTGAAAAAGGATGAAGGTAATGGATACATGGACGGTGGGAATGAATACAGAATAAAAGAGACCATGGTACACAATAAAAGAGACCATTAAGAAGTAAATATTTTTAACCTCTTGGTGACGATTTCCTATGGCCAACAAATTAGAATGGCACACCATCCGTCAAACATTAGCGGCCTTACTCATACAGAAGATTTTCTTGTTCTTGTCATCTTCCGTTTAGGTTATGAAAATTGGTGACAAAAAGCAAACGCATTTTATATCTGAATTACTACCGTCAAGGGGTTCTTTCTTCTTGAAAGTGTGGGACTATCTGGATTCTAGTCTCAATGTTGTTTATTATTATTATTATTTTTTTTCATTATTGAAAATAATAGTTATTGAATTCTTCAAAATATAAGGAGAATTCAATATCTTTTGACCAAAAGCGTGGAAAAGGCAATTCTTTGACAATGGTGTCCCGATATTCAAGTTTTCCCCGTTTTTTTTTCAATACACTGATATTGGATATTCTTTGATTTTAAAATAATATACGGTTCACTCTGTTTCTAATACGATTCACTCTGTTTCTACTATTCACTCTGTTTCTAATGCGATTCACTTTGTTTCTACTATTCACTCTGTTTCCAATACGATTTACTCTGTTTCTACTATTCACTCTGTTTCCAATACGATTTACTCTGTTTCTACGATTCACTCTGTTTCGACCAAACAAAGCAAATGATTTTTTCACGGTAAAACAAGATGAAGGTCCACTTTACTTCATTTTAAGAAAAGAGCCTTTTAAAAATATTGACCTTCATTGTTAATCGTTACCCTAAATCTTTTAGATATTTTGGTCTGTTATTTTCAATATATAAATACCCAAATGCTCTCCTAATTCGGTTTACATTAAAAAAAATGTGCTCTAAACTTCCAGGCTCTTCACATTCAAATCCAGTAGTTCACCTGTGTATTCTAATGTTGGTCCTCCACTGATTTACAACTTTGCATATCAAACTGTATTCTAATTCTATCAAAGTTTTGAAGTACCAGCCAGGTCTATACTATGGTAGCTGATGGATTCTAATTTGTATTGGCTTTGGTCTGTGTTTATTTAATGAGATTATTTCTTCTTTGCATATCTGGATCAGCTTGTCCAATGTTACAAATATTGAATCTGTGTGTGTGTGAACGTCACCTACTTGCTTAACTGTCATTCTGTTCTCAATTCTTTCAATGTCACGACTTCGTCTCTTTTTTTCAGTTATCAGCCTATTTCTTTACAAAATATTGTTCAATTACTGTTTTGGATTAAAAAGAATTTATTGCCTATTTAGTAAAATCTTAAAATAGACTAATATACTTTAGTTTTTTTAACCCTAGATGGATGTCGAGAAGTAAATTTTACGGCAGCTCTCAGAAATGATCCTGTTTATTTGAATTATTTTGTCATCCTCCGAGATACGATCTATTTGTGTGTGGCTCAAACAAGAATTTTACTTACATCAACGGGCGGTCCGCCCGTTGACTAACAAAAGTATATAATTCATAGAATAACCATGATCAGCGTTGGCTATTATTTGCGGCGATGGTTAATATTGGATACACATTTAAGAATTGATGAGAATGAACCCCACGATTTTTTTTTTTTTTTTTTTTAAGCTAGCGTTTATGGCACGTGGAATACATCAGTTCCAGTCCAACACATCCAGCGAGGTTGCACCACGTGGGTGAGGTCAATATGGATAGCTGGTTTGCAAGTTTCCAGCGAATGGAGGGTTTCCCCCGTCTTGAATGACCAATAGATGGTAAGGAGACGTTAAGCAAAATTAAAAAAAAAAATTGTTCTTTTGCGCTAAAACTATCAGGTTCAATTTCATGCTATTAACTATTTTTACTAAGAGACTCGATGTTGGGCAACCAGATTACCAGATGAATTTCGGTCCTAGAGTTTATTAAGTTCAGAATCTACTGATAAAGTTCAGAATCTACTGAACTTTAAAACCTATATTTTTTTTTTTTTTCAAGCCTACAAGTATGTATTTTGGTGTTCATATCTTATGAAGAGGGCCCTGTAACAATCAATATACATGAAAGATGGCAGAATATTTAATATCTGTCACGAGATGCAAAAGGAAAAGTTTATGGGGAAAAATATTACGTATGAACATGATGCGTTTAACAACAATGAAGGTTATCGAATAAGAGGACGGCCAAGATCTTGATGAATTGATGATATAAAAAAGGACGTAGAAGAAATAGGAATCTAACCAGAGGAATGGGAAGAGATTGAAAAAAACAGGAGAACCTGGTTTCAGCTCGCTGAACAGGCATATGGTCGCTGAGGTCACAGCCACAATAAAGAGAGATGCGTTTAAAGGCGGACAACAACTTTGAAGGGTTAAAAATATTGCTGCAGTTCTGTGTGACATGATCTATCACTAAACTGCTAAACTCAATTATTGCCGTCAACGATGTACTAATGAGTTGGTTAAATTGGGATATTATATCAAGTAAAACCATAATGAAGGTTGAAAATTACTATATCTTCACTTAAGGCCGTTTGACCTTACATTTTGTAGTTACATGAACCGATTAGTATCAACAACTTTTCACAATGCAAAATAATGGCGGATTGTATATTATGTGCATTGCATATGCATGGGCTAATCTTATTATTTACCAAGGGTAACTATCTTGAATTGCCCAACTAGAACTGTTAGCCATACATTTTCTTGTGTGTGGCGGAGATATTTTAAGGCAGAAGTTTCATTCTCATTGTAAGCACCAGAAAAAATATATTCATTTTTTTACAGGAACATAATGCTGGTGTTGTTCTTGTAGCGGCTACAAAGAAAGGATGTCTCTCTCTATAAGTCCTTTGAAGATAATGTCGCAGGTTTAGATGGAAAGCTGAAAACATATAAAGAGTGCCATGTGCTATTCTCACATTTTTCTCCGATGGAAGGTTCTAGACGAGGATGTAAAGAGAGACAATCCAGAATCCCCCCAGAGACAATCTCTGGGGTTTCCTCCACTCCATCTATTAGCTGGGGGAATCTGCTAATTAGTTAAAAAAACTTGGGTGCGAGCTTTTGGGCGATTGTTCTTTGGAAGCGACTATGAGTGACTTCATATTCCAAGCTTGCAGCATTTAGCTAATTGAAGTCGCTTGTAGTAGTTTATTATCGCTTCCAAAGGAAGGCCGGGTCAGGAGAGAAACGCCATAATTGGTAATTGGTGGTCGAAAAATTGATTTTCCATAATTCTTCGTTGTTCAGTGAACCAATCATCTTAAGATCTAACTTTGTTCTTAGGATAGATTTAGCCTCTATAAGAACAACACCAAACAACTGTAAAATCAAGATGTTCACAGCTCCTACAAAAAGTCTTGTTATATAGACATTCCTCTGGTATCTCTTCTTTATTGGAGAAAACAATTTTAATAAGTAATTATTTTAAATCAACTATTGACTATTTTAATTTTAATTACAAACCCAATTCAATTAAGATTAAAAAAAATTACCAACCCGATAAAAAAGGTTATGAACTTTCATTATTATCTTTAATCGAAACCGCGCATAAAATTGTTCGCGTAAGTAACAGAATGTAAGGAGTAGGTAAGTGAATAATAATTAAAAATCACTGAATCTGGTAAAAGCCTAATGTACCTACATTTTACATTTCTTATCTTACTTCTTGTACTAGTGATAAAAATCTATTCAGATATTGAAAATTGGCAAATCGAAATGTACACATACAAGCTAAAGAGAGAATTTATATTTTCTTCTTAGGGCATAATATTATACAGGGTTGACGACTCAGTGGCAGTGGCAGAGTGTGCAGCAAAATCAGCTTGCATCAAGGCTTTTTCGAATTATCTACTTGGTCTGGTTGTGTTTGGGGGTTAACTCAGCCTCCTGAGGACAATTGAGTAGCTATGGTAATACAGGAGTGAATTTTGAAAATACCTTGTAATGCTATGATGTCCATAAACATTGTTACATGTTAACACAAAGATATCATACATTTTTACATATTATACAGGGTTGATAGAACAATTCAGAAACAAATACAATTAGAAAATGTCCATCAAACATGCCAGCAATAGCTTCCTCACNTAAAGTGATATACAGGAGTGAATTTTGAAAATACCTTGTAATGCTATGATGTCCATAAACATTGTGACATGTTAACACAAAGATATCATACATTTTTACATATTATACAGGGTTGATAGAACAATTCAGAAACAAATACAATTAGAAAATGTCCATCAAACATGCCAGCAATAGCAATAGCTTCCTCACCTTATTTATTATACCTTTTATCTGGTTTTGATGAACTTTGAGTTCCGTGTCGTTCGGTCCTTTGATGACTCCATACAAATTTTATCGAATTTATCCCGGTGTTTTCGCTTGTGGAAAAGTGTTTATTTACTACAGGGCTGGTTTGTAGCATATTTCCATTCCATTCCATTCCATTCTATTTTTTATTTTTTATTTTTCGAAAAAATATATTTTTCTCCGAATTCGCTATTAATTTTTGGGGTAAGAACTTACCCAATCGAAAAGCTAAACGAATACGGATACCCTTTGATTGAACACTTAGAAATGTAGCCACCGGGAGGAGCACGACAGCTTCATTAGGTGACATTAAGCCCGAGTAAATGCAGATGCAGAAGGTTTGGAGCACCCAGCTTTTAAAAAACTCTAATGATGAAAAGTCATCAGCAAAATGTGAGTTTCTATGAAGTTCCTATTAATACTGTGAGAAGCATGGGCGGGTTACCGTGCCAGGAAGGGATACAGCTAAAGAGAAATGACACTGCACGGAAGGTTGTGGCATGGATAAAGAAAGGCAACGCCGACCACAAATATAATTGGGAAGAGGTGAAGTTTTAGAAGAAGATAGTTCTATCATGCAAAAAAAAAGAAAACATATTCTAGGAATATAAAGGAATCGCGCAGATAGTCTGTCAAAAATTTGTTAGATCTTTGGTATTAAACATCAGAAGGTGAAATATCATTACACCCTAATGTCATACGCTAAATAAAAGCGAAACACTCAGAATATTGATACCATTAATTGAAATGTTTCTATCATCAAGTGACAGATTAAGAAATCAACATCTATAATCCTGTTCAACGATACTTTATGATTTCCATTAAGTCTCGAGTTACATTAACTTTTGTAATATTGCATATAATTGACAAAATCAATTTAATTTTAAAATAATTAGGTTCTACAATTCTAGCATAAATTTGATGTGAGTGAAGTTCCACATGAATTTGACATGAGTGAAGTGAAACTCAACTCAAAATACAAATTAGCATAGCTGTCATTATTGACGATTAATAAGAATCAGTTTCTGAAATGTCTTTATTTTTAAGGAAGTTTTTTAACCTTTAAAGACAAGATATTTTAAGTTCTTTTGTACTAAGAAGCCACCTTGACTTTTCCAAAGGCTTCCTGATTAAGAAGAACGATAAACACTCAGGGGACTATTTCAGACAGAAAAATAGTTTCTGATTTGAAAGTTACCACTTTGCCTCAGGTTGCCTCAGCCATAAACATAATGTTTAATTATTAAATTAAATAGTCATCTGTATCAATTTAAAAAATTAATAAAACTAAAAAAAAATCTGTTATGATAATATGGTTTGAATAAAAAATAAATGGTACGGAAAACCGTACTAGACTTTCTCTTCCTTAATCATTCCATCAGACTACCACCGAATGAAGATTGTTATATTTCTATTTTCTGTTGATGTTGACCATTATTATAAAAACATTTTGCAGCCTTCGTCTGCGGACTTTGCTTTTTAGTGACAGTATTATTTTGAAAGATTTTGCAGCCTTCGGCTGCGGATTTGCTCTTTAGTGACAGTATTATTTTGAAAGATTTTGCAGCCTTCGGCTGTGAACTTTGCCCTTTAGTGATAGTACTATTTTAAAAAGATTTTGCAGCCTTCGGCTGCGGACTTTGCTCTTTAGTAACAGTATTATTTTGAAAAATAATAATACCAAATTTTATTAAAATCAGACAAAATTTATGTTTTTTTTTCATATTTGGGGCTGTGCATATCAAATTTGATCAAAATCGGACGAATTTTATCTTTTTTTCATTTGTGGGCCCCTTCCGGGGCCCCAAAACCAAAATTACTACAAAATACCAAAAGATGTCAATTATAGTACTTGGGCAACGGTGCATACCATATTTTATCAAAATCAGACAAAATTTTCATATTTTGTCATATTTGGGACACGGCCGTGGCCCCAAATGAAAATGCGACACCAAAAATTGTCAAATATAATACTTTAATGCCTGTGCATACCCAATTTTATCAAAATTGTACGAATTTTATGTTTTTTTCATTTGTGGGCCCCTGCTGGGGCGCACTGGCGATGCCCCTGTCAAAAAACGCACCCACATGAGACCATTTTTTATATATATAAATGAACCAATACCCTATTTAGCTACCCATTTTAAATTTCATCAAAATTGGTTGTGTGGTTTGGATTTTAGAGATTTGGTCCAATTGCGACGTTCTTGGTCCTAAATCGTGGAGGGGGGACTCTGACTAAATGCTACAAAACAGTGACTATAATGAGTCGAATAATCTCTTTAGGCTCCAAACATCAATTGTTTTGAATTTTAAGTGAATAAAATTGACCGTTTTCTTTTAAAAGCGATAGTCAATTGAAGGAGCTTATAGAAAGACGCACCCAAATGGTCCCATTATTCTTTTTTTTTCATAAAAAGATGTCATAGTTACCCATTTTAAATTTCATCAAAATTGGTTATGTAGTTTTCATTTTAGAGATCTGGTCTAATTGCGACGTTCTTGATCCTAAACCGACGGGGGGAACTCTGAATAAAAGTTTAAAAACAGTGGTTAAATAAAATTTCCAATACTTTGAATGATCCCTGTTGGCTAATCTGTTTTATTTTAAAAGGGATTTCCATTTTAAGGACCATTTTGGCCCCTGGCGGCCCCCCTGATAGGGATACACCCTCGTGATATTTTTATATTTCATCAAAATTGGTTATGTGGTTTGGATTTTAGAGATTCGGACCCAAAATCTTGTTCGGGGGGCTAGGACCGCCCTGGGGGTGATATCGAGAAAAAGAAAAATATTGGTCGGGCTTTTTGTCCAAAGATGACCTGTGCCAAATTTCATCAAAATCGGACCAGTGGTTTGGCTTCCAGAGCTCTGCACACGATTCCATACGTACGTCCCACATCCGATTTTTTTTTTGGACCCATGGCTCCAAATATTTCCAAACTTCCAAAATGACCCGAAAAAGTGAAAATATGGCCTAAAAGCAATAGGAAATGATATATTTGATCTTTATTTTGGGTTTTGTGTTCCCGTCAGACGATTTTTTGGGCCAAAAATTTGCTGCACGAATACAATACTTTATCTTCTAGAGGAAGAGAAAGTAAAAATTAGCCATACACTGTAGTGCTGTGGCAAAATTTAAATGTTGATCAATATACCGTGCTCAATTTGCCGTATCTTGAGTTGAAATGCAGGTGCATCACTAACAAATAAGTACGTTTTCAATTAAATTATTGAGTCAAACTAAATTTTTTGATACAATTTTTATTCACGCCATGACACACAAGATAAAACAAAATAATGTCGGGCGCGACCTAAATAATCTATTTGTGCCTAATCTATAGGTCCTAAAATTTAAATGAAATGTTTTCCGTGTTTTTATATCAGTGACCCATTCTTGAAATATTGACATCATACGAATTCCCTAAAAAATATATTGACAAAAAAATCAATTAATTATTGCAGACAAACTTCGGCCCGCGTGATATGGTGTGTTAAAGGGTTAAAGGACGCAAATGAACTTACACAATTATCATGCTCAGATACAAATCACTTCATTTGCTTTACTTTATTGAGTTACCATTAATTCAAGGTGGCATCAACAACACCAACATGATTCGCACTACATATTTACATCGTCATATTATAATAAATTATACTTATTAATGAGGATGAACGACTGTTCGGTGTTCACACTTCAGATACAAAGTAATGCATTAACCGTAGGTATAACCTGATGTCATTTTATTAAAGGTCAATAGCAGAGAATCAACTTTGAATCTCTTGGCAACGTTGGAGGCAGAAAAAGGCTTCTTTGAGACATGGTGGTCTTCACAACCTGTATAGGTATTTTTGCACAGAAGTATATTTAAAGGAAACAGGAGTTTTAATTTACTTATAATCCAGATCTACAAACGGTAGGGAAGATTTGTGTATTCATGAGGAAGTGTTTTTTAGCTTAACGTTATAGAAAAAAATAGTTTTTCTTGTTCGAGCTAAGTGAAAAAACTATATTATCAATCGGCACCAGGCCTTTTTACATGATTTTGGGCAAACGGCTAAGGACATAAAATATGTTTTATGTCTATTAATTATCATTTTTGGAAAGATTCTTATTATAAATATTAGGTACCAAACTATGTCCAATGATTGTGGCCATCAATGCAGGACGGGACTGCCATAGCTCTAAGGCGAGAAACGGTCTTCGAGCAAACTAGCTCTGATGAGTATAAAACTAGTCAACTGTAATCAAGATCCTTATAATTTTCATGGTCAACTGAAGATATAACATTTTATCTAGCTATTAAAGCTCATGCTGGGTGCTGGGTCCCAGAGAAGATTATAAAATTATTTTTCCCCATTTTTGCATTGAAAATGTGGTAGCCACCACACAGAAATGTTACTTTAAATCTTTCACCAGAACGAAAAGAACGTAACTTTTCGTTCTGAAAAATGAAAATAAGATTCGGAACGTGAAGAGATAAAAGACATTAATTAATACTCCTCATACTTAGTACATCGAATAGAAACAACGAGCTCAAAACATAAAGCCCAGAACAGAATGTCAAAAAATATAATGAATACCTTTCCAAAATCACAAATTGGCCTCTAGGCCCTAATCATAATAGGCTACATTTGTAAAAAGAGCTTTGTATATACAGGAACCAGCAGACGTCTTCGCTGATATTAACTCATATAGGAAGCCACTGATGTGGAAAATGTAATTTAGTTTTTTATACAGAACGGAAAAATTATGGTGCAAACGTTTGTGAATAATATTTTGAGATTGATTTTTGGACCTACACGGGATGAAGATACGGGACTGTTCCGAATAAGGATGAATAGGGAAATTTGGGAATGAAGATATAACAGCAAATGTAAAAGGTAGAATGATGAGATAGACGAGTCATGTATCCCGAGCGAGTGAAGAATTAATAATAAAGAGAAGTTCCAAGCTGAATTATGAACTAATAAGAATCAAAAGAGGAAAAGGAAGCAATGGAACGACAAAATTAAAGAATGTTACGATGTAATTAAAACTCCACAAAAGGATGGAGGAGAATGGTTCCAGACGACTCAAGATTGAATAAGAGGGAGAAAACTCATTGGAGTAGGTTATGAACCCTCGCAGTCTGTGTAACCGGATAAGTAAGTAAAGGAGAGCAGCACTTTAAATGTCAAATCTTAGTAACATTTTAGTTGAAAACTAATTAGATTGATTTCAATAAATACATAACGAATGAAAACATTAGTTTTCGCTCGTCGGCGCGACATGACGGTTCGTCCAATTGCCCTAATTTGTATAATTTCTGTATGAAAGTTTCATTAGTAGAGTCAATAATATTTTCAAAGTTTTGTACAATGATTATTTTTTATTTTAAGGAAAATATAGTCTGCTTTAAATTGTAAATATCGTTTTTATTTCTCAAATGTTGAAGAGAAATTATTCAGGAAATCCAATCCAAGACCTTTGTACAACGAAAAGGTCTTAAGATCTTCAGAAGCATAATCACTTTATCATACACTAAACAGACAATCTATGACGGCATCTAACAAAGAATGGGTTGCACTTCCTAACACATGAAGTGAGTAGCGATTTGACAGACAAGATTATGGTACACTTGGCACAGGGAGATAGACACGACTTGGCACATGGAGATGTGATAAGAAACGTTGACATAATATTTTTTAATCTTGCATAAAATTATCGACAAATAAAGAAAAATGTTGCCAAACTTTTAGACTTATAGGAAAGGTACCAAAGAGAGATCATTAAAAAAATGTTCACCAATCATACTGTATACCAAACAAAATGAATTCCTAGTTTCGTAATATCCGACTAACTAAGAGATTCATTTACTATGATATTCCATATCGTTACCTTGTTCTTATAATAACAAAAATTGGTTTATTTGAAGTTAAAAAATGGGTCTTGTTAAAAATAAAAATAGGCAAATAAGAATCAATTTTAACCGATATCAAGCTCATGGGCATGAAAAACAATTAAAAAACTAGTTATAATTCTAGGAAGAAGCAACAGAAATTTTGAAATCCTTTACCTAGGTATGTTGAACCAACACAAAAAAGTTTCTAGTCAAGCTTTGCTTCCATTTGTCTTTGGGCGTTGGGCGAACTTGTGATATTATTTCATTTCTCGTAATTCGTCCATCCACCATCAGTTCTTCTAGGCACAGTTCAGTTGTTTTCAGAAACATGAAACTTCATGTGTGCATAGGATGACCAGAAACCAGAAATACCAATTTGGTCAGGAGAGTAACGCATAGGGGACACTGAAATAAAACAGTTCCGGTAGGAACTCTGAAGTTAAACAACATCCAGAGAGATTTTACTTTTCGGGTGGCAACGTGATGCTGGCTATTCCCGTCCTAACCCAGGCTGGGTGAGATCAATGCGGTTAGCTGGTTTGTAGATTTGGTACGGAGGCTAAAAACTCCGTACCAAATGACCATTAGATGTTAAAGAGACCAGTGGATAGGATACCTGGCGGACCTACAGAGTTTCAGTTAAAAAGGTTGAGTCCACCGTAGAGGTCTGTTCACCTTGGTGAGTTGGCCAAACAAACTAGATTTTTGACTACAAGTAAAACAAAATAACAGGATGGCCCTGTATCTAAGGCTACGAGGTGCTATTTTGAAAAACAATTTTATCATAACATACTGCTATCGTGCCATTTTTTTTGGAAAGACGTTCCCAAGTGGTATGTTTTAGGTTAAATTCAAACTAATCATTATTTCCCACATCCTATCCTCACGAAAGCACCGAGCTTTTTATACCTACATATTCGGTCAATATCTTCTTCTTTAACTGTATCTTTTCCCAATTTGAATTTAAGTCCATTTTATCCTCTAGTCTTGTCCAACCATATGTTCCCGATCAATATGACAAACATTCTGAAAATTTGGATCTCAGTAGTTTACGTTTCTACCTCAACATTCAAGTTGTCTCATTCTTATCAATATCCTCAGAGTTCTTTTTCCTTCTGTCCTTGACAAGTATGCCTACTTTAGTAAAATAATATTGAATTTGACTAAATCTGTGTTGACATTTCTCACAATAGTTAGTTCTATATCTGCCAACTGTTAACCGATTCTATAATGTTCTCGTCACATTCATCTCAGTCCTGACTATTCTCTGTGATTATGATTCTAGTCATGTCGTCAAACTTGAGACAGTTCAAATTTCTTTCTTTATGTTTTCATTATAACCGATTTTTACTATAAATGTTAGGGAAAATACAAAATTATCTTTCTTCTTCTTCTCGATTCATAATATTCTCTATAGTTTTTTAAAACTCTATGGGAGGTTGGTTTTAGGCTTTTAGGTGGCTGCAGTAGGACAATTAAGACTTTGCTTCCAATCTGCCAAACGAAGTTTTGTATTTATGCAGCAGGGGTTGATACACAATTTGTCTTCGGGATTGAAAATTTCTATTTTCAGAATGAGTTTTAGGCTGCAAGTCCAAAAAAATCCATGCACTCGGATGAATGACACAGGTCGCATATGTGACATTTCTTACATACATTCAAAAATGAAAATACGGCCGTAAAAGCGTCTGATTAAGAAAAAAATACGAATGTACGGATGGATTAGTTTTTGGCAGCCATCAAAAACTAACCATCAAAGCATTCAAAAACTCTCGACGAAAAAATCAAAAGAAAAACCTTCCCCAGACTAGTAGAAATCCAATATGGGAGCATCTGTGGCATTCTATGAAGAGAAATCAATAGTTTCTGAACTACTGATTTTTCAATACCTCTTTTCCTCTATACAGTGTTAGTTCAACTGAACCACATTGCATGTCATTTGAAATGACAACCAAAATGCATAAAAAATATTCAAATGTCGGATTTCATGAAACCGGATCAGAGTGTAAGATCCTTTTCATCAATGATCTATATCCTTTTCATCTTTTGTAAGGAAGATTTCAATTTTTTTCCCGAAGAAAAGGAATCTACCTATCTAAAGAAATAATTCTTTTGTTCTGCCAGTTCACCCCTTTAGATTAATTTGTCAAAAGTTTAAGGACTTCTTTATTCAGTTAATAGATCCCTTTAGATATTTAAATAATGGGGAGCGTGCCCAAATTCAAAAGAAATAGAGCTCTCTTTTGAAGTATTTACCCTATTGGTTATGTCTTTATATTCGGCTAATGTTTCTATACAGGATATTATGATCTCGGAAATAAGGATCAAGGCGATAGATGTCACTGAGAGTACTACATTAAGATAATGTTATTATAAGTAGGTAGTGAAAATTTTCAGACGCAAAAAGGTTTGAATCACCTGAAGAAAGTGAGCTATTTTCATATTGATTGCTAGGCAGCTTTGCCTGCAGGTTGGTCTATTTAGTACTCGAAAGAATTCTGAACGAAAAAATTGAAATTGAATATTGCATGGATCCCATCACTAAAGGTCAAAACAAATTCCGATTGTGTTAAGTACTCTCTCAGACACCACTTAGCTTTTAGGGGTGCTCTCAGCTCAGATCCAGCATCATAAGCTTCTCAAAATTATGATTCGAAGTTGTTTGTTTTGTAGGAGAATTAAAATAACAATGAGAAAGGATTTGATTTCACTAGAGAGTACTGAAGCCAGCGTCCATGGCACGTTGAATACACCTGTTAGATCACTGAAGTTAAGCAACGTCCAGCGAGGTTTCAGTAGGTGTCCACGTAAGTTCATACCTCGTGATGCTATTTGTTCGTAAGTTTCCGGCGAATGGATGGTAAGGCGCCCGTCTCGAATGAACAATATAGATGTTAAAAAGACGTTAAACAAAAAAAAAAAAAAAAAGAGAGAGAACAATGATGTTTTTATTCAACTTTGACAGCTCCGAAGGAAGATTTTCCAAAATATCGTCAGATGTATGCATTTATTTATTGTGTGCTTAGTTTTTTTGCGACACATTACAATAAAAATCATTTCCAATGTTCACATAGTAATATAATCATTTAATACATTATAGAGGGTGTATCAGAAGAATGTGCGTTCTTATTTTAGATTATTTAGAATTGCCAAAGGTAAACTAAATTTGTTTCCTGAGATGTGCACAAAGAACTTCTACGCACAATACAGCCATAGAATAATAATTATTATTAATGTATTACTAATACCTACACCCTGTATATTTTATTTGCTTTTTCAATGATACACCCTGTATATTATATTCTCTTTTTTTATTAAGACATATTAATATACGACAAGTAAAAGACTTCTACTTCTCTCTCAGATCAATCAATTCAGATCAAATTTCTCACATTTTTTTTTATTCCATTTAATTGGTCATTAAACCATTCCAAATAATTTAATTCACATCATATGACTATTTTTTTTTAATGATAATATTTCAATTAATATTATTTACTAGTTTTTATAGAATTCTTAATTAAATATAGTCGGAAGCATTTAAAATAGATTCACCCAAAATTGATTGACTATGCCTATAGGGTAAGGCCAGCTCCCATGTGGCCCAGTGGTTACTGCACTAGTCTTGCATTTGGGAGACCCGGGGATGATCCCTAGCAGAGGCAATAATTTGTCACTGTGGTTCTGATGTTTCGGGGCCCACTCAGCCTCTTGAGGACAACGAGTAGATATTGAGATAAATGCGCATAGCGATTCAAATTAATTGGGTAATGATTGATATTGGGAGGGAAAATTCAAATTCATTGGATAGTGATTGATATCGGGAAAATCCTACAATGCTGCAGTAAGCACCAAAGTTGTGACATAATAACACAAAGAAACAGCATTTAAAAAATTACTATAGGGTAAGGTAGTCAAACAGTCATATTTGGAGAGGTGATATTTGAATAGCTGTAAAATGAAAACCACGCGGTATTTTTTAATGAAATAACTTTCAAATGAGAACATTTGAAAGTCATTAAGATTTCTGAAAGTTGTAAAGTTGAACTTTGGGAAAAGTTTATCAAAAAGGAAAAAAAAGTTAAAATATGGGAATTGGAAAAATGGTTGGCGCACGGTGTATAAAACTAACCTCAATCCAAAATCATCTGGAATCTGGTTAGGCCTAATGCTCGTAGTTCTGACGACAGCTAATGGTCACAGAACTTACTTTGAGAGAAATACATTTTCCTCTAATTGACCAAACGAAGGTAAAGTCTAGATTTTCCTTTGCTTGATAACTATCGAACGTCAAACCCGATTTTGATGAAATTTGTTACAGACATTAATTTATTGTATTTATACAATTTGTTGAATTTATTGGGCCACCAAGTCACAAGTGAATGGGGTCTAAATGTCAAGGAGCTATTACTTAGCGTGTCGATTTTCATGCTCCTGAGTGTATGAGCATGAAAGAATATTGGTAATATCTATCAGTTATTGATTTTAAGTCATATACCAAGTTAGAGTAATATTTTATTTTTATTCGATAAAATCAATATCAATTTTTTTTTTTAACCCTCTCGCGTCCGTAATAGAAAACTCAAAAATACTAAGGGGGGACAGAAGAAAAATTAGATAATTCACCAAATTTTGGTAGCGAGTTTGCTACCACGGGCAGGAGAGGGTTAAACACCGAATTAAGACTTTATTTTCTATCTTAACCTAGACTAATAATAACCTTATAATTGATCAATATTTTATGATTTAGATATGAGATATTGTTTTATTACTTTACCTTTTAATGTATATTTAGTCTGAAAGTGAGAATTTCTTTATCCTTCATTAGAAGGATGATAATATATTGATAAAGGAAGAATCCTTTATCAATATATTATCATCCTTCTAAAATGCAAGTAATATAATTCTAGGGAAATATATGTAAGTATAATGTATACCTATGAAAAATTCATAGGTTTAGCTTACCGCATAAAAAATAAATGTGAAGTTAGCCAGCGTCTATGAAACTTTCAATACACCAGTTCCCGTTAGATCACTGAAGTTAAGCAACGACCACGAGGTTATACCAAGAGGGTGTCCTCTGTCCACGAGAACTTGAATTTTGGTACCTGTTCATATCAATTTCGTGCACTGAATTCGCAAAGACACTTTTGATGAAAGTCTAATCTATTATTGGCTGCTTATTAGCGGTTTCAGAGGTTTAAGGCAGCTTTTTGGTGGTTCTACCTAAAACAAGAACGGTGAGAGAAAATTGGTGGCTCAACTAAAGATTCTTTTAGTTGAAGCCAATTCTATCTTTGTTGTTGTTTTGTCGCTTTTTAGCGGTTTTGACCGATTTTGGGCGGTTTTCACGAATCCTGCCTAAGAAAACTGGAAATTTGGCTAATAGTACTTGAAATTTGGCTAATATTCGTATGTCAATTGTACGTAGGTATTGGACGCATCATGAAACATTGAATTAAATTTGAGTGTACCGTTGCTTTTTGTAGCAGTCTCGAATACTAGAACTCGTGATTTGGGCTCTGGGGAAATCGAAAATTTCAGCCCATTAGAATACTTCCTTCCCTTTTTATACTATAGAAAGTCGTGTGATGTTCACAACATTCTTAAAGTATGTTTTCAGCTCTAAGACGATTTTGGTTTCTGAAATATTTTTAATATTTTTTTCGGTACATCTTTAATGCATCTTCCCTTCAAAAAATTCATCATCATCATTATTACGTTGCTTATCCTTGTTCGATAGTGCAAGAAAAAAAAATCGCGCTTGTGTCACTCAGCCTGCCTCTGGTTCTCATAGTTTCTATATCGCTTTCTAATATATCCAGCAGCGTCACTGGAGTCATTTTTCGCTCTCTAAATATCTATTAAGAAGTTCAATAATATTTTTTTATGTTAATTTGTACTCACAAAAAACTTTTAGCACTCGCCTGTAGCACTAGTTTTTAAACGAAAGTCTCCTTTGACACAAATTTCTGTCAAGCAGGAGAAAACCTATGACTGGAAGAGTCTTGATTGAAGCCCACGTTCTATGTGCACTCTTCCTGAGATCACCATTCCAACATCAAATAATCTCTTCTTACAGTGCTTACCATGGAGAAGAATAATTCATAAATCAGCAATAGTTTTAGTATCCGTCAGGTCGTCTGGGAGTTCTGTGGGTACCAAATGCATGACATTACAAGATTCGACACTTCAATGCCTCATAAACATTTAAACGTGACGTTTATGATTATAAGTAACCTGAAAATTATTTTCAAAACTTATGATGGCTTTGGAGAGTAGGTTTGTACGGATCGGAAACTTTGGACGAGAAGCGAGAGTGATCAGAAAAGATTGAGATGTGGTGCTGGAGGAGGATGAGCAAAATTTATGTTGGGAAGATCGGGTAAAAAACGAGTGCTGGTAATGGTGAAAAAATCTGAAATGTAATACATGAAAGAAGACACAGATGACTAGGACACATGTATACACATAACGACCCTCTGAGGACAGTGGCTGTAGAATATTCCAATGGAATAGCCCATGTCTGCCGTAAAAGGCGACTAAGGATTGACGTCTCCCCGAAAGGCGACACACTGTATATCCCTGTCTTATACAAGAAAATAAAGTACACTATGGACAACATCCCGTCGCTATACGATAAGCAGATAATTGAGCAGCCTTGTCAATCCAACTATTAGCTTTCTTTATAGGGTTGGCGTCAGAAAGAGCATTCGGCCGTAAAAGGTGGGAAGAAGGCATGTCAAAACCGCCATAAATGTTGACCCAAATTAAATGGAAAAATACGTATTGAAAGAAGAGTAAAATGAGGAAGTCATGGCAACAAACTAATGTATCCTTCCACTATTTTACTTTAAGGACTTTGGAGTTGGAGAAAGGCTGGGGGAATTGCAAAGAGCTAAATATACATTATGTTGGGAAATAGGACAAAATCAATTATATTGTCATTTTTTAAAAACTTATTGAAAGACCCTCGTAAGGCTCTGCAGCCCTGAAACTCTTCAGTTTGTCCAAAAAGGCACTTTGAAAGACCCTCGTAAACCCCTGCAGCCCTTGAACTATTCAGTTGTCCAAAAAGGCACTTTGTAAGACCCTCTTAAGCCCCTGCAGCCCTTAAACTATTCAGTTTGTCCAATTAGGCAATTGCAGCTCTATCTTCCCAAAGTTTCTACGTTTTCTGTGATGTTACTTCTATTTTTTCAACATCACCCACCCAGTACACCGCAGCTACACTAACAGTGTAAGGATACTTTGGTCTAGTACGAGGTATAATATTGTGGTTTATAACCCAAGTGGCATACTGACGGGTAATTTGTTTTCAACCATCAATATCTGTCATAAGGATCCTGACGTGTCATTATTTACACCAAAATGTTTCGACATACCATCATCAATGCCGCATTAGAAATAACAGGAGTTATCAACAACGGAGACCAAACAAGGGGGAATAGAAAGGGGATTTATAAAAGAATAGAATTATGAGCATTATTTAAATGATATATCTGTTGATTTTGATAAGGTAAGTTTTCAGTTTGGAGTATGTAGCAATATGTGGGATAGAACCTAATATACCTTAACAAAACTTGATCCAAAGTATCAATAAAGCAGACACCGCCATTCTCTGCTGAGCTAACATAGATTCCTCAAAAATTGATAAAATTTGTCTTACCGTTATTGGTGCTATTTTAAAACTACTCTCTTCCAGAGTACTTTCTTTAATATTTGATCAAGCGCTACATTTAGCTATTACTTGATCGATAATCTAACACTTATTAGGTATCATTTACTGAAGAACATCAACTTTGATTCTGAATTGGCCTACCTGTAAATATAATAAGAAATCAGCAAATGTCATTTTTAATAATATAAAAATTAATATCTAACCTAGGATCGATTGAAACAAGTCTAGTAATCTCTGTGATGACTAAATATAGCTAATAGATCCATCAACTAGTTGATCTACATCAGAAGGAATTCAAAGTAGACATCAAAAGAAATTTAAAACAAACAAAAAAAGAGTTATTTTACAGGCCCGATTATGAAGTTGCCCCCTCTTGCATTCATTATTTGATGTTTCCTCTGTACGGCTACTTGTGCTCGGTTTAGCTTTCCTCGATATACAAATCAAAGGTAAGGAAAAGGCAAAGATTCATATAAGAGATTGTATTGAATTTTTTTTGTTCTTGATGGTAATTGGCAATTATCTATCATGTTCATATATTATAAGTGACCCTCCGGGGGTCGTTTGGGCACACTATGCTATGTTATATGCAAGAGACCTTACAAAGAATAGATGATTGAACAGTGTGCTGTTCGACATTTCAATATTGTTCATTGAATACTCTCTGCAGATACTGATGATAATATGTTATATTTGTTCTGGTACACTGTACCGATCTGTCTATGCCTGCTCACCGGGTACTCACACGATTCTAGTGTGGGCCATGTCAAGACAGATCTCCTGCTGTGATGAATAGCATTTTGACCTTGCTGACTCCGCACCAATCGATAATATATCTACAGATGGAAGATTATAAAAAATAATCGATTGCCACTATATTATTGTATCTCACAATCTTTAAGAGGAAATACATTTTAAATAGAATAATATTGAAATATAACGGAAATTATCGTTTTTGATTTAAGACCTACAGAACCATTTCAATCACATGATTTTGACGAGTTGCTTTCAACGTATTATTTTACACCATCAGTTCTCGGTACATGAGGACGTCATTTTCAAGTAACTTCTTACAATTTGGTTATTTTTTACTATGAAATTTAGTAAGCCATAAGTTGATTGGAAAATATTACGCCTTCGACAAAATTTAGAAAAATTATTATGAGAATATCCTTGTTAAATATTTTTTCGTTCGACAAGTCTGTAAATTTCGTCTTTTTTCTGAACAATTGCAATTTCCAACCCTTTTCTGCAGCAATAACCGGTCCATTTCCCCATTAATTCATATTTTAATGCAAATATTTATGAATGTATTCATTGATAATATTATCAGAGAGATTGTTAATAAAGATCTTCCAATACTCATTGTAACAAAAACCAACAATAAGGTTCAAATAGACCTACCTCATTATGTGTGGTGAAAGATTACATTAATGTTTAAAATTTATGAATTATCATAACACGAACTACGACAAATATAATATAAGGGACTGCTCAGCATCCGAAGAAGTAGTAAAGTCAGAGAAAGAAGTGTTGCGAGATCACAAGCCGGTTACAAGTTACTAGCAGTTTTCCCGTGCTTCGCTACGGTTACAAAATTCAAAAATAATTTCGAGATCACGAAATTAAATCTTCTCAATTTCAGCTTTTTGGTGGAAACGACCCTCAGAGTGTACACTGCTCCTATTTAGAAAATTCAATATTTTCTCAAAGATATTACTTTTCGCACAGCGGAACACCGTATAAAATTTCAGCTTTCTCGCTGATCCCGAAGTGATACTTTTAACTATGGGTTTTTGGTGGAAACGACCCCCAGAGTGAGCACTACTCCTAGTTAGAAAATTAAATATTTTATTCATGGATATATATGACTTTTTGTACGTCGGAATACCTTTGTATCAAATTTCAGCTTTCTCGCTCATCCCGAAGTGGTACTTCTCAATTTTTTAGTGGTGAAAACCGTCCATCAATCGGGGAGAAACCCGAAATTTTCAAAGACCCGCTAAATAGCGTCATTTTTGGCGGTAACTAGCTCCCACTTGAACTTTATTTTTTTTTCCTTTCCTATTACGCACCTACATACTAAAACGGACCTTTGTGCAAAGTTTCAAGTCTCTACGTTTAGCAATCGTGGAGCTACGTTGATTATCAGTCAGTCAGTATACCAACTGGGCTTTGCGTTTTATAAGTATAGATAGATTCTGCAACCCTACTAGAGCGTTTCTCAATCCATCATCTTCCATACAGGCTGAATTTGACTGAAAGGACAACAAATCATAAGTCCCACGTTATTACCAATTCATCGAAGACACTTAGGAAAATCATCTCCAAGTTTAGAGGTATTTGTCTGACTCATTGTTCATCACATAGCATCAACTCTATGTGAAATTCTCTCAAGTTGTATGTTGTGATATGTGTGGGAGGACAATTGAAAATCATTTCATACAAAAATCACGATGCTGTATTAATAATGATTATGATAATTTTACAAGTACATTTCCTGACTACTAAATGATATATTTTTTAAAAAATTTTGCTTAACGTAACTAGTACTGATTATTCGAGACGAGGGTTTTAACCTTTATTCGCGGGAAACTTGCAAACCAGCTACCCACATTGACCTCATCCAGCCTGGGTTGGGCCGGTAAAATTGATATGAACAGGTGCCAAATTTCAAGTTCTACGTTGACAGTGGACATCCAAATGGTACAACCTCACTGGACGGTGCTTAACATAGACGCTGGCTGATAATTTTCTTTAAAATGCTCAATTCAAGAAACCTATGGATGGTTTTATCAAAACTCGAGTAAACTCAAAACATACCTAAATTTAGCTTATATTTAGTTATTGCTATGCCTGAACATGTACTCGTATATATATATATATAGCAAGGTTGACAATTCAATTTTAAGAGTTGAAATTCTATTGCCGGATGCAAATAAAAGCATATAGACATAAAATTTAGTATAGCCAGGAGAATGTGGCGATTATATTTGACGATATATCTTATTAAATTTGTAGAAAAGAAAATTTGCTAAACTTTTTTGATCAAATTTAAATCCCTCAGAATCGCCTTTTGTTGAGTTTTTGAATTGCATGGGTCTTTTAAATTTACCAAGCTGAACGCGGAAGCAGGCTTGACGGTCACCCGGAATTGAGGGCATACTTATGGATGTATTATTATTATTATTATTTTTTTTTTTTGCTATCGTCTCTTTAACATCTATTGGACGGAGGTTTTACGCTCTATTCGCTGGAAACTTACAAGGCAGCTATCCACATTAACCTTACCTAGTCTAGGTTGGGCTGAGAATTATCATTGAGGGTCACCCACTAAGTAAAACCATGCTGGACGTAACTTAACTTCTGTGATCTTAAGAGAACTATGGTATTCAACTAGCCAATGACGCAAGCTTTTGTCTAACTCAAAATAATATCTAAGTCCAGTATGTACATTTAAAGTTTTGTTTAGACACATTCATAGAGAGATTGATAGAAAGAACAAAAGAATCATAGCCAAGCAATTTGATTATTCAATTTATATTGTAGGTACAGGTTCATCTGATCTTATATTCTTCAAGAGGAAAAAATAAGTATCCAAAGAGTGAAGACAGCGAAATCCTTTCAGATCGCACTGTATACCTTCTCATCACTCTGAACAGTAATTTAAAACCAAACAATGTCGGCAGCAACCTATCAATGANCCAAGTACTGACCACGCCCGGACGTTGCTTAACTTCAGTGATCTGACGGGAACTGGTGTATTCAACGTGGTATGATCGTTGGCTAAACTGTTTCTTCATTCCGCACAAAACTTTGATGTTGGTTAACCTTTGAAACCAGCATATTCTCAGCAATCTCCAGTACATTAATAGCTCAAAGGACTCTCTGTAGCAATAGTTTGGTTAGTTTGAAACTAGCTTGTTTAAAGGTAGCGGCACCTGTTTGTTAACTTATCCGCTCAAAGGACTCTCGTAGCTTTTTTATTGATGGATCAGTTTTTTACCTTTTACGCCTTAAATGAGATGGAATATAAGACAGCAAAAGTTTCTTCATATTTTACCATCAGTTTTTGGTATGTATTGATATCTTCTACCCACAGATTGGAAATCTTTCTAAAAATACTAAATATCAGATTTTATCCTACCTTTTTTTGCCACAAGAATCAAATATCTTACTTTGTAGGTAAAATACCTAATCCACGGCATGGGAAGAAGGGAAAGTTCCCTCTCATAAAATTTCAAAATGTTCCTCGGCAACGAAAGTTTGTACATATTAAACACAACTTCAAAATTATTAATGTAGTTTTAGGTAATCTCCCAGATTCTTACTAAAGTTAATCATGTTCCTGTGACATATCTACACCTAATATGAGATCAGAGTTTGTTGTTGGTATAATCGTAGATCGGTACGTCTCAAGATTATAGACATGGATCACTGAATATATTTCTACATTGGTTTACAAAGCGGATGATTGGTATTATTGGTTTTTCCTTCAATATCAGATGCCAGGTGTGAGCGATGATACAAAAAAAAAAAATCATCGACAAAACAAAGTCATCAGTCTTATCAGGCAAGGTGATAGTATTAACAACTTTATTATTTGATTATATTAAAATATGATTAATTGTTTTATACTGAGACATTATTTTTAGTTCATTACTTCAATCACAAACCTTTGAAATAAAGCTGATTTGTTTCATCCCGTCCTGCAAACCTTATCAGAACTGTTACCTGAGCTTTGTAAAATATGCAAAACAAATGTCATCTGTTTACTTTTTGGCCACACTCATCCACTCCTGTATTTGGCGCCCGCTGTTCACGTTTGAGTAGTATACACAGTACTCACAATGTTTTAAAAATATTTGGATGTCTAATATGATTTCCAGTAAGTGGTACACTTAATCGGTTTGATCTTTGATTGTGATCTATCATTTTGAGTTTCTTTCCACTCAGAACATTCCCAAAACTTAATCTTTCTTCGACTTTTGTTTCCATTTCCTTGTTTGTAATTGTCATCATCCCCCAATAGCACCACATTTCAATGAGTTTGTTTTATGTTTCATAAACAGTACCTTCTTCATTGATATCTACCTCGTCAAATGAACATAATAGTTTTATTTGTTCTAATAAGTAATTAATAAAGTTTAAACTCTTAACATCCTGCCTGATAAATGCATCTTAGTTTGTGTTTACAGTTTCTAGTTGGATGCCTTTCGTTGTTGTAGTTTTGGAAGTGATCCTCTTTGTTTGCACATTGTCAGGTTATGTCATCCTAAATATTACAACTTCTCATTGTAATGATAATGATATTGTTGTTAGAGCCATCTTCCGGTCATTCTGTGTATTCAGCACGTTAAAAAGGAATGTAAACTGGTTATTATTTATTGTTATATTTTTGAGATCTTTGATTCGAAGGGCTGATAGGGATCCGAGTATAACGATCAGTATGTAATTGAGTGATGCTCTTGAAGTCCGTTATAATACAATATCGTGAAGGTGAAATTTACCCAGTTTAGATGACGGTCCTGAGCACGTGTAAATACAGAAGATTTGATGTAAGGCATCGCATCCAGCCGCCAGCCGGCAAAAAACTCTGCTTCAACCTGTAGATGAAAATCCATCAACGAAATGCAGTTTTCACGCAGTTTCTATGGATACTGTACCTTTTTCCAGGAAAGGGTACTAAAGAGAGTAGGTACAGAATAAAAAGTTGTGGAATGGGAGAATTCAGGAAGGCAACGCTGACCCCAAATAGAATTGGGAAAAGGTAAAATTGAAGAGGATTTGGATACAATTAAAATGTTTGATGATTTGGATACAATTAAAATGTTTGATGATTTGGATACAATTAAAATGTTTGATGATTTGGATACAATTAGAATGTTTGATGATTTGGATACAATTAAAATGTTTGATGATTTGGATACAATTAAAATGTTTGATGATTTGGATACAATAAAAATAAAAATACAAAGCTATCACGTCCGATCTTAAATTCACCACAAATGCATAGGTACTCTGCACATCAATAATAATATTAAGAAGAAGCTCCACATAGATCTAATGTGTTTGGTTACTGTTTTATTTCAGTTCACCTTTGAAGAGCATGACCTATTGGCATAATAAATTATGCTAAAATTATTTATTCAACAGTTCCTTACTGCAATTTAAATAACTGTTCTGAGTGAAGATTCTTGTAGCACAAAGTAATTAACAGTGAGTACTCTAGATCAGAAGTGTTAGATCTTAGTCCACGAGTTTACAATGGCCTCTTTGATGAACATACGCTTTGATATATATGCAAAAAATACGGCCAAAATTTACACATGTTTTTTCAGCACTTGAATATGACTGAATATAACACTGAGATTAGCCAACGATCATACCACGTTGAATACAGCAGGTCCCGTCAGATCACCGAAGTTAAGCAACGTCCGGGCGTGGTCAGTACTTTGATGGGTGACCGCTTGGGAACACCACGTATCGTTGGCTTTTTCCGGTCCAACCCAGGCTGGGTGAGGTCAATGTGGGTAGCTGGTTTGCAAGTTTCCAGCGAATGGAGGGTAAAACCCCCGTCTTGAGATCCAAAAATAATCTTCTTTAAAATGGAATCCACGTAGAAGACTAGTACGCTGGATCTCCCAGCTCAAATAAAGTCAAAATCATAATCCAGTCCAGAGAGGGCAGTCTGGTTGTCTCTGTCCATTGCGTGTAAAAGAGGGCAGACAACTAAATGCGTCGCATCTTGTTGTGTGCCACACCCGCACAAGGTATCCGAGCCAGCAAGTAGTAGATCCCATTTTTTTTTTAAGTTTGTCTTACACTTGGTCCCTCCGACTCGTAGGCGGTTGAAAGTTCTCTGGACTGAGTATGGTAGGTTGTTACCAAGTGAGAGTTCCTCTCGTAGTTCAGGTTGTTCAGGAAGAGTTTTAACGACTGGAAATTGCTCGACTTTAAGGATGTCATTGCGCATAATAGTTGCTACACTACTGGAGTATCCCCGGCTTTGGATCTAAGTAGAAAATTAGGGTTGACAACTAACAAAAAATATTTGGTCATTTCATATATTTTCTTTTCTGTCTGGTAAAGAAAAATCAGTACGTTTTCTTTACATTGGTATTTTTACGTTTTTAGGAACATTCATTGGGAATTTTACAAAGAAAATCAATGTTCATTTCTCTCTGAAGTCATGTCTGGCTCTCACCTCCTTAGTAATGTATTCAAGTTTGTAAACATAACAGTTAACAATACAATCACAGTAGGCTTAAATAGCAACTTATGTATATTTTATCTGGTCCCGGTTTGTCTATGTATCACATAGTCATAAATAGTTAAATACCCCCCCCCCCACCTCCTGTAATCCTTTTGAATAATGTAATTGTTCACTTGTATATGATTGCCTCATTTAGCCAAGATTAAAGTCACTACACATTCCTCTGGACAAATGCCAATTTGGACACTGACTGGAACTCTTGTCACATGAGAGATCGATACATTCAAACCACCTGTATATTGAATGTAAGTAACAATTTGAGCCAAAGTCAAATTGCATCATTGAGTACAGATTGCAGAGTCTATTTTTCTAAATTGCATAAAGAATATATAAGCTTTATAATGTAACCACCGGGGGGAGAAAAACAGTTGTGGAACATTTCAACTTCGAATACTTGGCCCTTAGGACGAAGGATTTGGGGTAGGCGTTGCCTTCCTTAATTCTATCATGCCACAACCCTCTTTTCAGTGCCTACTCTCTTTAGGTTTATACCTTTTCCTGGCATGGTAACCCTAATGTTGGGTTACCATGCTGGAAAAGTAGGTACAAGCGAATGGATCATCACCAGGCGCCAGTACAAGTGTACCAGCAAAAAATTGCTTGTAATGATTCACAAAGTAAATTGAACAGAAGGTTTTCTGTATTTACATGGGCCTAGGATTGTCACCAAATGATTCTACTGCCTTTCTCCCCTCGGTGGCAACATTCAGTGTCTGCTCATCAATATTTACTATTGCTTCTTATGTTCATTACATTTTGCCCCAACACTCTCTACTACGCCCCTGATATCATTTATAGTAACAAGAGCCTTGACTATAGTAAAATTAATATTCACCTGGACACTGACCACTAAATGGTTAACTGTTTATTACTTAGGGTTTGTCACCTGTATAATATAATAAAAAAAAGGTCTGTTATTTATTTATTTAAACTACACTAGACGAACGATTATGCAAGTTGCATTCTGGCAGTACTTTTGCTCTCAATGCATTTCATTATCTTGTTAACACTTTAGTAATAAACCCTTTTGTAAACTCTTTTTCAATAAATTGTACATTGTGTATTAACCATATTGGGAGTTAAAAATTGGTAATATTGTATAGAAGCTATTCAATCAGTTTCCAAAATAAAATAAGAGATTGTTATCATGAATTTTGGGAATTTTGCATCTCTACATCTTGCTATCTGTTTTATCGTGCATTCTTTTCTGATATGGCGAAATATTGCTTTCAATTTCCAATCTTGACCAATTAGTGTGAAAATTGCATCTTTATATCTTGCCATCTGTTTTATCACGCATTCTTTTCTGTTATAGCGAAAAATTGCTTTGAATTCCCAATTTTGACCAATTAGTGTGACAATTCCATTTCTATATCTTGTCACATGTTTTATCGCGCATTCTTGTCTGTTATGGCGAAAATTTGCTTTGAATTTCCAATTTTGACCAATTAGTGTGACAATTCCATCTCTACATCTTGCCATCTGTTTTATCGCGCATTCTTTTCTGTTATGCCGACAAATTGCATTGAATTCCCAATCTTGACCAATTAGTGTGACAATTTCATCTTTACATCTTGCCATCTGTTTTATCGCGCATTTTTTTCTGTTATGGCGACAAATTGCTTTGAATTCCCAATCTTGATCAATTATTGCGACAATTCCATCTCTACATCTTGCCATCTGTTTTATTGCGCATTTTTTGCAGTTCAAAAAATTTCATTTGGTTATCCGCCGAACCCATCTCTCGATGCTCATTTTGACAACGGGGCCATTTCATTTCAATTATAACTCCATTGTTTGTCTTCTATCAATCTGTTAGATTCATCTTTCCGCCACTTTATCTTACTTTCTGAATCGTAAGGTATTTTTTAAATTGTTCGGTTTAGATTTTCCCAGCACAATTATAACATATTTTGGATAATTTTCCATATTTGATGAATTTGTATGCCTGAAGTGTTTCAGTTTGAATACCCCTGTCAGTAGATCTACTATACTACTACGCACACTTTGCAAGTTTACTATTGTCTAGTAGTCTATCAACTTTGGCTTTGGATAAATTCACACGCTTGTTTTTATTTTTAAAGTTGAAAAAGAAAGAAAGAATAAAATACAAGTAGTCATTATGTACAGGATTAAAACAAGGATAATATGAGAAATCCGATTGAATTCTTTCCGAATAGCTAACAATAAGTAGTATAGGGAATAGACCATCAACAGTCACCAGTACATGGGGTACCTATAAAATCAATCATTTCTAGCAATGATCCACTGCCTATTTTTAAGCTAAGCTAATTTTCAAATTACTTGAAAATCAGACAATATTCTTCCGAATGATCTTGAAAGAACATGGAAAGAATATTTTTTAATGCTTAAATTGGAAATTCTGTAGTTGGTAAGTATATAGTTTTTGTATCATATCCCTTTATTCACTTCTTTTCATTGTCTTCAAATTGTCTAGGCAATTGGGATTTTCTGTTTTCAATAATATGTGATAAGTATCATCTTGTAAGGACCTCCTTAAAATTCAGCAGTTTCACTGATCTCTTTAATATATAATTATGTTAAAGAGATCATTTGAGACGAGTTCCGACGTCCATTCCCTAGAGATTTACCAGATACCCACATTGACCTCACCTAGACTGGTTTAAGTAGGGAAAATCAAGAATCACGAGGACTCGGACCTAGATGTTCAGCCAAGTAAAACCACGCTGGACGTTGCTTAAATTCAAGGATCTTAGGGGAACTGGTGCGACATAGAAACTTTTCTTTTTCAATGATATATTCGTAATTTTGGTTGAAGGAATCATCTAATTTCAGGTGGCAAGATAGTAAATGCCGATAGAAAAATCATTGATTAAGCTATAACCCTGTTGAAACAATTAATTCTTATCATAGACACACAACCATATCGGGAGAAAACTTTATTTTTTATTTCTTCTCAAATTGTAATGATTTTTTTTTCTTCTCTCTCTCTGTGCTTACGTTAACAGCATACTGAAGGAGTTTTTATCAACTTCTAGACTGGAAACTATCGGTAAACTCTGATAAAACACTAATTAATAAATTAATAATAAAATCCCAGACCATAAATTCATTGGTGGTCCTAATAGGAATTGAAAGATTAATTATAGGCGCGTTATAACTGTGTTAAACACAGGTCATAAGAAATCAAATATTTAAGATAGATTTATGAGGTAAATTTTATAGATCTAGATTTCTTAGTACCTACTAGGTCAGTCATTAAATTTAGACAAAATCAGCATTAAAATATTTAACGAAACGATTGGTTGGAAAGTGCTGGAAGAAGTTGGAGAGAAAACAACACTAATGAAATCAAATGAAATGAGGATAACTGAACTCAGTGGATATATCATCAGAGACAATGATTTCATTCCCAATATGTTTTTAAGACATTTTCAGAAAAACAGACAAAAGGTAGAACGCAAAAAAAAAAAACCTTTCAATTCATATTGTGAATTGAAGAGCGTTGTCAAAGATAGAAAGGAGTGCTTTCAACAAGACTTTGCTTTCAGAGATGGATGATGGACCAGAAATCTATGAATTGTAGTTCTTAGAGTGAGTTAAGCGTTGGGAGACATAGGGAGAAGTGCTTTCAACAATACTTCGACTTCAGAGATGTATTATTTCCGCTGGGGTAGATAGGGAGTGCTGGAAACCAAAAATGAGAAAAGTCATCAGCAACATACAGTTTCTATAAATACTGTGAGGAACAAGCGAGGGTTATCAAGAGAACAGATAAAAAGAGTGGACACAAAACAAAAAGTTGTGGCATGGTATAGGATTAAGTAATGCAACGCCGATTCCAATCCAAATATAATTGGCAAAAGATGAAGGTAAAGAAGATGAGACAGTGAGGGATGCTTTCAACAAGGCTTTGCCTTCAGATGATAATGCAGAAATCCATAAGTTGGTCTTCGAAATGTGTATTAAGCGTTGGGAAGATTTCAAGGGAGCAGACAGATACTATTAATTTTTTCTGAGCAACTAACCTAACTTAAAATATGGAATAATTCAAAGTAGAAGTTTAATTTTCACGATTAAATGGTGGGAAATACGAGAAAACTCACTTTTACATGTTTAATTCACAATTTTATTGCTTGAAAATCGGCGAAACTTTGGAGAAAGCAAATGTTTATTCGGAATTTTTTTAAATATGCAGAGATTTTTTTTTTTTTTTTTTGTTTTTTTTTTTTTTTTTTTTT
>CM022878.1:27024700-27039159 GCA_012654025.1 Pachypsylla venusta | reverse complement strand
GCTTAGGTAACTTTTGTATTTTCAAAAGATGTTCAGATGATACAAATGATCAGATACACAGTATCTGGAAATAGAATATGATATGGACGAATGGGCTTAGGTAACTTTTGTATTTTCAAAAGATGTTCAGATGATACAAATGATCAGATACACAATATCTGGAAATAGAATATGATATGGACGAATGGGCTTAGGTAACTTTTGTATTTTCAAAAGATGTTCAGATGATACAAATGATCAAATATAGAGTATCTGGAAAAAAAATATGATATGGACGAATGGGCTTAGGTAACTTTTGTATTTTTAAAAAATGATCAGATACACAGTATCTGGAGAAAAAAAAAATATGATATGGACGAATGAGCTTAGGTATCAAAAAATGTTCAGATGATATAAATGATCAGATACACAGTATCTGGAAAAAGAATATGATATGGACAAATGAGCTTAGGTAACTTTTGTATTTTAAAAAAAATTTCAGTTGATACAAATAGGGCTTAATGGTATAATATGGTATGGTATAATATGCCACTGACTTTAAAGAGAGAACGATCCGACACCATTACTATTTTCAAAGTTTCAGAATGTTAGCCATTCTGTTGTAGTTACCAATGTTCATAAAAAACAAAATTTGAGTTAAAAGTGATAACACGCACGGTCTCAAATTGGGTTTGTCTGAAACTACAGAGAGAATTTAAAAATATTTCCTAATTTTATAGACAGTTATTTGGAAACATAAGACTTGCAAGATAAAACCCCAAGATAGATATTTGCATCTAAAGGAACATTTTCATTTAAACAAAAGGTATCTTTTTTCATAATTATACAAAGGTATTTTTCTTAAGCATTTGTATGCTCCATTTTTTTTAATGAGAAACCATTTTGCTTTTTTGCTCAAATTTCTATAAATGAAAGTATGCCAAAACTGAAACTATGCACCAACACTAAATATAACAGTTTTCTTGTATCAATTCAAATGATGTGATTTTCGTAATCAGGTCCTATCTAAAGTTTTAAAGAGGTATTTAGGACAAACTGTACGAAATCAAACAATTTCAAAGAGACGACTTTGAAAACTGGAACGAAATTCTCCTTAAAAGTATTTCTAGCATTTGGACCCGGATGATCCAAATCGGATAGTTTTACGAATATAGTGAATTTCCATTCAAATTTTTAACTAAATTAGATCTAGCAAAACGCCAGTTTTGCAACGCCAAGAAAAACAAAACCAGCGTGCTATAAAGCATTCGAAAATCATTTTCTATGGCGCGTTGAATGTACTAATTCCCATTAGATCACTGGAGTTGCCTAGTGAGGTTTTACCAATTGGGTTTCCTCGTAGGGTTGCACTCTCGTGATGCAGCCGCCAGGCTGACTGAGGTCAATGTGGGTAGCTTGTTTGTAAATTTCCAGCGAATTAAGGGTAAAACCTCCGTCTGACGAAACAGACAGTGCCTTTTGTTTACGTTTTACAATTTATTTTGAATCCATTCTCCTATGTCAACAATATATTTTTTTTTCACGTAATATTCACCGACACTCTGGAATATTGCATTCGTTTACCTCTATTTGCTGACATCATCTTTATCAGTTGATGGTATATCTCTATTTGTTTTAAATCTATTTGTAATGTTACGATAGATGGGGGAGACAACCTAATGTTGTGTCTGTCAACTTGTAATCTATGAGTCAACCTCATCAAAAACATCTTCGATGTTACGAATAAGCATTGTTTGTTCCGCTCCGGATGTTACACATTGGGTTTTGATAGTATCTATAGTTTATTTGATTTTTGATAATTTTGCTTTTGAACCCTATGAGAATATACTGTGTGACTAATATGAGAAAAAAAATAAAAAAAAAAAATAGAAGGAATGAGTAACTCTACAGTAATTGTGTACTCAGGAACAAACCAATAGAACCAATGTCGTGCTAATGATAAATGATATGTTTATCTTTGTGGAACTCAAAACGTCCAAAAAAGTTCCATGAAAACAGCTTTGCAAGAGAAATTGAATCTGCGCTTGTCATAAAAAATGCATAATGAAAAAGATTATCGAAGAATTTTAAAAGATCGATTATCCAAATGAAGTTGTACTTTGCATACATGGATATTATTTCGTATAGCATTTTGTTTTGTGTATTCTTGTAATTTTGTGATAACTACATTTTTATTTATAACCAAATTGTTTTTTTAAAATATATTTCATCTTTTTCTCCCCTGTGGGCGATTGAAGGGGGCATCTGCTGTCGTTTACTCAAGCCTCCGTTTATTCTTCCATCTGAAATATTGTTCATTTTTTTATAAAACAATCTGCCTACTACCTCTTAAAACTGAGTCTTTTAGAGTTCCTGCGATATTAGATTTAAGTTTTCACTGTTAACAACTACCTACTAAAAGAATATTTTTTGTACACTCCGTCCAAAAAATCTTCAACAAGTCCATATCTCGATAATTTAAACCAACACCATTATGTATATAGTAAAACAAAAACCTGTCACTGACACATCCAATGTAAGTTCGGTGTTTTCTATCAGAGCTATATCTTCCGTAAACAAATTCATCTTCAAAAGTTGTTATCTCTAATTTCGGCGGGGCTTGTATTATTTTGTATCTACCTATTATTTGTGCTAGTTGCACGGTCTATCATAGTTGGAATAGATAATAGCACCATTATTGATTTTGTATCTCTTTTTTTATGACAGTAGGTACCAAGCCTTCATTGTGTTCAAATAGACCTTTCACATAAACTTCAGTACCTCTCTGTTTTTTATGTGTTTGGTTTTTATAATATCTATCACTTCTTCCATGTTTGAATTAGTTTTCACAGTTCACGACGATCTATTATTTGTGTGTAGGTAGTGGATCTAAGTTTACCACATTATTTGAGACAGGTCTTTGTTTTAGCGGTGTTAGGTTGTTGTTGTTGTAGCGGTGTAACCATCTTTTATGCTTGAACTCTGACTGGATTTTCTGGATAAAAGGAGAAGACAACAATCAAGTCTAGTCGAAAAATATTGGTCTTGTTATATCCAGACAAATATCTAAAGGCATTTTCTGGGGATCGGGAGAAGATCAAAATGGAATCTTCAAAAGCTACTAAGTGATTCCCGGCCAGAAATATTTGTCTAATTACTGGCAAAGACAAAAGTCGCATGGATGACTTGGAGGTTACGGTGGACTGAACCCCTAAGTTAAAGATGCCGTGTCACCCAACTAAGACCTCCAATCACTTCCAATTTGTCAGATATAATCTCTAACCTGCAGTAAACCTAGGTAGATCTTCTGAGAACAGATTTTCA
Organism: Pachypsylla venusta; assembly: GCA_012654025.1. Taxonomy (NCBI): domain Eukaryota; kingdom Metazoa; phylum Arthropoda; class Insecta; order Hemiptera; family Aphalaridae; genus Pachypsylla; species Pachypsylla venusta. The sequence continues at coordinate 27,035,856 of CM022878.1, read as the reverse complement.
TCAAGACATGTCTGTATATAAAAGCTATCGTCTTTCGGAAGCGACTACAAGCTGACTCTACTACGAGCAACCGATCCAAATAAATGTAGGTTCTCGTAGAGACGTGTAGAACGCTTCCAAAAGACGACCGGGTTAGCAACAGCCTGCTGTTTAGTTATAAAAAAAAACAAATGATATATTTACGAGCTCAAGAACTCATCAGAAGGAGGTTAAATATAAAAATAAAAAAGAATAACTATAATTATGACTTTATTATAATGCAACATTAGGTTCATATCATATTAAATACAATGAGCACGCAAAGCCACATCATCCAAATCATTGACTCTTCAGGATGATATTATCCTTTCCATCTTGGGAGAATCTTTTATTATGTTAGTGTTGTCTCCTAATTTTATTTACCTATTAGTCGTTTAAGATGCGTTTGTCTCCTGGAAGAGACTACGTGTGATTATAAGTTCACGATACCAAAACTCACGCTACTGCGTGTGACTCCAGGCGACTAATCGAACTCCAGGAGGATTTGAAGACCGTAGTCTCTTGAAGTCGCGTAATGCTGTAGTCGCGCGTATTCGCTGTTAAACGACGACCGAAAAAAAAAAAAAAAAATCAAATTCCCTGATTCAATAATCAGAGCTCGGAGGGAAAATAAACATTTCTACGAAAGATTTTTTTGGAATAATTAATTTCAAGGGTGGCTTGGAGGTTGTTGATACAGAAAGAGACAGAATGAATAATAATGGTTAAAGTTTATACTGAGGGTGGAATAAAAGAAAAAATAGGTTACACCATTCAGGAATGGGAGAGGAATACAAAAGAGGAAGATCAACGTTGTAATACGGTGTTCAATATATTAAGGTACTAATCACGCTATGATAAAACAATCTAAAATTCAAGCTCGTTTTGGTGCTCCAAAAATTTAAAAGATTTTAAATCGAATTCTCACTGAAGAAATGTCGGACTGAAATAAGCTCAAAAATTTATTCCTGAAAAGTCATTAGAGAACGATTTTTCTAAATATCAAAGAAATATTTCTGCTCAGAAAGAAACTTTCAATTATTTTATGACCAACTGACAATCAGATAAAGCCCTCTGGTCCCACTGGAACCTAAAGGATTATTAGGTAGTCTATTTGTACTTAATAGAACCTCCTCATGGCGTGTCACTAATAACAGTGTAGAAGTCTTCTTCTTAAGAGATCCTCATACGTCTTCAATGCACTTCCAATTCTCAAATAATAATAATTTAATAAGTTATTTATTATTGCTATCGTTATAAAATTAAATGACCTCAAGAAACAAGAATCTGTTTTGTTTTCAATCTGTCTGTTTAGGTTTCGCTTAATATTATTACATTAAAAGTCTTCCACCTTCGCAGATGATTATATTATTATTTATGTTTTTCAAAAACAGAAGATGTGTTAAGAATATGAACGGCTCAAACGAATTTTATACGGCTTTACTGATAGTTGACATTAACACCAAAATTTGAGGATCAACTGAACCACAGGTGGGTCCATACATTTTTACCCGATTAAATTCGGATACGTCCTACCGTTGATCTTTTCTACGTCTGTTTCTACCATTTTCCAACCGTGAATCTTGCAATGAGGACAGTTGAATTTGGAAGAAATACCACTACAGCAACACAAGATATCATTAAACCCTTCAACGCGTTCGGTGGAAATGTAATTTACGGAGCATGAACATTTTTTTTATTCGTTTTTGAATCCTGCCTTGAAATGTAAAACATCCAATTTTGGGGATTAGTTATTGAATCCAAAGTATAATGAAAAATAGAAGTGTACCTTCCTATCCCATAATGAGATAGGTACTTCTATTTTTTACCATTTCCAAGAATTATTGAATGTAAAAAAAAAAAAAAAAAAAAAANATGTAAAAAAAAATAAAATAATAACAACAACATTATGTCAGTAGATTCTACTGTGAGAATTGAGCCACTCGTTTGCTGACTCGGCAGAATGAAGAAAATAGAAAATATTCTGACATGCTGAATGCTGATTCTATCAAATTTATGGACAAAGACAGTGTTTGAATATCGGTCTTGCAGAAAATCTATAGGACCTATGTGTGTTGGTAAACAGTATTCATTCATCAATAACTTACTAGAAATAACTCTGAGTAGAAATGAAGGGATGATTAGCAAAAGCGGAGGAAATATACAAGAGATATGGATGAAACAAAATTTGTTCTTTGATTTCCGAAAGCAGATTGAACAATCGCTCCGCAACAAGATAAGTAAGGGCCTAAAAAGTTAATGAACAGGGTAACTTTCTTGTTTTTTGTCATCTGCTATCGCTTTTGTGCCCATGGAATATCATCCTTATGAATTTGAGACTTTCCTGAGTTCAGTTGCGGAAAGAAGAAAGTGTACTCAGATCTTTCTACTGTAAAATATCTGAAAGGTTCTTGTCAATACATTTTGTCCTCTGTGCATGGCTTCCAAAATAATATAGAATTTAAACCACCAATATTTGAAATCTTTTTATTTGTCATCCTCCAAATAGGTACATATATGGAAATTTGAGGGATCATCATGAGCTGAATGCTATAAATGAGACCACCCAGTAGAGCAATAATANAATTTTGTCCTCTGTGCATGGCTTCCAAAATAATATAGAATTTAAACCACCAATATTTGAAATCTTTTTATTTGTCATCCTCCAAATAGGTACATATATGGAAATTTGAGGGATCATCATGAGCTGAATGCTATAAATGAGACCACCCAGTAGAGCAATAATAGATATTATGAGTTCAGTAAATATAACTAAATGGAATCAAATTCATGAGCAGATCAATATACAGAAAACGTAGATACATAATAAATTATTCCTGAGAACATTGAACATAATGACGATCAAAGCAGATCTATCAATCATACAAAAGAAATAAAAACAATAATGCCAAGATTACAATCAGTTGATTTAGAACTATTTAAACAACATCATCGTTATTTTATCATAAAATTGATCTAATGATCGTCAAGTGTGATCACTATTTATTTTCGATATGATCGATGATATGAGATCTAAACACCATCAGCAAGATTGATGAGGTTGAGTGATGAAGTGATTGGCAAGGTTCTGGAGGTTAACTATTAGAGAAATGACAAAACAAAAAATATCTGCCAAGTAGGTCATTGTTTGTCTTCTGCGGACAATTTTGCTGCTGTTGTTGTTAACTTTTTCGACGACATTTATACTGTTTTCAAACCCATAAAGATTTCAGTTCCAACAGAATCGCTCCAGAATATTATCTCATATGCATCCAAACAAATGAATTCATTTTGCTAAACATGTTGGGCAATTGTTTTATATTGTTCGATCGATATTAGCTTTCCTGGGACTAAATATTTGATTCTTTACTGACGTTGTTTTTCTATCTCCCAATAGCCGTCTGAGTATTGGAGAAAGTAGATAATTTGGTGATATGGTGTTATATACGGTACAGAGGATGTTCGGTGTGAAAATATTAAAAATATTAGACCGCGGGGTCCAAATCCCCCATCCACCAATGTTCCGTAATTCTCTGTTGTTTATTAAAAATTCCTCCGAATTTTGATATTCATCGTTTTGATTTTCATTTTGGTTTTATTTATTTTTGCCCAATTTTTCCTCTGTCTTCTTCTTCTTCTTGGTGTTTGAGATGTACTGCTCTATTGATATTTCGGATTTAGTCAGATCTTCTGACGTGTCTATCCCATTTAATAATATTAACATGAAGAGTGTTTGGTATGAAAATAACACCTCAATTCTAATTGTGTACTGAAGATTTTGTATTACTTTCTTATTATCTTCATCATCACCATAGCTCCGTGTGAATACAATGCATGATTTCAATACAATTTAGTTTACTTCCCATTTTAAAATAAAAACAAATGTTGTCCCTATGCAACAACTTTGGTATTGCTATTGTTTTGGATCAAACTGTGTCCAGACATTGTGGGCTTGGCTCGTAATGCAACTAACAGAGTGAACTGAACTGTAGAATATATGAGTCAAAAAGATTTTTTGGTCAATAAAACGCAGTTTTTTCTTTTTTGATCTATATGCATTTTTTAGTCTATAGAACACTAAATAATATAAATGGAAAGTTGTACCTTGATATCACGGCACAAAATCAAATACAAGATTTAGGCACTTAGGTACTACAAAACAACTAGGAAAGATGATTCGGTGTGAGAATTTAGAGCAAGGAGTGACGAAAGATGTTCCGAACTGAGAGGTGAAAATAAATTACAAATCAACAATCAGCCCCAGTAATTCATTTAGCCGTGATTTTTAGTTACTAAATAAGTAAGTAAAAATTTCTTTGTATTAAATGTTTGAAAAGATAAGAGTAATATTAAAGTGCAAATAAAAGGGCCATTGCGAAGACCTGGGTATACCTATAAAGTAACATATGATAGAGCGTTGCAGAGAATGAGATGGGGAATCTGAATCTGAAATCTCTTGGACATATATGATGAAAAATGAGAAATATAAATTACCTAGTGCAGTTGGTTATAGACGGACAATTTTATGAGGAAAAATATAACAGAATCGTATCAACTATGCAACACAGAAATGTTTGAGACAGCCCAATACAAAGAAACAATAGCCTATAATGATAGTCCAGCTTCATTTTGTAGAAGGCTGACTAAGAAGGAGAAACATACAAATTTTAATTTAATTACGTTTTAAAAACATCTGGACTCAGCTTCTATCTAATATAGATTTATTGTTCTAGATTGCGAGTACGAGTATGTCCTCGTTACAGTACGAGGTATTGCATTGAATTTAAATATTTATTTATTTTACACAATTAAATAATTAAGATGTCTAAAGATGGCAAAACATTATCTCTTTGGTACCGTAAGAAACAATAGGAAACGACCAGATACTCAGAGAGATACCTTAGCTTAGATAGATAGATAGACTACTCAAGATAAAGTAAGAACTACTTGGAGTAATTTTTTTAATTGAAGTCTTTCTATTTGATCAATCTGAATGGCGAAGGCGTAATTTCATCAAATTGAACTATAACTTAGTAACTTACATAGTCAAAAAAGAATGTAGCCACCGAGGGTAGCAAGCCAGTCTCATGAGGTGCCGGTAGTAAGTCCGTGTAAAAACAGATGGTTCGGTGTTAGGAAGGGCATTCAAAAACTCTGCTTTGAACCAAAAATGAATGATGATTAGCAAAATTCAGTTTATACGCAATTTCTATGGATACTGTGAGACTCAAGCACAGAACAAAAGATTCTGGCATGGTAGAATTAAGAAAAGCAACGCAAAATCCAAATATTTAAAGGTGAAGTTAAAGAAGAAGGAGAAGAAGACGTAATTATATTGCAGTTATTGACCCAAGCCAAATAATAGTCTCCAAAATTATCTGTATGATGACAATAAAAACTTCTTTAGAGCTGCAGTCTCACACATTCGGCTACCATCGGAAACTATGACACCATTATTGATTGAAACAAAACTCACGGACAAAAAACTCACGGATCAATTATTTTTCGAGTACTTTTCAAAAGCTTCCGAAGATTTTGTGATCCAGAAGCTTAGACCAAAAACACAGAAAAATAATCAACCCGTGTAACTACTACGGTGGTATTTTCTTTCCTCTTTGGTCATCCTGCAACTCAAGTTTTCTTTCCTCTTTGGTCATCCTACAACTCAAGGCCATATATATATATATGTCTAGTGATATTTTTAGAGATTACCATCACAACGTAACTTCTATAAGTCCAATGTTGTTCAATAGGTATATCTCCTCCACCATATCGTCAGACTCCAGACCAGTTAATAATCTATCCACAATAATTACACATATTATGGTATATGGTAGTCATCTAGTCAACCTTATGCAGTATTAGGAGGTATACACTCATTATGCCGACCATTCCATTATAATTACAAATTTGATGAATATGAGAAACAAGTGGATGCTGTGCTGCATACAGTGTAGTGTCAGTAACCAAAAAAGACTAGAAATTGATTAATTACAGAACACGAAAGTAGCAGGTACCTGGAATGAAAATGTTACGATGTATGTGTGGGTTAACACAGAAAGATAAAATGAGAGAAACAGTGAACCATTTGGCAATAAAATTCAGGAGAGTAGATTGAGATGTTTTAGTATGTGGACCATGAAGAGGTGAAACATACATATATTGGGAAAAAAAGTGGAAAGACTAGAAGTAATGGGGGAAAGAAAGAGGTGTAGTCAGCGTTGAGATGGAAAGATAAGGTGGAGGAAGACCTGAGAGAGAAATGAGGGAAAAAAGAAGAGGCAGTGAACAGGAGGCTGTGGCATAGTAGAATGAAGGAGGTCAATGCCGACCCAAAATAATATTAGGAAAAGGTGAAGAAAGTATAAAAGACGCTGCCTCTGAGCGTTAATCATATTTAAGCCTCCACCAAATTCAGAGTGGTTTAAAGTGTGACTGACGGGTTCTTTTAAGTCTGTATAATACAAAACTCTGTGATCAACGCTGCGTTAGTGCGCCGCCGCGTTGACTCTTCTCAGTTTTCATTTTAAGTTTTCCATATTAGCTAGTCCTCTTGTTGATTTCAGCAAGTCAACTGCCTCCATTACCTATTCTATCAGTCCATGTAATGTTTCAATCCTTCTTTGATATTCTATTTTGATAGTCCAATGTATTGGTTCGATATAATGTTGGTTAAAATTCGTTGGTACAAAAAAGTTCTGGCTTTGGTCTCACCCCGTGTAAGTATTAGTTTTAACTTTGGATGGATAATAACCTCTCCAATATATTGAGAGATGAACTTATCAGTTTATGAGATATGAAATAAATATGGTTGTATACGTAAAGCAGTGTCGTGTAATGATTATAGTATGTATGCATACAAATCTGGGCACGGTTTCAGAGATTTTGACAATGAGAAGAGTTCGCTGATGATGTCTTCAGATCGACCATCTATTATGTCCGTCATATATTGACGGGCATAATCGATGGTGGAAAATAGGGAATTGATTTTTTTTTTTTTTTTCATATCGTACATGAGTGAGATTACCAAACGTTCCAAGGTTTGATAGCTTTACGTGTATCGTATTTCGGGTTGACCCTAATTCTTTAGAATTCAACTGCTCAGATTACTTTCTTTTTACTACACTATTTTGATCGAATTCTTTAGATCTGAGGTTAAGTAAGCAATTGATACCCACTCTTAAAACTGAACAGGGCGCTTCAATGAAAGACTACAAGAGAAACTTGTTGCTTTGGCAATGTGGATTGCGTACAAAATTGGTTTCCTGAGTATTCTCTGTTGTGTATATGTTTATGAGACCACATTTTCCTGTTATTAGTTCAGTAACTAGTATTTGATTTAGTCTCATATTAGAAACCATTTTATACTATTATCAGTCCAGTGACTAATATCATTTGGGACTTCATTTAAGTAATATTCAGCCAAGTCCGAATACCTCTGTCCCGATACGGCACGATATTTTTCAACCAATCTGTGTTTATTATTTTCTCTAACCACGGATATTTTTCTCTACTCTACCGACATAATGTTTATCGTTGCCAAAAATACTTTTTATCGTGTAGTGTCGAGTCGGATGCTATCGAAATACTGTAAATAGTATCTACTATAGTCAAAGATTATAAGTCTGCAATGTCCAAACGTCATCTGCTTGCTGTGTAAATAAATCCGCATGTACCATGTTGATACTGACTTCTCTTGAATCCTCCATCAAACCTTCCCCGAGTTTGTGTTAAGATTAAAAATCCCGTCTGTGTAGATTTTTTTTTTTTTTTNTTCTAAAAAAAAATCAGTAATAAAGATGTTCTAAATATTAGTAAATTTAGATATAAAAACTTTTTGTTTTGCTTTAAAATTAGAAGCAGGGTCTTCGTGAGGTTGGAAGTCGACCACTAAAATATCACGGGATGTCTTTCTCTCTTCATTGTTACATTGTATATGTGAGAATGTGCTCCTATCGCTGCAGATACTTTGGTAGGAACAATATTGTATTATTACAAAGTATCCAACTTAAAAGGAGATTAAGATCACGAGAATTGAAGTTTTTACATTGTATATGTGAGAATGTGCTCCTATCGCTGCAGATACCTACTTTGGTAGGAACAATATTGTATTATTACAAAGTATCCAACTTAAAAGGAGATTAAGATCACGAGAATTGAAGTTTTTACATTGTATATGTGAGAATGTGCTCCTATCGTTGCAGATACTTTGGTAGGAACAATATTGTATTATTACAAAGTATCCAACTTAAAAGGAGATTAAGCAGATCACGAGAATTGAAGTTTCAATAAAATATCATACTCTAGTTCAAAATAATTTTTCTTTAACTTCACCTTCTCCTAATTCTATTTTATTAATGTCTAGCTGTTTCACCTTTGCTTTGCTACGATTCTTATATAGGACGGAAGCAATGTACACATATATGTGCCTTATATGTTTCCCCAGAGGACTGACCGTTCTGAGTGGTAAGTATTTTCTAAAATTTATTTTGCCTTATCCCGGTTTCGGATTTGTAGCTTTGAAATGACTGGTCATCATTTTTCAAACCATGTCCTAAAGGAAGGAGTGATAGGTCTCCTAAAACTTTCTCCCTTTGAGTTAATATATTGTCGCGACAAAATTAAATATATCGTACCGTGTCTTTCCCAATTTGATCAATTAATTAGAAATTTGGACTCGAAACGGTTTGACATTTTTCAGTTGCGATAATTTTCTTGGGGTCGTATACCCTGATTTGGGGGGGGGGAAGGTCGATTACAATCAATTTTTCGCTATCTGCTACCGTTTGGGTTGTGGTATTGAAACAGGCAACCCCCACCTCATACATGTATAGGTACACACAGATGTATACTTAGATCATAGATAACAAGTAATAAAACATTAAAAAAAAAAGTAATTTATCCAAATTTAAAACATTAATTTAAAATGATTTATTGCAGAAAATAATAATCAAAACTAATAAGTAAATATAATTATTAAAAAGATTTAGCCTTGAACATAATGAAGGATATTATTTAGTTTGGCGCAACACGATGGCGCATCCTGACCCTCAGACTATATTACCATACTAAAGTGTCCAAATATTTTGTCTCTTTTATTGTTAATTTGTTTTAATTAATTACCCGTCGGGTCGGCTGTGATGATAGAGCCTTCATTATGTCGATAATATTATGTAGATAATGTATTGTGTTCAGGCCTGGGAATCAAACAATTTCACAGATCACATAACATTGAACTTCGTTTCAATGGTACTATGATATACTTTTAGATCGAAATGGGGAGAAATAGTACAAATTTTGAAAATGAGAGACTCATTATTTTTTAGCAACACAGCTGCGGCCCTAGCAGACGAAGAGGCAAATTAACCACCATTAGTGGAGATGCCAAAATTATGAATCAAATGGAATACAAAAAGAAAAACCAGATTTTTTTTTAATCAGCCCTTTTAGGTACAGTGAAAGAAAATATCACCGATCGGTCTTATTTAGTACTTGAACGGGAGAAGACTGTACAAGAGTTGACTTGCATTTGAGGGTGACATCCTCACGGACTGAGACCATCGCGATGTCAATTATTAGCTTCAAAGATTAGACGTATGATGACAAGTAATAACTTCGGCAACAAACAACAACTTATTTATATATATCTGCGTTCTCATACATCTAGCTACCATCGGACACAATGATGCTACTATTAATTGATAGGATTCAACATGATGACGCCTTACCCCTAAGGATACGTTCATCCTTCATATATTTATCAACTAGCAGTTGTCACCCGTGCTTCGCCACGGTTAAATAGAATTTGACCGAAAAATTAACTTTATCTCGAAAACGATTTAACATTTTTTAGTTCTGATAATTTATCTGATGTCCAGAATTCTGCGCCTATTTTGCTAGGCACAATACACATTAGAATCATGGGCGATCCCGTTAGATTCAAAATTCGTTCGTAAACTGCTCGACATTTTTTAATGCTGATAATATTTCTGTGGTTTCATTCTATATTTTTTTTTGGGGGGGGGGGNTTGGGGGGGGGGGAGGGGCAATCTATTCCCATGCACAGTTTTAAATCTGATAATATTTCTAGGGTCCCCGTCTATGGTTAGGAGTCTATGCCCATTAATTTTTCGCTATCTCTTACCGTTTTGGCTAAACAATTAGTGACACCCATACAAAAATCGGAAAATCGGCCGTATCTTGTGATTATTGTTCTAGAGTCTCAGCCTGGTTTTAGTGAGGTCCACTCCTATCAATTTCTCGATATCTTATATCGTTTTGGGTATAAAAAAATAGTATTTTCGAAATGTTATTTTGCCCAATCCTGGATTCGAATTTGTAACTCTGAAACGGCTAGTCATAATTCTGGAAACTATGTCTTAAATTAAGGACTAAAAGGTCACGTAAAACTTTCTCGCTTTCATTTGATATGTTGTCGCGACAAAATTTGAGATATTGGAACGTGACTTGCTGATTTTTTTCAAAAATCGGAAATTCTGCCGTAACTGAAAAACGGTGCGACTTTATTGAGTTCTGATAAATTTTCTGGGGTCGTATATTCGATATCTCCTTTTCCTCTAGCCAATTCCGGACAAATAAACATTCACACATACAACATATTGTGAAGTAATAATAATAATAAAAAAATACTTATTCAATATCGATAAAGTAGTGGGTAGTGGGGTGAGGGGCGCATTTTTCACTTTCGAACAGGGCGCTGATATTATTGGAGCCGGCACAGACAAATGCCGAAAATGAAATAACAAACAGTCAAAAACAACAAAATTAATAAATGTCAATAACAAATGACGAAAATGAAATAACAAATAGTCAAACGACAGATGTCGAAAACATCTAAATTATAAAATGTCAATAACAAATGACGAAAATGAAATAACAAAATGTCAAACGACTAAAATGTCGAAAACACCTAAATTAAAAAATGTCAATAACAAATAACGAAAATGAAATCTCACAAAAAAATTATCATTGAAGAAAGGCCAAGTTCCTCCCATTCTTCCAAAAATTCCGCCTATGAAAGAAGTGATATCGATTATTGGGGCCAAGTTTATTGTTGCTGCTGTATATCCCGCACTTAAATTTATTATTGCACGTTCTGCTGTCATTCAGCAGCACAT
>CM022878.1:27006143-27017457 GCA_012654025.1 Pachypsylla venusta | reverse complement strand
GTTCGATCTTGTTCGTCCTTGGAACACCCTGAGGATCATTTTGGCATTTCATTTTTTCGTGTACCTTATGAGGTAAATTTTGGCCCAATTTTGAAATTTGGGCACCTTCTTAGTGACTGAAAGCCCCTGGGAATGGTTTCTTACGACACATTTTTGAACTCAGAGGGTCAGTGCACTCATTTTGGCTTTTGAATTTTTCGTGTACCTTATGAGGTAAATTTTGGCCCTTTATTCAGAAAAAGGCTTCTTACCTGTCGAAAGCCCCCAGAAAACTTTTCTTACGATATGAATTCTTGTTCAGGACACTCTGAGGATCATTTTGGAATTTGTTTTTTCGTGTACCTTATGAGGTAAATTTTTGCCCAATTTTTAAATTTGGGCACCTTCTTAGTGACCGAAAGCCCCCGAGTATGGTTTCTTACGACACATATTTGAACTCAGGGGGTCAGTGCACTCATTATGGCGTTGGAATTTTTCGTGTACCTTATGAGGTAAAATTTAATCCTTTTTCGAAAAAGGCTTCTTAGTTGTCGAAAGCCCCCAGAAAACCTTTCTTACGACATGATTTCTTGTTCAGGACACTCTGAGGATCATTTCAGAATTTGTTTTTCCCTTATAAGGTAATTTTTGACCCAATTTCAATTTTTGGCGGGTCTGTAGCTTCTAAACGCCCCGGTCTGGCAACTAAGAAAGCGGGTTTTGACAACAACTAAGAAAGCGGGTTTTGACCTACCGATGCACTTCCAGCCCACGCGCCAAAAAATTTATACCTTATGGGGTAAGATATGGCTAGCCAGCTCCCGAACTATTAATGTATTCTTATTATAATCAAGTACGTACCGATATTTAATAATTTGGTTTTAAATAAAGTTATTTATTTACTGCGACGTGAATTCTTGTAATCGGGATGAACTAGAGACGGGTGGTTTTCTTATCCTACTTATCTTATTGAAAAGCACACATCTTCGCATATATGAAAGGAAGAACGAATACACATGTCCTTATGGGGGTGCGCAGATCGAGCAATTTGCAGACTCCTATATAGACCGGGCGCTGGGTGGACTTGAGTATGCAAAATCCGAGGACCGCATTCTGGCAATGGATTTGAGTTCAGAATACCTTCCAGATTAACAATCCGGATGTTGCCGGAAGCCATATTGGTCCAATTTTTTTATGCCCCCCTCCGCAGGGGGGCGTGGCGTTTAAGTTTTCCCTATATCTCGAAAATCGTTACTTGTAGGGTACAAAGTACTTTCGGTAAAATTGGAGCCATCTAAATTTCCTACAAGCTTGCTTCTATTCATTTTTTCCACCCCTCATAGTTTTCGAGATATCTTCCCACCCCCCATTTTTGGGAAAATGAAAATTTACCCCATTTTTCGTTAAATTTTGGTCTTTTGGTCTGTAGCACACCAATGCTTCGTTTCACAGCAATAACCCGGGAAAAGAAGTATTAGAGGATCAAATTTGCTTTTAAAAAATATTCCTTTTTACATTTTAAAATACAGCCCCTTTTATGGCATTTGGCAATAATATAGATTTAGCCAAAAAACTGTTCGTTTCAGTTTTCTACAGCTGTCACCTTTTATATACTATGTGTATATATTCTCAAATGTTGAGAATAAGGTTTATGGATGCATATTCTGACTTTACATCTTACTTTTACAACTATTACCATGCAAAATTATTGAAAATTAGAGACAAATAAATCACGGATATCACATATCGCCCCATTGTTAAAGTTCTGCCACTACAAGGTTTCACGAGTAAGATGTCTTGCTCAGTTGGGGTTTTACCCATCAATATAACTAAGAGGACTTCGCAAATAACTGCACTGAGCTGGTTTCAGATAAATGAATTGCTGTGTTAACATTAAACATCAGGTTATTCATTATGCGGCTTTTGTTTGGGACGTTCGAAAGAAAATCCTGTTGTTTTGTAGTAATATCTGTCTCCCAGTTAAAATGTATATCCCCTAATCTCTTCGTTCTAAAACTTTGTCCTTGTTCCACTAGCTTCGTGCTATATGAGTGGTGGTGTGGCATATCCATCAAAAATCAAACTGACATCACGCACTCCAGGACAGTGGGTCTTGAAAAATCGTATGTATTTATCACAAATAGAGTTAATGGAGGATCCTGTGCCAAACTCAAGTCTACCCAGAGCCTGCACTAAATATATGAGCTAAGCAATAAGATCAGTAATTATGCAGCTGTCTGTGAGCACCCTTAGGTTTTTAAAGCAGTGGTTTTGGGATATGAGTCCGGATTCCAAGACCAAAATGGTGCAATTGTTTTTCCGAATGGTGCAAGAGTTGTTAGGGATAAGCGACTCCATGAGAAGAATAAGTTTGTTCATTTTATCAATATAAGCATTAGGATGAACGTCCCCCAAATCAGATATGTTAGGAAACGTTTTGATCGGCCATGCCTCGATGATAAATTTGTTTTGTTTTTTGTTAAAAACTCGAAGTTTATACCTAAAAACTCTTGCACCATTCGGAAAAAACTATTGCTCCATTGGGGTCTTGTGTCGCGCCCCATGAGTCCAGGTAGGAATATAGGGTAGGATTTTATATATTTTTTAAAAAAAAATGTGGAGGCATAGCTGTGAAAAAGGAATGGGACCTTATATTCGGAAGTTCGCTCCATATAGAGAAGATTATAAAAAGGAAAAGTTTTTGCGACGTTTTTTTTTTAGATGTTGGTAATCTGACACCTTATACGTCCTATCCATCCCCTTCCATGAGAAGTTATGAACTTGAGGATGACATACTCTTGGGTAGAGTCCACCCCAGTTATGGTAAAATAGTTTTTCAATGAATTGTAATTCTAAGGCCTCATACCCCACACAAATTTAGGGCCGCCCGGATGTCCCAATCTCAGAAGCTAATCAATTCATTCCGTAAACAAAATATGTAAATGCGCACTATAATTATATTTAGACAAATTGCAATTGTCATGCGAACTTTTTTCATAACGATTAGAACTATTGTGGATATACCAGACTTTATGAAAGTGGTATACCACGGATTGCAATTGTCACTGCGAACTTTTTTTATATAATGGTTAGAACTATTGTGTATATACCAGGTTTTATAAAAGTGGTATACCACGGATTGCAATTGTCACTGCGAACTTTTTTTATAATGCTTAGACCTATTGTGGATATACCAGGCTTTATTAAAGGGATATACCACGGATTGCAATAATCATTGCGCACATTTTTCATAACGGTTAGAACTATTGTGGATATACCAGGCTTTATTAATTGCAACAAACCATATAATGACATGGACTCCCTGGATTTCTTTCTACCAAATGAAGATACTTTCATGTGACGTTCCTATTTGTTATAAAACACTCATTTCTGATGGTTCGGTGTGGCGGTGCATTCCTATGAGTAGAGGTACCTCATTCACCAATAGATCTGACAAAATACAAAATGACTGGGCAATAACTATTACTCACTTAGACACCAACTCATTTTTCCTTCTTAACTATTGTGAGAGATTGNTTTCTCTCTACCAAATGAAGATACTTTCATGTGACGTTCCTATTTGTTATAAAACACACATTTCTGATGGTTCGGTGTGGCGGTGCATTCCTATGAGTAGAGGTACCTCATTCACCAATAGATCTGACAAAATACAAAATGACTGGGCAATAACTATTACTCACTTAGACACCAACTCATTTTTCCTTCTTAACTATTGTGAGAGATTGTAGTTACTAGGTATTACTGATTAATATTTAACCCTTCGCAGAACATTAAAATTAACAAATCATTACAATGTAACATGAATGGTACAATGTTTAAAGGTTAAACAATATATAAAGTTTTATAGATTGCATAAAGCCATCCAGTAACCAGACCTACAGGGTGTTTCGCTATAAATGAAACCCCTGAATATGGTGTCTAGCTGAGATCAAATGGAACATTTTGAACGAAATTCGTTAGTGAGTCAGACAAAGCATAGCCGAGTTACGGGGTGGAAACTTTAATTTTTGGACAAATTTCAACATGGTTTGATGGATTCTATGTGACCGAACAAAAAGTGGATGGACACTAAGTCCTAGTTCTTGATGGCGCTGATTTCAAATATGGTATCAAAATTTTAAAAAACAAAAGTAAAATGAGGGAGAATTTGAAAAGTGATGAAACATTTTTTGTCTCTTTTGAAATGTGATTCGACCAATGAAATTAGTCCGATTACGGATGAAGTTTAAAGAATAAGCTCCAATTGAAGTTCTGGACACATCTATAAACTTAGTATTTCGGGAAAGAGCGTGAACCAAAGTGGCAGCCTTCCAAATTTTGAAAAAAAAGGTGGCGCAGTGGCAGGGCCGGATTAATCTTCCGCGGGGCCATCTTCACCCCCGCTATTTTATCTTTTGGCCTTTTGCTCTAGAACCTACAGCTAATAGAGAAAACCGATTTTTTTTTGAGTATACCAACATCGATAAAACATTTGCTTATGTTGCAATACTCGTTTCTTTATTATGTTCCTGGGTTGTAGGTACAAAAGATACTTGTACTTTTCTAAATTTGATTTTACTATATACTTTAAAGAGTTGGGGGCCCCGCCTAAATGATATGTTTTTTCAATTGTCAGCCCAGAAATGTCGAAATATCTAGTGTAAGTTGCCAAAGCGCGGGGCCCGTAGCACGTGCTTCAAGTGCTACTATTGTTCATCCGGCCCTGCGCAGTGGTAATACGCTTTGACTCCTAAAGAGCAGGGCGCCCCCGATAAAATACCAACCCATGGAATTTTATCGGGGGCGGCTGCTCCTTAAGGGCAAAAGGGCACAACCCCCCCAAAAATTACAGAAAATAAAACATAAAAATATTTCGTTTGTAATTTAATTTTATACCTACCAAAGTATTCTTCTTCCCCCATAAAGGGAAAAAACTTGAAAAAATATATCCCTTTAATTTGCGAGTTGCTTAAAATATCTGCTGTTCTCTTGCAAAAAAAATATCGTATGTTCACCATGTCTCACAGTGAGTATATAATATAACGGGCGCTAAGCTTATAGCTCCAAAACTCTAGAAAATTTACATTATAATTCGAATATCATTATTCGAATATCGAATATATTCAGGCATCATTATCATGTCTAAAATATAAAAAATTGGGCCTGCCCTCCACATGTTGACAAAATGTTAGAAGTGTCCACATGTTGACAAAATGTTAGAAGTGTCTCCTGGGTGTAAAAAATTTTGCATGGGACTTGCGATTTTTTTTTCCTCCTTTCTCTATCAAGTGCCAACTTTATAGAGGGATTTTTTTTCTTACAAATATGAAAATTTGCTTCGGGGGAGAAATTTTTTTAGATTTTTGTTTTTTACCAATCTAAAAATATTTTTAACCAATTTCAACCCAATTAGAGATATTAGGAAATGTTTTTACGGCCATGTCTCTATTGCGTATGCACAACCGTCAAACATGGACCCATGACGTCCAATAAAAAAGGGATTTGAAATTTCTTTTTTGATTTTTTTTTTAAACTTACCTCAACACATCTCCCCGGTGCAGGACCCTAAAAACAGGGTCCTGCACCGGGGAGATGTGTTGAGGTAAACAAACTTAAACTTGGTTTCTTATCAGTTATCTTATCACATAGAAAATACTTTCGATTTTTTTTTTCTTCTTTTTAACTTTGAAAATTGTTCTTTTTAACTGTGTTTATTGATTTAAATTCTGTCAGAAAATAAGTGTTTTCTCAATAAAATAAACATCGAAATGAGATTTCTCTTGAAAAAATATTTTTTTCTGTTTGGTGATGTGATTTATCTTGTGCGTAAATCTCAGCCTCCTGAGGACAATTTGCCTTACTTTTTATTTATACGTATGTATCTGGAGTAGTGTGATAATTGTAAATAAAATACTTTTAAGGTAAGCTAAAAATGTTCTATTGTATTGTATGCACAGGCATGCAATTTTTTTTGAAATTGTACTGTAGCCCCCCAGGCCAAATATTCACGGGCCGCTACTAAATTTTATACTCATGAATTTGATTTATTTACCACTAGGAAGCGGCCGGGATAATCAACATCTACTACAACATCTAATACCGAGACTTTGGCATTACGAAACACCAAAACTAGGTATACATTTCTCAAAATCCTAGGAAAGACAATACGGTTCTGGAGGCATGATTCCTCTTCCACCTAATCAAGAAATAAATGGCACCTTACTAAAGAACACTTTGAATATACCTAACCTCGGTCATCAGTTAAAAATCTCCTGGAATTTGATTTGTCGCTTTGGGAAAAAGTTTGTCCTCAAAAAGTGTAACATAATAATGCATAGAATTGAAAAATTACAATTTATTGTAATCAGACTTTGGGGCGAAACTTATATTGGATGGTAAATTTTTACCTCATTATTACCCAAATTTGACCATGGAGTTTGTTGGAAAATCTTCTTGAACATCTATTTTTGTACCTCGATAACTCTTAAGTGCTTTTTCCGATTTTCATGAAATGTGGTATGGAGATTCATAAGTGAGTAAGGTCAGTTCTATTGATGTGTTCTTCCATCCCTATTGTAATATTTCTCCCCAAACTTGGTAACATGTTATTTGGGAATACATTTACCGGTAAACTTAATATTGCATTAAAAATATAGTTCTTACTAGCTGTTTTCCCGTGCTTCGCTACGGTTACAAAATTCAACAACTCAATTTAAGATTTTTGGTGGAACCTACCCCCAGAGTGAACACGGCTCCTATTTAGAAAATTCAATATTTTACTCAAAGATATTACTTTTTGCACTGCGGAAAACCTTCGGATAAAATTTCAACTTTCTCGCGCATCCCGAACTGATACTTCTTAACTATGGGTTTTTGGTGGGTCCGACCCCCAGAGTGAGCACCGCTCTTAGTTAGAAAATTCAACATTTTATTCAAGGGTATAAATTTTTGTACTTTGGAACACCTTTGTATCATATTTCAGCTTTCTCGCTCATCCCGAAGTGGTACTTCTCAATTCCGATTTTTTGGTGGTGAAAACCGTCCATAAATCGGATGGAAACCGGAAATTTTCAAATTTTATATTTTTTATGGGGTCCTTATGTACTATTTTGGGGCGGTCTATTCTCGGTCATTTTTCGTTATCTCTTTTAGTTTGACCAGAAAAAAAATGCAAAAAGATTTTGGTGGTAACTTGCTCCCACTTGAACTTTTCCTTTCTTATTACACACCTACATACTAAAAGAGACCTGTGTGCTAAGTTTCAAGTCTCTAGGTTTAGCCATCGTGGAGCTACGTTGATTATCAATCAGTCAGTCAGTACGTCAGTATACCAACTGGGCTTTGCGTTTTATAAGTATAGATTATTTTTTTAAACGAAGTACCTTCTCTCAGGAGAAGGAGTCTAATAAAGTGTTAATTTAATATTGTTAATTTGGTTTAACGTGTTTATAAAAAAAAATTGATTAGCATGAGACAGAACCATACAGGACATACTAAAAGTTTCAACACCAAAAGGCATTATCATCATGTAAATCATTTATGGTGGAGGAATCCGATGGATACCAAATTAAATGGCTGAGTGACTAAACTTGGGCGTTCTTTGGAGCGACTATGTTCGCCTCCAAGCTGAAGCCAAGAAAAATGACTTCAATTGAAAAATCCAACTCCAGGAGGATTTAAAGTTTGTGGCGCATAGTCGTTTGAAATCGCTCGTAGTAGCGTGAGCTTGTAGTCACTCAGTCTCTATGGAAATAGAAAGATATAGAGTTTTACAGGATATACTAAAAATTTCAACACTAAAAGTCATCATCATTTTGCATTTTTTCAATTTTTTGTAAAAAAAAGGACTTTACAGGCGATTGGTTCTACGTAACAAGTACACTCAGGATTTTACTAAAGCCTCTTCAATTTTGAAAATATCTTGGACGGACAATGTCACCAATATCGAGGAGGATGGGTAAAGAGAAGGAGGTTATAAATACAGTAAAGTTCCGAAAACTACAATACCTAGGGTATGTAATGAGGAATGAGAGCCGATACTTCCTTCTCCAGAAAATTCTTCAAGGAAAAGTTTATGGTGCCAGGGGAGTAGGAAGAAGACGGATATCTTGGTTAAAAAACCTTAGAACTTGGATTAAACAATCTACAATGTAGTTATTTCGCGCTGCCGTGAAAAAGATACAAATAGCCAACATCCGAAGGGGATAGGCACATCAAGAAGAGAAAGTTAGCCTACTTTCGTTCCGACTATTATATCTCCCTGTTCATTTCTTTGGACTTTGGCCCTCTTTGGTCTGAAAACAACGTGAATGTCGTCGAAAACGTTAAAAACAACAACAACAACCGTCTTGCAAGTTGGGAGCGAATTTTGGTCTTAGATACGACTTTGGTTCTATATTGAACATGTGTCATTTGCGGTCTGAATTTTAACTATGCTTCATAATTTTGGCCGCTCCAATAACTTTTATTTGTCTATTTTTACCACGATAAATTTTGAAGGCCTTTTCCGATTTTTATGAAATTTGGTATGGACTTTCATTATATTAATAGAATAAGGTAAATTTTCTTTGGTCCCTATTAGGCCAGGAGGCAAATGTTGTCATTTTTAGCGAGTGAGGTCAACAGTTCACCCGAGTTGGATAAATCATATCCTTCAAGTTATGTTCATTTGTATTCACCCTGTGCCATCTAATACTTTTGAGGCTCCCTGTTTGGTATGATGGTGTAAATAACAAATGGTAATGCATGTATGGATGAGGCCATCAATTTGATGTTTATAACTAGCATGATTAATTTCTTCATATTTACATTTTTACATCTCCTTATTTTTATTGGGTTCTGGGTTGGAAATGAATCAAGACGGAGTTTTATTTTATTGCAAAAAATCTGTTGATTGCAGAAGGACAGCCACCACCACCACCACCATCAACATTTTGCTGTTGACGTTTTCGACGACATTCAAGTTGTTCCAACAGGATCACTTCATTCAAACAAATGGTTTTATTGTGGTCAACATTTCAGGAATTTTTTTGGATTTGTTGAGCCAACATCTTGGGAAATTTTATGTGTTTGTGTAGGGAAAATGTGTGTGTGTACTAATAAAAGTACACTTGTTCAGCTGGTTCAAAAATAAGATAAGATATAAAAAAAGATATCAATTCTTTTCTCTATGAAGCGAGACATTTTACCTTCACGAGATCATGAGGTAAAATGTCCATGTCGCTAGGTTTTTTAGAAGAGACTTGGCACTCAAAATGTTTCCTAACCTCTCTTAAGGAATAGACAAAAGAATATTCTAGCACATCGTGATATGTACCTACTTAGACGTTTGAACCATTCCCACAAACGGAGAGGTTGGAAAACCGCCATATCCCGTATGAAAATCCTTGCAATAAGGAACCTTCTATGTTTGCGTCAAGAATTTCACTATGGAATGAGTTGCATTAAGTAGTGTCCTCAATAAACAGAACTTCTTCATTCCTCATTTTAGGTCCTCTAATAGTCCAACCCAGTTTTCATTGTGTGACCAATTTAACCAAGAGAATTCAATAATTCAGAGTGAGAGAAGTAGTAGTTATTTGTCAGATAGTGTATATTCAGATCACATTGCCAGGTCAATTCTTATCTTTGTGACAGAGGATTATGGTGACATGTGACATGATCATTTCATATATTCCAGGAACTGATCATTAATTTGGTTACCTCTCCTTTCCGCTGTGGAAATTATTCAAAGAGGAATGTATGTCTCAGAGGTTGGTCCGTTTGTATGTGCGATGATCCTTATTAAATTTTTATGATCGTGTGAAAATTAACTCCTATGAAAGCATTGGAGGACTTGAGACCTTGCCATTGAGGATGCATATTATTGTAGATTAATGGCACCAAAATGAATTTTAGTTTCAACACAAGGATTTTTCTTATATTTTTCTTTTTGTACAGGAATATGGACATTGATTTTTGGGTAGCCCGTTTCGAACGCTGCCCATATTAAATGAGTAAGTTCTAAAATTTATACAACTTCTGCACTTATATGAAATATTGACTAAAGACTTGATTTAATTTTAACTCCAACATAATTTCGATTCATAAAATACTATACAGGGTCCCAAAAGTCCGAGACCGCCTGAATATCTTTTGAACAGCTTTATGTGGAGTTTCGAAATTTTGCATGGTATTATACCCCAAATTAAACCACCTAGTGGTGTGACCAATTTTTCAGCGGCAGGGATCCCTAGAGGACTCCAGGGGGTTCAACTTTTGTTTTTTTAATACGGACTCCCATCTTGTGATACATTTTCTGAAAGACAATAGAATTAGAAGTACTTTCCAAAAAAACTTACACGTCCAGCGTGTTTGGTTTCCAAATTGCGGCCATTTGAAATTTCCAAGATATGACGTCCAAGAGTGTCTAAAACTAGGCGAATTATTTCTAAAAGTAGGCGAAGTGTCTAAAACTAGGCGAATTATGTATAAAATGCAGATTCCTCAACATTGGTGTTCTATGCAATCATTCAATATCCCATTGCAAAAAATTCTCCTAGTTTTAAACACTCTTGAAAATCATATCTTGGAAATTTCAATTGGCCGCCATTTTGAAACCAAATACGCTAGACGTGTAATTTTTTTTCAAAGTACTTCTAATTCATTGTATTTCTGAAAATGCATCACAAGATGTGGGTTCGTAGGGGAAGGTCGTATGGTACCGGACAGCGCCTGGTATCGGACAACATGCGTTTCTCGATAATCACGCTATATAGAAGCACATATACCATATTGATTTGAAGATGTTCATCAGCTGCGAGACATCTAAACAAAATTAGTTTCGAAAAAGTTTTCATCGAGTCAGAAAGTGTGATTTAAATTTTTTTCGTGCATGAAGATAATTTTGGATGCTTGGATTTCGATATCCCGGAAGTATTTCATATGCGTTATTTATGCGAAAACGAGGTTGTTAAGTGAAGAGGAGAAAACAGTACAAATGCGTTAAATAATCTTACAAATTCTATAGTATCAAACATTTTTGGAAATTACTTTGGTCG
Organism: Pachypsylla venusta; assembly: GCA_012654025.1. Lineage (NCBI taxonomy): Eukaryota > Metazoa > Arthropoda > Insecta > Hemiptera > Aphalaridae > Pachypsylla > Pachypsylla venusta. The sequence goes on along the minus strand of CM022878.1, from coordinate 27,006,439 downwards.
GACGGTATCGGACAACTAGCTGGAGGGTGGTGTCGGACAGAAAAAAAAAATACATTCATGGAGGCATTCATTTTGCGAGTGAACCCTTATACGCAAAACAACCCAGTTATTCTCATAGTTCTTGGACATAGGCGCCACAAAGAACTGGATGTTACTTTATTGGCTAAAGAGAACCATATCCACATGCTATCGTTACCTCCACATACGACGCACAAACTGCAACCACTCGATAGAGCTATCATGAAACCTTTCAAAAACGCCTACAATGAAGCATGTGGTATGCTGAAAATCTAGCA
>CM022878.1:26973038-26988273 GCA_012654025.1 Pachypsylla venusta | reverse complement strand
TCCCCCCAAAAATACCACTGCGTGCTATAAAAATTCCCCGCCAAGTCATCACCCCAAAAAAGATATGAAATCTATTTTGTGCCCCGCTATCCATTCTTCCGTTCTTCGAAATACCTACTGACTTTAAATTCCGACCCCACACCAAACGATTTCAGAATTTTAGTCTGATTTCCTCACTCTCTTCACCAACACGCAGTCTTGGTGGGGTACCTCTCAACATTATTAAACGTAACGAATTTATGAATCGCTAAAGTAGAAAAGAGTGGTCTCTATCTCCTAGTGGTTAAGCGAACCGAGAAAAAAATCTGAGTAAGACAACGTCCGGTGGAGAAACCAAGGTCCAACCGGTCATTTCCTTGAGGGCGCTGTACGTTTTTCAGCGTGTACTTTCAGATAGTTAAAAGAAATCTTTTAGTCAAAATTGATGAAAATCAATCTATCATCAATAATTATCATTAATAAATGTGTTACATCCGGTATAAATAATTGAAAGTTAAAATAATATTACATTATGTATCATGTGAGGAAATCAGGCAGCTTTGAAAGAAGAAAAATTCTCACAATAATATATTTATAGACGTCTAGTCTGACATCAAATAGGAGTGGGTTTCGACTAACCAACTCAACGAACATCTCATCTTCAAGGTCCATTTAACCTAACCATCTTCATCAGAATAAAATGACATTTTCAGTTTTCTACCGAAATTAATAAGCAAGATAGTAAAAATTATGAACCACAAACACACGTAAACATTTCTATCTTCGCCGCCTTTAGATACCTTGTTTCAGCACGGTAGAGATCAAAGCAATATTACAGGTACAATACTTTTTCAATTAGGGGAGTCTGGGCCTTTTTTTGGGGGGGGGGGCATTTTTTGTAACAACCTTGAGTGACGGGGAGTAACCCGGGGTCTCACTCCTCGAGGAATCGAGGATGACACCCCGAGTAACATCATATAAGTGGTTAATTCTGACTCTTCGGTCACCGCAAGTTACCCCGGGAGATGCCAGTAGTGTCACACCTACCCGGAAGTCCCCTTATAAGTAATACTACCAGCGGCGTCCTCCTCAGGGGTGACACCCCAGGTAACATTTTTTTTATATTGTTGGCTAATTTTGACCCGAGTGTCACCCCAAACAAGTCATCCCGAAGGGGTGACACTCTTCGGCCACATATGAGTCACCCCCTTGGGATGACTGGAGGTGACTTCGGAGTCACCATAAATAACTTGGTCGTAAAATTACAAGTGTCACGGAGACCACGGGTGCCACCCCTTCGGGGTGACACCCGGGACGGACCGCCCATGCCGCCCCCCCTAGCTACGCTACTGTGGGTCAGGTCAATGTGGCTAGCTGGTTTGTAAGTTTCCAGTGAATGGAGGGTAAAACCCGGTCTCGAATGACCAATAGATTTAAAGAGACGTTAAACCAAATTAAAAAAAAAAAAGGTTATTCGTGAATGGGGTTTCAACCTCTAAGATTCGCTGTAATTTCACAAACCAGCTACCCACATAGACTTCAACCAGTCTGGGTTGGGCTGAGATTAGCCATTATCACGAGACGGCGAAACTACATGGTCACCCTCTTAGTAATCCCTCGCTGGTCAGTTATTTTAACTCAGTTATCTAACAAGAGCTGATATATTCAACGATCCATAGGCGGTTATTAATAGATAATAATTCGCAGCACCTCTGTAGGTTATGCATTTATACTGGTATAGAACTCCGTCTTGTCATCTTTGCACACGGGTAGTCTACACCTCCTAAACCAAGAAACCCATCGATGCTCTTTTTATACAGCAATACTGAAAACCACTAAAAAGTGGTAAAAATCGCCAGCCGTATATTTGATTGAACCCAAAAGTATCGGATCTTACTGAGACCCCAAATGTGACATACGTACCCAATTTCAAATCCCTAGCGCTTAACATTCTCTTTTTATACAGCAATACTGAAAACCGCTAATAAGCGGCGATAACCACCAGGAGTGTATTCGATTGCACCCAAAAGTTTCGAAGCTCACTGAGACCACAAAATATGGACATACATACCAAATTTCAAATCTCTAGCGCTGCCCATTCTCTTTTTAGGCAGCAATACTGAAAACCGCTAAAAAGCAGCGAAAACCGCCGAGGGTGTATTCGATTGCACCCAAAACTTTCGAAGCTCACTGAGACCACAAAATATGGACATACATACCAAATTTCAAATCTCTAGCGCTTACCATTCTCTTTTTAGACAGCAATACTGAAAACCGCTAAAAAGCGGCGAAAACCGCCAAGGTGTATTCGATTGCACCCAAAAGTTTAGGAGCTTACTGAGACCCTAAATATAGACATACATACCAAATTTTGGCATAAAGAAGTTATGCCAAAATGACCCTCTGTGTTAGGAAGAGTGCCTTTGTCTAAAAAAATTTAAAATTTTAAATTGGTTACGGAGTTATAAACCGTTTATAAAAAAGCGTTTATAATAAACGCTTTTGCTAACATTTTTCCCCATAAGAAATACATGGATGAATTTGTATGTGCCCATAACTTTTGACTAAATTGTCCGATTTTGATGAAATTTGGTATAGTTTATTAAATTACCATTCATAGAGTTGGTATGCATTTTCGTGAAATAGCTCGAACGGTAAAGTTTTTGAATAAATTGAAAATCAATAAATTGTCATATAATAGGGTTGTGTATAACGGGTATGAAAAAGGAAGAAAATATATTTTTGGGTACGCTAAACAAATCTGCGTCATATTTTTATACAATTGACGTTGTCATAAAACAGGTTTGAATTCCAAAAATGATATATTTTAGATTTATATTTTACTACATTTTTGATAGATGTAACATTAGAGAAGAAACTAAAGGTTTTTTTTTAAAAAAAAAATCTTTTTCAGCTTTTTAAAACAAATACCTAGATAAGTAGGTACCTCTGAATGAAGGGAAAACAATAATTAATGAAGGTAATTTATTCGTAACTCAATATTTATTGTTGATACCTACACAATTATTGCATATTTATTGTGAAAAAATAGGTACCTAGGTTATTAGATATCTATTATTTTTATCACTGAGTATTTCTAACGGATGAAAGTTCTTTGAAAGTTCAGAATTTTCCTGCCAACCTAATAGTAAAGAAAATCTGTGTTCAAAATTTTCTAGGTTTTATATTTTTGATATGAGGTATGAAGGGCTCTTTAAGTATGAAGACCTAGTGCCCTGAAGTAATGCGAAAGCGGTTCCGGGGCATATTTTTTATTAAAAAAAAAAAAAAAAGTATGAAGACCGTAAAAACTGAGATTTTGAGAGTTACTAAACTTTATCTAGGAATTTGTTTAAAGGTGACATAAACTTGGCACTTATATGATATCACTTCCTTTGTGACTACAATATTCAGGAGATTTTTGTGGGAGGGACGAACCACATGAATTTAATGCTTGTTGATAAGGAACATTTTCTTGGCGTTTTTTTTTTTTTTTTTTTTTTTTTTTGCACAGGAAGGGTTTTTTTGTGGGGGATGTGTTTATCTCCTAACCACTTCAAACAAATTTCTGAAGTCATTCCTTCGTTTCCAGACAACGCACTCTACACCCCTATTTTGATCATTCATTGACTGGACTTAATACTATTGTTTTTTCAATGATTTGATCGCTAATTCTGCAATAGCTGGGATAAGAATTAATATAGAATGGAATTTATATCCTCCCTGTAGGTTTGAATATATTTTGATATCTTTTTATTTTGTCCATTTTTTCCTCCACACTACGTTTGACATCTTTAACAAATATTTTTAACCTATCTAACCTACTTTAAAATCCATGAAAAATAAATTACATGAGAAATTTCGAAAATATCCTCACGAAATACAGCAAAACATTATTTTACTTCACTTTTATTGTAGGTACTAGTTCGTATCTAGAATTATAGAAACATCTGTGATTTTTTTAAATATATTCAAAAAATTTGCGCCTTAAAAAAAGCAAACCCGAGTTAAAAAAGTGAATCTCTCAAAAATCGAAGTTTTGATACACTAGCGCTCTGGGCATCGAGTTAGACGAGTCTTTTAGGAAGTAAAACTTGCTAAAAGCCATATTTTGTGGAAACTCCGGGTTGGCTCGTGAACTCGGTTTTGGCTATTTTGGTAGAAGTGGCCCTAAATCAGACCAGAGCATCACCAATTTGGATTTTAGAGCTCTGCACACGATTCTGTATGTCGTACGGATATGTGGCCCTTCTGGCTCCAATGATTTCAAACTTCAAAATAGTGAAAATATATGCACCAAAAGCAAGAGGAAATGACATATTCTATTTATAAAGGGTGAACCTAAAAATGTTAACACAAGTAGAACACGTCATTTTCAATACAAATCATTCCATTCAGCATAGGCCGTTTTCGGTACGTTTACAAAATGGCGGCCATTTTGTAAATTTCGACATTATACTTCAGAAAATCATGTAAAACTTTAATAATTCCTTGAGAAACGAGTTAAACGGGTATAAAATTGTCGTAAATATTAATATAAAATCTTTCGAAACTTTCGGACTGACGTCGTTTGCGGATCTCAAAAACTAACTTTACTTTCTTATTTTTTATTTTCACTGAAATTTGAGCCTAAAAAAATTAACCCAAAAATGGACATGCAATAAGCTAAGTACTCTTAGCTACTCAAAGACAAATTTTATGTTCCCCTTTTTGAAGAACTGTGCAGAATGTGGTTCTGCTTACGAATGAAGAGAAAATACTCTTGAATGAAGAGAAAATAGTTACCATCAACAAAATTAACTACTAAAGAATATGCTATACCGAAAATTAGAAAATAAGATAAAGTACAGCGCGGAAGACACATTGTGACGATTTGAAAGTAACTTTGGTAAGTTTTATCTAAAAATGACAAGAAATTTGTTCCCTAATATTTAAATAAGGCTGATACACTTTGTAATGTCATTTTGTCATTAAGTGAAAACTAGTTAGTAATATGTTCAAAATGTTAGAGTGTACAGTGGCGGCTGCTAAGGAACTTACGCTGCCAATATTTACACTGCAGTCCGACACATACGTTCCTGTATAATGGACTGCAGTAACTAAAAGTAGATTTTAACCAGAAGACATTTTAACAACAAGAACATTGATAATTTTAAATTTTATTTAATTTGATTTTTGATCTTTCTTCCTTAATCATTTGTGTTATTGGTTCTTTTTGTATTTTGTATTAATTTTTATTAATGTTCGAAATAAAATAAAAAAAATGTTTGTTTTTTAAAAAAAAAAATCGAGGTACGTAGGTAGAATCCTTTAGTCCGCCAAGCCGCCCTCCATAACCTATACACCGCTATGAAGGGCACTTTTTCAAATTAGCGTTCTATCTTTTCTATGAGCCTTAAACATTCTTTTATCGCGTACTTTTTCAAGTTAATTTTTTAACCACAAACTTTATTGACTATGTAAGAGCCATTAGTGATAATGGCGTTTAGTCAAATTATATATATATAAAAAAAAAAAAAGTTGTACATCTTGACAGACTACAGCACCTTATTTTGAACCTGAGTTTCACTAGGTTATGTGGGTTACTGTTCGGGACGAACAGAACTAGGGAGAGGATAGTGAACTGTGAATGTAAACTGCGAATTTGCTCCCTCCTTCTAGAAGATACGATGACATTGTAGATCTGTGGATATATGCAGGAACATTCTAGAAATTTGAGTCAGTGTATAATCACTTAATCAGTCATTCTTGTGTTCAGTTAAATGAGTCAGTTTTAAAAGTAAGTTAACTGAGTTAAGTGCAAGTGATTATCAGTGAGTTAATTGTGAACTTTCAGTGTGTCAATTACGTAGTTTTCTCGCGTGTTTAGTGCTCGGTATTTTTTAAGTAGGTATAAACAGTGCACGATTTTTTGCTAATCTTTTTCTTTAATAAAGTATTTTGAGAGTTTCTTTTCGAGTTTTTGAGTTAGTTAACGCGTTCTTCATCAACGACTACTTAATTCCCGAAACCTAAGTCTACAACAATATTAAATTTCATCTCTCTCGTTCATACCGATGTGGTACTTCTCAATTATTGATTTTGGTGACACCGACCCCAGGGTGAGCACGGCTCCTATTTAAAAAGTTTACGATTTTCGTACTGCGTAACACCTTCGTATTACATTTCTGCTCTCTCGCTCATACCGGATGTGGTAGGTACTTCTCAATAATGTTTTTTGGTAACTTGTTTTCACTTGAACTTTATTTTTTTCCTTTCTTATTACGCACCTACATACTAAAAGGGACCTGTATGCAAAATTTCAAGTCTCTAGGTTTAGCTATCGGGAACTACGTCAAATACCATCCTTGCGTTTTATAAATATAAATATAGCTTCACCAACAGACACACACACAAACACACTCGAGATCTCGATTTAGGGGATATCAAAACGTGTTTTGGTACTTTTTTTTTCTTAATTTATGAAATGTTAGAAATGTACCTAAATAATTAAAATAATTAATTATTTAGGTCGTTATTATGTTTACATTAATAAGTAATTAGTTAATTAAATAAGTTAAATTTTAAACTATATAAATAGCCACACAAAAGACGAGAATATTTCGACGAAAAAATTACGGCGCAACTGGTCGCGATGTGAGAAAAATTGTCACATCGACTGCCTCAGACAACTTTCCGACTGCCTCAGGCAACTGAAATGCAATTATGTCGGCAATTTTTTGTGAGTACAAAGTAAATCATATTATGAACAGTTACTGAGAGACCTGACAAGTTGGAGCCAATAATTACCAAGTTATTTGGTTTTTGTCCGAGGGTTTGTAGAATCTACCTATAACTGATCTCCAAATGTGCCAAACCTTTGAAAACTTCTAGAAAAAGATTACCCTTTCTTTTTTCGTACACGTTGTTTTTTCAGAATTTTCGAAAGGATCACACACAATAAAATGGGAAATTTACTTTCGGTCTCAGAAAAAAAATATTTTTTTAGCAGATTTAACCACAAAAATCTCTGTGTAAATAGACACTATTTCCAAATTTTCACCCTGTATAACGCAAAAAAATGCCCATTATTTCAGTTTCAGCCAATTGACGCTTTTGTTTTACATACTAAAAACGAAAATTTTAGCGATTTTGATCGAAAGCCCATTTCCCATTTTTTGAATCACCCAGTAACATTACAATCCTCATATACCAATGTTTATATTGATGCTAATTAAAATCGACTGGCCAGGTTCAATAATCATATTAACATTAGAATAATCACCGGATAATGAACGAGGCTAATAAAAATTAATTCATAATGGGCAACGCATTAGATTTAATTACACTTGATAAAGTGGAACCGAACCGAACGATCATCTTGTGGTTCCAGTTCCATTATAATATGCAGACTGAAGATGGGAGACTCGAACCGTTAAGAACTTAATTATTATTTTAACATTACTGATCTTCGGTTGTAGAAACAATAGTGCTGTCAAATATAAGTGTGTTAGGTTATAAAAGGGTAGCCTCCCCTTTACAAACAGACTCATACTCTTTTTGTTAACTTTTTGCAAAGCAGATATCGAGAAATCTGCGGAGTCCCATAACAAGTTATATGTTTGTTTTTCCATGTATAGGTATATGCAAAAATGTGTTCTATGCAATAAGATCAGAAGGTAAGTGTGTGTTTGTATGCGGGTACCTTAAGGCATTTTAGAATCCTTCTTTAAATATGATTTTTAAGAAACAGTATAGAAAAGTTTGGGTAATAAGTAGACCCCAAATGAGACCTAAAATTTCATGCGGTTAATTTTTTGATTTTTGGATTCTTAATACTTTGAAACGTAAAATATGAAATTTTGAGGGTTTTTTTTTTCATTTTTTTTTTTGTACAGTTTATTGAATCAAACGATATAAACGGAAAAGAGGAAGGATAGAAAGAAAGAATTAAGAAGAAGAAAAAGGATGGAAAAAAGTATTAAGAGGAAGGACAGAAAGAATTAAGAAAAGATAATATGGTTCATTCAAAGGACGGGGTTAATTCCTAAGGAATTAAACTAAAAGGTCTCTATTGAGACTGATCACAATTATCTCTGCGACCCTTATTTAGATTTATTGTGACCAGTTTTTTGAAGAGGCGGGGATGTAGTTAGATTCGAACAAAGGGCCACCTGGTTACAAATCTACCGCCTTCTCTGAGTGAGCTACTGAGGCTGTCCCTGATTTACATGAGTCTAAAACAAATTTCACGTTATAGATAGATCCAAAGGGAGTCTAACTCCGGAGGGCCAACCCATAAGGACTAACGACAGTGAAGAGACAACATCCCGCCCGAATGATAATGGCAAGTTTATTGCAGGATATGATGTCGGACGGACAGCACAATGTCACATTGAGGTTTTCTTTAAAAAGAAAATTGTGAGTGAGCCCGGTATGCCAATTCCCATTGATGAAGATCTCTAACGCAGCAACTAATATATGTATAAATCTGTAGCATTAATAGTTTCGGCTCTACGTTGATCAGTCACTCAGGACATTGCCTTTTATATTTAAAGATTGTGGTCATTGATAAATAATTCTCTGGCTAATTTGAGTCTTTGACGTCTAGTTTTCTCCTTATCAACAGCTACTTATTTATTCTTTGTGAGGGTGGAAAACTGCTAACGGTATGTTCGAGTAGCTTTAAAAGTTTCGGGGCACAATAAGACTCCAAACGGGACATATAGGTATACCAAATTTTATCCAAATCGGTCAAGAGGCAAAAACGCCCATCAAGGACTACGGCGCTGCGGACAAACGGATTTGTACCTACCTTGAATCTTGAAATACCAAATTTTGTGTTGGTGTTATATTTATTGTTCATAACGATTCCAATGGTTCATTATTGAAAATAATAACCAAAATATCTTATCAGATATTGCACTAGTCCTGATAGGGGCGTGCCACCGAATACATCTGATAATAAATCCTCAGCAATATTAGGTAGCACCAGTTGTGAGACTCCTACTGACTAAATATTTACCTACTTCAGCAGACTACAAATTACGTCAGTAGTGTCATTCGTGAACTGCAAAAATGTGGCATTTTTAAAAAACCAGAACCCTTGTCCTCACGTTAGGAGGCGCAATATCAAGCAAAGGTGCCACTCCTTGTTTCTATTGTTGTTATGTTCAAGAAGGTCCCATAGAAATGAAGTTAGTAATAAAACAATTTCAATTTCAATGAAATATAATATTGTCTACTGGTGGTGATTCAGCAGTTACAAAACAGTGGTGTAGACTGGAGACACTCCAGTTGCACAGGAGGTAAGGTCGGATATAATATTTAGGTCTTAGTTGGGATCGAACACATATCTCGAATTTGACTTATGTCATTTTTCCCCCAGGGAGCGTAGGGCCTCAACAAAAGAACCAAGATTAGTTTTTCGTACAGTTCTTGTGTTTCTTGATCGGTCTACTTTTCTCGTTCTTTGGAGGGTGTGGGGTCAACTCAGAGCTCCTTTTGCAATATTTTCTATCCTATGATAGCTCTTATTAAAGCACTGAAAATGGTAATATGAATTAAAATTCATATTAACATATAAACATTGTAATAATATGAATTAAAATTCATGTTAACCAGTGGTTTGAATTCTTATGATTAAAAATTGAATCGAGCGTTGATTACCAGAAAAAAACAGAGGGCAGAACCAATCTCTTTCAATAGCCAGCGTCTATGGCACGTTGTGTACACCAGTTCCCGTTAGATCACTGAAGTTAAGCAATGTCTAGCGAGGTTGTACCATGTGGGTGTCGGCGTGGGTTCGCGCCCTCGTGATGCTGTCTTTTTCCGGCCCATCCCAGGCTGGGTGAGTCAATGTGGGTAGCTGGTTTGCAAGTTTCCAGTTGCAATGGAGGGTGAAACCCCCGTCTTGAATGACCAATAGATGTTAAAGAGACGTTAAGCCAAATAAAAAAAAAAAAATCTCTTTCAAAAGGAAAATTTATTCGAACCACGAGAATGCCGGGATTTTTTTGATTCAATTATATAATTGGTAGCATTCTCGGAGAACAATGGTCCTCTCTGGATATTGGGAACAGTATGTATTCTATATTAGAACACACAGTTTTTTTTGTAGAGGAAATACTTTTCCTCTTTAACTTCACGTTTCCCCAGTTTTAATTGGACACGGCGTTCCTTAAATCCACCACACCACAACCTTGTTTTTGATTCGAATATACAAACATCTGATTGCGGGCAACATTCTTGGAAATTTGGGAACAGAAATTGCAGTTGGTTAGAGGATTTGGGTTAGAAGAGAAAATTAACAGGAGGGAAAAGTGAAAGGATCAACACAAGGAGAGGATGAAGATCTATTGACATAGGAATTGAAGAGTATGTGTGCCGAAACGAGAAGCACAATAACAGCTTTACAAGATTCCATGATGCCAATTTCTTTATTTAAAAAGTGACACAGGGTTTATTATATAACTGCCTAAAAAAATTACGCCCCAAAATTTGATATTCTACATTTTAAGGTATGAACGTAGAATTCAAAAGGTTCATTGCTGTCCAATTTCGTTCGTTGCTAAAGATTCATCCAAAAAAGACACTGAAGGAGTCTGTAAGTGGGACTTTCCGAGCTAGATTCCCAAACACATATGAGTATTGGTTGATATTTGAAAAAGTGCTCAGATGTACGCTGCACATCAGTTGATATAACCGCCTACAAAATTCGGCCTAAGGAGCGAATTTTGGTAGTCAATTATTTTTATATGGACAGGAGTGAATTTTAATTTGATGAAACGGCGCGAGCAGGCATAGTTTCATCTGCACGATTATTACATTGCACAATACACATCTCTTATTGAAATTCCAGTCTGCAATTTGCCTGGTTATTTCTCAACAAACATAAATTTTATTCTCTGCGATCTACGACACTGCTAACCAAACGACACTCTTTAACAATAGTAAAAATCATTTGAAATATTTCCTATTTAAGCTCAGGCACCTCTATTGTTAACTTTTAAATCGGTGGAACTGCTTTATTACATCTTCACACTTCGTGACAATGTGACGGTACATCTTTTTAGGTGTCTTTTCTGTCTTTGATCAACACTTCTTCAATAGTGTTATAAAATCTTGTGTGGGACAAAGATTCATTTATATATACCTACCTATGTACATTTCACTTTACAAATTATTATTACTTACCTAATAAAGATATTCAGTATACTCAACAATTTTTCTGTCATTTTTGCGCTCATCCAAAATACAAATCTTAATTGAGTTTATTTATAGCTACTAGCATGAGTTTAGAACGACCGCCTTTAGATTTTTAAAGCTCATTTTGCAAGGACCATATGAACGGCCCAAAATTAGATGAGAAGGCACATTTTGTATGTGGGATGGCACATTTCTAAATCAATTATTATTTTGTATGTGAGAAGGCACATTTCTAAATCAATTATTATTTTAATTGATTTAGAAAAAAGAAATATTCTTATTGAGTGTGAACGTATTTTTGATTTTATACCTTCAAACGGAACGTATCTTTTTGTATGAAACAATACGTTCAATGATTAGTTAATTTTGCAATCAATCAATAGGTGTTGGTATCATCTTACCATCATAGCCAGATGTTGGGGAGTAATAATTGGGGCCCCCAGAAACATGTCAATCACTGCAATACCATTACGCCTCGGTAATATAACATAATAATATTACAGAGCTGATTTTTGTACTATCGTATACCATCAGCTCAGTTTAAGTCGGACAATGAGGGCATCACCTTCATGTGACAACTCGCAATCTCAATTATCATTTTTAGCAATTTTTAATTATGGAAGATAGTAAGCCATTATAAATTGGGAGAAGTTAGTACTTCGTCATACATTAATTAGGTACAATCGACAAATCCAACTTCAGGAGGATTTGAAGCTACTGTCGTATCATCTGCAAAACTGTATGGTTCAATTGTATTCACGCGCAGATTGTCTTTAAATTAGCCTTGTGAATCTTTTTCACTCTTCTTCATTTCTATTGGTTACATTAATAATAAGAATGGACAGAAAAAGTGAAAAATTCAACCAATAAGAATTAAGATAGATTTATTTTGCTTTCGGCCGTCACGAACTAAAAGTAAATCAATAGTAAAAAAGGAATGAGATCTTGGCAGTTGTAGTAACATTTTAGAATAATGTAGATGTGCACTTAGAGTGTTTATATGACATGCTATCATCTGTTTGATTAAAGAGGATTAAACCTTGTTATGTTTTATAGTAATATCCTACCAAGCAATTTATTGGAGTCAAAATCTTACTTCTAATGAGAGCCGGCGCGGATACTTGGAGGAGCGATAGGGGCGATCACCTCCCCCTCCCTCCAAACCTGAAAAAAATTGAACGTCGATACACTTTTGGTGTTTATAAATACTACTGACTTGCATGTTGATTATAATTTGGATCCTCGATCGCCCCCCCCCCCTCAATTCGCGCTAAATAGCCGATTAGTATGACGTTTATTTTTCATGAAATATGTCATTGAAAAAGACATTTATGCTTTCTCTTTCTGGTTCTGGAAAGTTTCGAATGCTTTAGAAATATTTTTGAAATTTGCTTGTAAACGGAAGTTGTATTTTCTAATCCAGTTATGACTTATTACCCTCCAAAATGAAAATTGGCCAGCATACTTGAGATTGGTGACATTGAAACGGGTCGTGCCCACTTGAGATTGGTAACATCCGAACGGGTCGAGCCCACATGCGTTAATGGTGTAAAATAATACAGAAAGTAACTCTGTTTATTTTTATTTTTAAAATAAATTAGAACAATGCACTTACCAGAAACACTATTTTTTACAATTATTAAAATTGAAACTAGTTTCGAATCATTTAATTTTAAATCAAAATCTTTTGTAATCCAACAACTAGCCATTGCCATTCAGAGGGGAAATGTTGCCAGTGTACTTGGAGGAAGTTTTTTATTTGCGATAAAAATTAATTGTTTTCTTCTTATAAAAAAAAATATATATGTATAAATTTAGACTTAATAAGTTAAAAAATGAGAATAAAGTAAGTATTTGGAGATTTTCTGACAGGGAACAAATAACATCATTTTGCATTATTTATCTGTGTTACTCCAAGAATCGGCAAGTGCACACTCATCATGAATCTATCAAAAAGATATTTTTCTTCAATGTTTTGGGGGAAAAAAAAAGAAAAAAAATGATTCCCCCCAATGTTTTGGGGGTAACAGCTTTGCTAATACTACATTATTCCACGATTTGCTAATTTGGCCCTTTCTACGTTATGGCCCTAAAAAGTTTGTCACGAGCAAGATTTAACTCCTTGTTCTCACAATAACGAGGATTCTCACATTACGGGACTCTCACATTATGTCGTAGATCTGAGCGCAGTGTATCTTTACACGAAGTAATTCACCAGGTTTTTCACACCGTCAGATATCCGGTTCTACGGGGGATAGGTCATTGAAATTTTAAACTTACATTCCGTAGTATAGTACAATACTACAGGATAAACTTAATGTTAACCTGGACAGGAGATAGGCAATTCCAAAGTTTGCACTTTTTGATACTCACTGATATATTGACTGATTCACTCATCATCAAAAGTTTCAGAGACTTCCCGTATACCTAGAGCGCTGAAATTTTGCATGAAGTTAGCAATTGACATCTAAGCAAAGGAAAAAATCCGAAAAATTGAACTTTTTAACTATAAGTGCTCCAAAACGGTGTCGCTTTAGGGAAGACAATACAACGTATTTTAATGTAGTTTTAACTGATAAAACACGGAAATCTTGCATAAAGTTAGATATTTAAATGCAATTTAGCAGGAAATCATTTATATTTGAACTCTTTCACTCGCGGTGTTCCAAAATGGTTCCGCTTTGGGGAAGGAGATGCTCGAAAACTAGTTTAAACTGGTAGGACGCTGAAATTTTGCATGGAGATAGATACTTGCAATTAAATGGAAAAATAAATGTATTCACTCTTTCACTACCAGTGCTCCAAAAAAGTTCCGCTTCAGGGAAGAAAATGCACGCATTCTTGTTTCAACTGCTTATAGACTCTGAAATCTTGCATGAATTTAGAGATACTTAAATTCAATTAAACCCGCAAATGTCAAAATTGAAACTCGTCCATTCTCAGTGCTATACACTATAAATATTGCTTTTTTTATTTGCTTTGTAGTGTATATTACTTTATTAATACTTTGGTGTTAGATTATATTGGACATTTGGGTCCGGTTTACACAGAAATTTCCAATTTTCCGATATGTTGTGTAATCGAAAGCAAGAAGAATAAATAAAGAAAAAACGGCCAAATAATCAGTTACATATAGTAATCTTTACAAAAAGTATTGATATCTCACAAAAAATTATCATTGAATTTGTAAAAAGGTAGTATTTTACGAATCCCCTTAAAAAAACTGACCAAGTGTAAAGTCTGTATTACTTTAAGTGAATTCGGACAGAAGAACATGCAATAATAAATTTAAGTGCGGGATATACAGCAGCAACAATAAACTTGGGCCAAATAATAGGATTTTTTTGGAGAGTGGGAGGAACTTGTCCTTTTTTCAATGATAACTTTTTGTGAGATGATAAATATATATATAGGCATATATTATATATAGATGTTTTTATCCAGATATAAGGTATTTAAATACGGCATAAATCCATGCGCGGATATAGCCCTCTTGCTTTAGCTACTATATACCCAATACAAACTTTGTATTGGGTATATAGTGCACTATATACCCAATACAAAGTTTGAAGTTGGGAGGGGTAGGAACTCGTAACCTGGAGGACGGGGGTTCGAGCCCTGGGCAATACTTTTTAATGCAATGTTTATCGAAGTAAGATACCTAATTTGTTAAAAGCTACATGTATTCTAGTTTCTAGAATATATCAAAGCACCTAGTTGAACGTTGACCTTGAGATCTTTATTTTTCGCAGTTTCTCTCTCTCTTCCTCCCTCTCTCTCTCTCTCTCTCAATAACAAAGCTTCATCCAGTGTTGCCATCTTGACGATTTTATAAGCGTNTCAATAACAAAGCTTCATCCATCTTGACAATTTTGTAAGCGTGATAACGAAAAAAAGTGCCATGACGGATGATAGAATTTTTGACAATTTTAATTTAATGTATTAAATACATTTATTAACTATTAAATAAATTAAATTTAAACAAAACTGACATGTCAACTTCCATCTTTAGACTCGACTCAGTCTGATGAATCGATTGATTCGAAACTAAAAAAAATAGTGTTTTTGG
>CM022878.1:26956144-26966834 GCA_012654025.1 Pachypsylla venusta | reverse complement strand
GAAAGTGACTAAATATTAAGTGTGTCTTTAGTGATAAATTATGATAAGTGTTGATAGAGGTGATGAGTGGGTGAATGTGATTGAATATTAAGTGTGTCTTTAGTGATAATTAATGATAAGTGTTGATAGAGGTGATGAGTGTGTGAAAGTGNAGAACACACCGTTGGGAACAGTATGTATTCTATATTAGAACACACCGTTGGGAACAGTATGTATTCTATATTAGAACACACCGTTGGGAACAGTATGTATTCTATATTAGAACACACCGTTGGGAACAGTATGTATTCTATATTAGAACACACCGTTGGGAACAATATGTATTCTATATTAGAACACACCGTTGGGAACAGTATGTATTCTATACAGAGCGAATTTTGGTAGTCAATTATTTTTATTTGGACAGAAGTGAATTTTAATTAGATGAAACGCCGCGAGCAGGCATAGTTTCATCTGCACGATTATTACATTGCACAATACACATTTTTCATTGAAATTCCAGGCTGCAATTTACCTGGTTATTTCTCAACAAACATAAATTTTATTCTCTGCGATCTACGACACTGCTAACCAAACGACACTCTTTAACAATAGTAGAAATCATTTGAAATATTTCCTATTTAAGTTCAGGCACCTCTATTGTTAACTTCGAAATCGGTGGATCTGCTCTATTACATCTTCACACTTCGTGGCAATGTGACGGTATATCTTTTTAGGTGTCTTTTCTGTCTTTGATTAACACTTCTTCAATAGTGTTATTAAATCTTGTGTGGGACATAGATTCATTTATAGATACCTACCTATGTACATTTCACGTTACAAATTATTATTACTTACCTAATAAAGATATTCAGTATATACTCAACAATTTGTCTGTCATTTTTGCGCTCATCCAAAATACATATATCTTAATTGAGTTTGTTTATAGCTACTAGCATGAGTTTGTGATCGTTACCAAAGAACGACCGCCTTTAGATTTTTAAAGCTCATTTTGCAAGGACCATATGAAGGGCACAAAATTAGATGAGAAGGCACATTTCTAAATAAATTATTATTTTAATTGATTTAGAAAAAAAGAAATATTCTTATTGAGTGTGAACGTATTTTTGATTTTACACCTTCAAACGGAACGTATCTTTTTACGTTCAATGATTAGTTAATTTTGCAATCAATCAATAGGTGTTGGTATCATCTTACCATCATAGTCAGATGTTGGGGAGGAGTAATAATTGGGGCCCCCAGAAACATGTCATTCACTGCAGTACCATTACGCCTCAGTAATCTAACATAATAATATTACAGAGCTGACTTTTGTACTATCTTATACCATCAGCTCAGTTTAAGTCGGACAATGAGGGCGTCACTCTCATGTGACAACTCGCAATCTCAATTATCATTTTTAGCAATTTTTAATTATGGAAGATAGTAAGCCATTATGAATTGGGAGAAGTTAGTACTTCGGCATAAATTAATTAGGTACAAACGACAAATCCAACTTGAGGAGGATTTGAAGCTATTCCTACTGTCGTATCATCTGCAAAACTGTATGGTTCAATTGTATTCACTTTAAATAAGCCTTGTGAATTTATTTCACTCTTCTTCATTTCTATTGGTTACATTAATAATAGGAATGGACAGAAAAAGTGAAAAATTCAATCAATAAGAATTAAGATAGATTTATTTTGCTTTCGGCCGTCACGAACTAAAAGTAAATCAATAGTAAAAGAGGAATGAGATCTTGACAGATGTAGTAACATTTTAGAATAATGTAGATGTGCTCTTATGTGACATGCTATCATCTGTTTGATTAAAGAGGATTAAACCTTGTTGTGTTTTATAGTAATATCCTACCAAGCAAGTTATTGGAGTCAAAATCTTACTTCTAATCAGAGCCGGCGCGGATACAAGGAGGAGCGATAGGGGCGATCACCCCCCCCCCCNAATGAGAGCCGGCGCGGATACTTGGAGGAGCGATAGGGGCGATCACCTCCCCCTCCCTCCAAACCTGAAAAAAATTGAACGTCGATACACTTTTGGTGTTTATAAATACTACTGACTTGCATGTTGATTATAATTTGGATCCTCGATCGCCCCCCCCCCCCTCAAATATATCAAATATAGACCTGTATCCGCGCTAAATAGCCGATTAGTATGACGTTTATTTTTCATGAAATATGTCATTGAAAAAGACATTTATGCTTTCTCTTTCTGGTTATGGAAAGTTTCGAATGCTTTAGAAATATTTTTGAAATTTGCTTGTAAACGGAAGTTGTATTTTCTAATCCAGTTATGACTTATTACCTTCCAAAATGATAATTGGCCAGCATACTTGAGATTGGTGACATTGAAACGGGTCGTGCCCACTTGAGATTGGTAACATCCGAACGTGTCGACATCTTCGATGATGTTCTCAGGAGAGGACGAAACTAGTTAGCTCTTTAACATTTTTAATATTTTTTAGTCAAGTGAAGATATAGTAATTTTCAACCTTCATCAATACTTTTTAATGCAATTTTTATCGAAGTAAGATACCTAATTTGTTAAAAGCTACATGTATTCTAGTTTCTAGGGAATATCAAAGCACCTAGTTGAACGTTGACCTTGAGATCTCTCTCTCAATAACAAAGCTTCATCCAGTGTTGCGATCTTGACGATTTTATAAGCGTGATAATGAAAAAAAGTGCCATGACGGATGATAGAATGTTTTACAATTTTTATTTAATGTATTAAATACATGTATTAACTATTAAATAAATTAAATTTAAACAAAACTGACATGTCAACTTCCATCTTTAGACTCGACTAGACTGATGATGAATCGATTGATTCGAAACTAAAATAAATAGTGTTTTTGATAAGTGTTTTGTTTAAATTTAATTTATTTAATAGTTAATATTTTTAACACTTATAATTAACATGTTATTCAAAGATTTAAATATTTCTATTTAGTCTCAGGATTGGGAATTATTTAGGGGCCCGTGCCCCCCTCAATGGGGTAAAAATCACAGCGGATCTCCATCCATTTGATTTTTTTTTTTTAAATCTTTTACGTGATTAGGTAAATGAAATTTGAGGAACACCGCCCGTTTAAAAGGTATCCCCCGAGCCCACCCCTATATCCGCGCATGCATAAATCCCTGGATTCATGTGGTTCATGCAGGGAACGTAGATTGTAGACATGCATTACTATGAGTAAAGATCATATTAACCACATGTGTGTGGTTTTTTTTTTTTTTTTTTTTTTTGTGTTTTTGATAAAACTGTCCATCCAGTTCAGAGAGTCAATATCTATCAAAAGGTCATTTTCCTAAAATGTGCATTTATATGTTTTGTCGATTTCGGTTCATTGAAAACGTCACTATAATAACTAGCAGAATGAAATCCCCAATGTTTTTTAAATTTTTAACTTATCCAACATTGACTTGAGATACGAAGTTTAATCTTGTGTTCAGAGGGAGGAACAGACTGTCAAGTAAAATGTGTTGAATTGTAGTTCTAGAGAAGAAGAGAAACCAGAAACCCTGTCGTGCATATCGCGGTATCTGAAGAAGCAATTATAATATTTGACCCTCATAGAGATCTCTGTCTGGACCGGATAATATTTTATGTTGGTTCGATATTATATTAGTATTTTACGGACCAGCGATACATACCTACACATAAATATCTTCAGGAACAAAATCTGAATGTAAAATTACTTTCATTACGGCAGTTTTGCAATCTACGAAGATTGCTATAGGAGGATTGCAAGAGTACACTAGGTGTGTCCGTGGACAAAAACGGGCGGAGCCATCCGTTTCACATCGGATTTTCGGGCATCACATAAACTTTAGCATATTGCTCCATTATTCCGTTAAAACAAGATTTTTTGAGAATACCGCACCTTTCTTGATTGCATCATGCCGTTGAGTAGTAGGTCCTATTTAAAACGNATGACAATCACTGCAATATAATTACGTCAGTAACATAAGAGTTATAAACATAATGATATTACAGAGTTGCTTTCTGCGTTATTTTACACCATCAGCTCAGCTCAGGTGGGCTCGGCCCGTGAGGATGTCACCCTCAAGTAACTTCTTACAATGTCAAGTATGATTTACTTGAGATTGTAATTTATGATTTACTAATACAATAGACATAGATAATCTCCTCCCAAGTTACTTACGTAACTTTTAAAAGGAGCATAAGTTACAACAATAATTTAAATATTACAAAGTAAACTAAAATACAAAATACAACTCTTCAAGTTTTTTTTTAATTTACCCGCGATGATTAAGTGATTTTCATGACTATCCCGCGAAGTAAGGATTTATCCCCGATAAATTCTTTAAGTTGACGGAAATCAGATATTCTTTCTACCTGGTTACCCATTACACTGGAATTGAATGTTTGTTGTTGTTGTAGCTTCAGCAATTTTCAGTCCCTCCAGGATCCCATTCATAATCGTACTTGAGGAACTCTGCAAAGCTGTCGGGGTATGTTCCACAGGTCTATGATGGTGAGGTCAGTGGAGCATTTAAAAGGTTTTTTGTATCATGTGGTGTACCATTCCACTTGTCACAGACATCGGGAATAGTTAGGACAATACGATTCTGGCAGGTACCCAACATTCTAGAGAAATTGGATCTGTGTTGCGTCAGTTCACAACGTGATACGTACTTGGAAATTCTTTCTCATCTAGCAATGGGTTGAGAAGGACAACTCAGGATCCTATTAGGTGCATACTGTGCAATCGTAGTGTTGACCATTCTGGTGTGTTGGGACATTGGGCAAATTGAAAAAGGCGTTATTGTTGCGTCTCATTAAGATGTTATCTTTATGGAGTATTTCAATATCTAAATGAGAAATTTGTGTTTACCTATATGGTAGGGGTTGTCTGTTTCAATACCACAGCCCAAACGGTAGCAGATGGGATTAGACCCCCTAAATCATGGTCTACGACCCCCTGAAAATTATCAGAACTAAAATATGTGTAGCCGGTTTCGAGTTACGGCCAAATTTTTAATTTATTCACCAAAATCGGACAGTAACGGTACGATATCTTGAATTTCGTCGCGACAACATATCAACTCAAAGCGAGAAAGTTTTAGGTGGCCATTTAATCCTTGTTTTAGGACATTTCCTAAAAAGGTATGGACATCCATTCCAGAGTTACAATTTTGAACCTGGGAACCGGCAAAATAAAATTTAGAAAATACTAAAAATTCAGAATTATTATTATTTAACTCTTTATTGAATCAACTTTTATTTTAGAATTGAAAAAATCTAAGTCCTTTGGCGAAACGTTTAAATCTTGTTTTTTTTTTAAAGGTTGCAATATATAGGGTTCACACAAACCCATACTCCCCCCCCCCCAAATTCCCATGNCCCCCCACCCCCCAATTTCCATTGTCCTTCTTGAAAAACAAAACTAGCAATATAAGAATCATAGCGAAGCACGGCCGAAACAGCTAGTATGGTATTTAGAAGAAAGAAATTAACGTATAAAGTGTGCTAACTTTTCATTCTACCATAGGAATTAACATAGAATTTTCTTTTTATGGCCTAGAAATTTTCCAGTAGGTACTGAAATTCGACTGAGAGATGTTTCCCATGAACATATTTTTCATCAGCAAATCGAATGAAAAAACAATCTCACGAATTAGCCAGCGTCTATTACACATTGAATACACCAGTTGCCGTTCAATCACTGAAGTTAAGCAACGTCCAGCGACGTTGTACCATGTGGGTGTCCACGTGGGTTCGCGCCCTCGTGATGCTGGCTAATTTTCCATTCCCCCCGGTCTCGAATGACCAATAGATGTTAAAGAGACGTTAAACGAAATAAAAAAGGGCCCATACAATTAACACTTTTGTTTGTATTTTTTTTAGGCTGATTTTCGTTTCAGGGTTCGTTAGTAATATAAACAGAAGTCTACGCCGCTATGTACTAGATTTAAGATTTGATTTCTAGTCGGAAAATTATCTTCATAGTGTATCGTCAGAGAGTAGCTACCTACTTGAATGTGAGTAACGAGTGGCAGCATTGCCAAAGTATAAAGATTTGTTTGCCTCTTGGTAATTCTGTGATATCCACAAAAAATATAAAGAAGCCATTGGACCTTACAACAAAGAAACTTTTTTTAAAATTTTAAGTGATTCCATGATACTGGACAATTCAAATCTCCTATACTCCGTTCCGAATTCGCTATTTCTTCCAATTGCATTACTTTCATGAATAATTAGGAGATTGTGGGATGTTTTTTAAGAAGGGGACATGTTCACCTGAGCCAGGTGAAACATATTTCTTAAAAATATGCTACATATTTAGAATTTTTTTTTTTTTTTATAATGTCTTTATGTAAGAAAAGGGAAAATTATACTTGGAAACTAATGAAATAATAAATGTAAAAAAAAAAATTAAAATTCTAGGCAAATATGCATATTTTTTCATGATTTTGTTACTTTAAAATAGAAATTTCTCNGAAGTTAACGGAAAAAGTGATATACCATTGAAACCTTATTGACATCCGGATATTTTTTCGGTTTCTTTTTTCGTTGTTTACAAAAATATCAAAAAAAAAAATTCAAGTTATCTCAAAAACGAGGCACTAACTCAAAGTATGAAAGTAATTTTATCTGAACAGAAATTTTCCATGTTTTTCAAAAATATCTTGAAAAAAAATATTTCTAAGAAAGTTATGGGCATATTTGTGACGTCAGGCGTACACTTGTAAAAAAGATGAAAAATGCGAATAACTCAAAAACAAAGATTTTATTAAAAAGTTGAAGAGAGCATTTTTGATAGGTATTGGCATCTAGAATCAGCCCATAAATTATTGTCCTCCTTAACTGGGACACCCTGTAAACAAAATCACGTATAACTTTTTTTGGGCTAATGGTCTAGAAAAATGGTTCAGACCGTTAAAGCAAGAATAAAATTTGCAGTAAGAATTTGCAGTTCTCATTAATTTTTTAGGAAAAAATATGAAAATCTTTAAAAAAATATTTTGCACTGAAATTTTCCATGAAAATTGTAATGCGAATTGAACCCTTGTGGCACTCATATATTATGTAATAATTTGCAGATGCTCATATCTATTCAAGGACACCAATATAGTCCTTTGAAGAATCAATATTCGAA
This sequence comes from Pachypsylla venusta, assembly GCA_012654025.1. Lineage (NCBI taxonomy): Eukaryota > Metazoa > Arthropoda > Insecta > Hemiptera > Aphalaridae > Pachypsylla > Pachypsylla venusta. The sequence goes on along the minus strand of CM022878.1, from coordinate 26,959,711 downwards.
AGCGTGATTTTTTTAGCACCATTAAATAGTGAAATTTTGCGCGAATTTTAGCTTTTACCTTACAACATCCGATCGATACATTTTATGCATCGATCACATTTTAAACACTATGAGTTAATTAGTACTTTGATATAACTAAACTAATCTGACTAATCTCTGCATTCAAGAAAGAAAAATAATTTTAATACCTTATTATATTCATATAGCTTAAAATCGACTGTCATTTCTGACCAAAATCCTGACCCGAATTTTATAATTAAGGACGTTATTAGATGTAAAATTTAATGCTTGTTAAGTTTGATGGAGGTCAAATATTTCAAAAAATGCATTGTTCTGATGTTGTACGGCAAAAGTTAAAAAATGACGTTCTGTGGCAGCAAATTTGTCGTTACTTTTCAAATCCTTTGAATAATCAAGCGATATTGGTGTCCTTGAACAGCTGAGTATCTACATACATATTACGTGCCATAAGAGTTCCCATTACAATTTTCATGGAAAATTTCAGTGGAAAAAATCGGAAAAATATTTTTTTCAAAAGATTTTCGAATTTATGCTCGAAAAAGTACGACAAAATATTTTTTCTTAAAAAATATTGGGAACAATTTTTACTGCAAATTTTATTCTTGTTTTAACGATCAAATCAAAACCATTTTTCTGTACCATTCGCTCAAACAAAAGTTCTACATGATTTTGTATATAGAAGTAATGAGTTTTGAGAAAAACACAAAATGGCTGTCATCTTGAAAACCAAGCAAAAGCGTTGGAAATAATGAGTTCTAAAATCTCTTAATTTTTAGCTTATTTTTATGATGACAATTAAAAACTCAAGTAGCATACAACTTACTGCCATCGATACCTCTTTGCAGAATCATAAAAAGTATCTCGGCGCGAACTACCAATTTTAACACTGTGGTTAAAGCGCCTAAAAGGGAAAAAAAAAAGATCTGATGGTATTTTAGATAATTTTGACACAATGGCACGCAGCACGCATAAATCGCATAATATACACCTCGTGCTGCAATATTAGCAGATTAATTTTCTATAGCAAATTGGAGGCTCATGTCTTTTCCAATAAGATGCTGTTAAGACATTATATTTATTAATCAAAGTTTTCTTATGATGGATCCGATGACAATGAACTTGGTATCCATCACCCAACACGCGACCAAGCAACAATAATAGCATAAAAGAGTTAGCCATCATTTTATAAATTGAATAATGGAAAATAATGTAATACCAATTACAAACATAGTTTTCTTTGTTAGGAACGATTTGAAAGAAGAGGAATAGCAATTGTGTATGAAGAGAAGTGGATGGGATGCATGAGGAAAATTTAAAGATCATGGACCAATCAACTGGTTTGCTGAGCAACAATGATTCAATAGCTCTCTCTACCTGGTATATGAATAATTTTTTTGTACATTATGCTTCGCTTAGTACCCAAACATATGGTTAGTATTTTCTAAATTTTATTTGCTTCAAATTAAATTAAAGTGACCCTTTTTTAACGTCACGAATCATTTTAACATATTGGGTTATAATTTTGCAAATCCTGTCAATAAATTAGAAAATCATGTGTAACTTAAAAATAGTATTTATCGTTCTGTTTTCCTCGTACCGTTTGAGCTTTTTATGCCACATTTCTCGCGGCTGTAGTATAATCTGCCATATCCGGGATACCAACCACGATACAATAAATTTTAAATTTTCCTTTACGTTTTTCATTTATTTGGGGGGGGGGCGATTTTATATCTCTCATTTAATTGTACCACTAAAAATCAACGCTTTTCGGCGTTAACTATCTTCTAAATGAGTTTCCGTGACTTTATTGCATGAGGAATCTGTATTTAAAGTACCCAGCTGCAGCCATTTCGTGGAGTTTTGTTCATTAGCACCACGTTGTCTAAACCTTCCGATTTTGTCGTTTTGAGGCTTATATTTTACAGAACTACACGTTAATGACAATAAACCTAATACCTATTTAATAATAATTGAGACATTGAGATAGATCTCGCGCATCGTGTTCCTTCTGTTAATCTCACCAATTAAATCCTCGTTGAACCTCCTCAATGATATACATCTAATATATGTTCGTCTCGTTTTCAGTTTGGTTCCGCTTGAAGAATTCATTTCGATAGCGCTTCTAGAAAATTAACTTTACCACCCAAGTTAAGAAGAATGTTTCAATTAGTGTCGGTTGTCTTCGGATCTTCTTTTTTTTCTGATTGGCGGTCACCTGGTCTATCATTAGGTCTTTAACTTTATCTGAATTTCAATACACCTGAGTTTTCAGGTCAAATTATTTTCCCATGTAGCTACTTATAGACATGTATAGTATACTGTGTGAGGTATACAGAGTGTTCGAAAAGTCCCGCAACGGATTTTTTTTATTTTTAACAGCTAAAGATAGAGACTTGAAATTTTATATGTACTTTTACCACAAATTAATCTACTTTTTGGCTTAATTAAAATTTCTACAGGGTGTCTCAAAAGTGGGTAAACAGACATTCCTTTCGATTTTTAAATTGAAACCCCTATTTTTTATTTCATATTCAAATTTTACGTCAAATTCTACACACAATACTTTGATCAAACTCTTCACTCGATACTTTGATCAAACGGATCTCTGATCAAACCCTGGGCGGGTTTTTCTTCGGAATAACAGTGATAAAACATATTAATAATTTCAAAAGACTAATTCTTTTCTTATTTTGACGGGCAATCTTCTTGTCAAAGAAAAGAAAGAAAAAATGAAATCATATTCTAGAGTAATCAAACCTTTAATTTAGTAAGGGGTTTGTCCCGATGATTATAGTTCAACATTTTTTAGTTGTTGTTGAAAATCCTCTTCTACTGTCAAGAAGGAGAGGACTCCATTTCTATAGAGGCCATGACAGGTGTGAATAAGTTAGTTTGGATTATTATGGTCTGACAAGTGCTCCAGATGTCAAGTCAAGATTTCTGATCTTTGACCTTGTTTGGTTTAAAATTTTATTTTGTTAGGAGTCAATTTGACTCTTTCTAGAAATAGTTCTGTTTTTTACTTTCCTTATCCTATAAAAAGGAAAGTATTGTAATTTGTCTAAATTTTCGATGTCGAGTTTTTAATTCTAAAACACGTTTTGGGGTCCCCAGAACCAACATCTCGCGTATCAGCCATTGGTTCATGTGTACGAGATATCTCAAGAACGGCAAGTGCTAGAGACTTGAAATTTGTATGTCAGTTTTATGCCATGTTGGCGGTTTTATGCCGCCTTTTAGGGGTTTTCGCATATCCTGCTAGAATACTTCTTTTTTATAGATAAGGAAAGTCGTGTGATTTTTACACCAATTTTTTTATATTAAGTGTCAGGCGTACCACGTCAGTAATGTCTATGAGTCTACAAAGCTGTCGAACTAGTGACATCATGCCGCGCGTCTTCAAGTTCTTCTGAGACCTAAATTTGTGAGCAGACAGATACTATCTGAGCGCACGGCAGTGCGCCAGGCCATGTTCCAGAAAGCACCAGTGTATCTTTGCACGAAGCAATTCACCGGGTTTTTCACACTGTCAGATATCCGGTTCTA
>CM022878.1:26924410-26949011 GCA_012654025.1 Pachypsylla venusta | reverse complement strand
GTCATTCAAGACGGTGATTTCACCCTCCATTGCAACTGGAAACTTGCAAACCAGCTACCCACATTGACCTCATCCAGCCTGGGATGGGCCGGAAAAAGACAGCATCACAAGGGCGCGAACCCACGCCTACACCCACATGGTACAACCTCGCTAGACGTTGCTTAACTTCAGTGATCTAACGGGAACTGGTGTACACAACGTGCCATAGACGCTGGCTATTGAAAGAAATTGGTTCTGCCCTGTGTTTTTTTCTGGTAATCAACGGTCGATTCAATTTTTAATCATAAGAATTCAAACCACTGGTTAACATGAATTTTAATTCATATTATTTCAATGTTTATATGTTAACATGAATTTTAATTCATATTATTTCAATGTTTATAATATGATAATATGAATTTTAATTCATATTATTTCAATGTTTATATGTTAACATGAATTTTAATTCATATTATTTCAATGTTTACATGTTAATATGAATTTTAATTCATATTAACATTTTCATTGCTTATCATAGGATAGAAAATATTGCAAAAGGAGCTCTGAGTTGACCCCACCCCCTCCAAAGAACGAGAAAAGTAGACCGATCAAGAAACACTTGATAAAGGACACAAGAACTGTACGAAAAACTAATCTTGGTTCTTTTGTTGAGGCCCTACGCTCTCTGGGGGAAAAATGACATAAGTCAAATTCGAGATAAGTGTTCGATCCCAACCAAGACCTAAATATTAAATCCGACCTTACCTCCTGTGCAACTGGAGTGTCTACACCACTGTTTTGTAACTTCTGAATTGAATATTTTATTGAAATTGTTTTATTACTAACTTCATTTCTATGAGACAATATTATATTTTATTGAAATTGTTTTATTACTAACTTCATTTCTATGGGACCTTCTTGAACATAACAACAATAGAAACAAAGAGTGGCAGCTTTGCTTGATATTACGCCTCCTAACGTGAGGACAAGGGTTCTGGTTTTTTAAAAATGGCACATTTTTGCAGTTCACGAATGACACTACTGACGTAATTTGTAGTCTGCTGAAGTTAGTAAATATTTAGTCAGTAGGAGTCTGACATCTGGGGCTACCTAATATTGCTGAGGGTTTATTGTCAGATGTATTCGGTGGCACGCCCCTATCAGGACTAGTGCAATATCTGAGAAGATATGAACAATAAATATAACACCAACACGAAATTTGGTATTTCAAGTATCAAGGTAGGTACAAATCCGTTTGTCCGCAGCGCCGTAGGCTTTGATGGTCGTTTTTGCCTCTTGACCGATTTGGATAAGATTTGGTATACCTATATGTCCCGCTTGGAATCTTATTGTGCCCCGAAACTTTTAAATCTAATCGAACATACCGTTAGCAGTTTTCCACTCTCACAAAGAATAAATAAGTAGCTGTTGATAAGAAAAAAAACAAGGCTCAAATTAGCCAGAGAATTATTTATCAATGACCACAATCTTTAAATATAAAAGACAATGTCCTGAGTGACTGATCAACGTAGAGCGGAAACTATTAATGCTACAGATTTATACATATACTAGCTGAGTACCCGAACTTCGTTTCGAGAAGATGAGAGAAAAATAAATAAATAAATAAACAAATAAATAAACAAACAAACAACAAACAGACATTCACTTTTATATATATAGATTAGTCGCTGCGTTAGAGATGTTCATCACACCGAATGAGAATTGGCATACCGGACTCACTCACAATTTTCTTTTTTAAAGAAAACCTCAATGTGACATTGTGCTATCCTTCCGACATCATATCCTACAATAAACTTGCCATTATTATTCGGGCGGGATGTTGTCTCTTCACTGTCGTTAGTCCTTATGGGTTGGTCCTCCGGAGTTAAGACTCCCTTTTGATCTATCTAGCTATAACGTGAGATTTGTTTTAGACTCATGTAAATCACGGACAACCTCAGTAGCTCACTTAGAGAAGGCGATAGATTTGTAACCAGGTGGCCCTTGGTTCGAATCTAACTACATGCCCGCCTCTTCGAAAAACTGGTCACAATAAATCTATAAAAAAAAGGTCGCAGAGATAATTGTAATCAGTCTCAATAGAGACCTTCAAGTTTAATTCCTCACGAATTAACCCCGCCCTTTGAATGAACCATACCTATTAAACTAGCTAAACAATATCTTTTATTAATTATTATTTCTGTCCTTCCTCTTAATTATTTTTTTCGGGCTACTGTGTAAATATTGGCAGTGTATATTCCTTAGCAGCCGCCACTGTACACTCTAACATTTTGAACATATTACTAATTACTAACTTACATGACATTACAAAGTGTATCAGCCTCATTTAAATATTGGGGAACAAATAATATCTTGTCATTTTGAGAACAAACTTACCAAAGTTACTTTCAAATCGTCACAATGTATCTTCCGCGTTGTACTTTATCTTATTTTCTAATTTTCGGTATAGCATATTTTTTAGTAGTTCATTTTGTTGATGGTAACTATTTTTTTTCTTTATTCAAGAGTGGCCCGTAAGCAGAACCACATTCTGCACAGTTCTTCAAAAAGGGGAACATAAAATTTATCTTTTAGTAGCTATTGCATGTCCATTTTTGGGTTAATTTTTTAATGCTCAAATTTCAGTGAAAATAAAAAATAAGAAAGTAAAGTTAGTTTTTGAGATCCGCAAACGACGTCAGTCCGAAAGTTTCGAAAGATTTTTTATTGATATTTACGACAATTTTGTATCCGTTTAACTAGGTTTTCAATTCAAATTATTTTTTTCTATGTCAAGGAATTATTAAAGTTTTAAATGATTTTCTGAAGTAATTTACAAAATGGATGCATTTTGTAAACGAACCGAAAAGCCGCCTTTCCTGAATAGAATGATTTGTATTGGAAATGACGTGTTCTACGTGTGATAACATTTTTCAGGTTGCTTTTGGTGCATATATTTTCACTATTTTGAAGTTTGAAATCATTGGAGCCAGAATCGTGGCAAAGATCTAAAATCCAAACTAGTGATGCTCTGTTCTGATTTAGGGCGCTTCTACCAAAATAACCAACACCGAGTTCACGAGTCAACCCGACGTTCGCACAAAATTTAGCTTTTAGCAAGTTTTACTTCCTAAAAGACTCGTCTAACTCGATGCCCAGAGCGCTAGTGTGTCAAAACTTCGATTTTTGAGAGATTCAATTTTTCAACTCGGGTTTCCTTTTTTTAAGGCGCAAATTCTTTTGAATATTTTTCAAAAAATCACAGATGTTTCTATGTATAATTCTAGATACGAACTAGTACCTACAGTAAAATAATGTGACAAGAGATAAAAATAAATTAATTTTGTAGGATTTTTTGCTGTATTTCGTGAGAATATTTTCGAAATTTCTCATGTAATTTATTTTTCATGGATTTTTGAAGTAGGTCAGGTTAAAAATGTTTGTTATAAATGTCAAACGTAGTGTGGAGGAAAAAAATGGACGAACTAAAAAGATATCAAAACATATATCCAAACCTACAGGCAGGATACAAATTCCATTCTATATTAATTCTTATCCCGTCTATTGCAGATTTTGCGATCCAATCATTGAAATAAAATAGTATTAAGTCCATTGAATGAATGATCAAACTAGGGGTGTACAGTGCGTTGTCTGGAAACGAAGGAAAGACTTCAGAAATTTGTTTGGAGTGCTTAGGAGATAAACATATCCCCCACAAAAAAACACTTCGTGTGCAAAAAAAAAAAAAAAAAAAAAATGGTACGGAAAACCGTACTAGACTTTCTCTTCCTTAATCATTCCATCAGACTACCACCGAATGTAGATGTTGCTCTTCTAAAGTTTTAAGTCTTTTAGTGATATTATTGTTATATTTCTATTTTCTCTTGATGTTGACCATTATTTTAAAAAGATTTTGCAGCCTCCGGCTGCGGACTTTGTTCTTTAGTGACAGTATTATTTTGAAAGATTTTGCAGCCTTCGGCTGTGGACTTTGCTCTTCAGTGACAGTACTATTTTGAACGATTCTGCATCCTTCAGCTGCGGACTTTGCTCTTTAGTGACAGTATTATTTTGAAAGATTTTGCAGCCTTCGGCTGCAGACTTTGCTCTTTAGTGAAAGTATTATTTTAAAAAAGCATTTTCAGCCTTCAGCTGCGGACTTTGCTCTTTAGTGATGGTATTTTTTAAAAAGATTTTGCAGCCCCCGGCTGCGGACTTTGCTTTTTAGTGACAGTATTATTTAGAAAGATTTTCCAGCCTTCGGCTGTGGACTTTGCTCTTTAGTGATAGTATTATTTTAAAAAGCTTTTGCAGCCTTCGGCTGCGGACTTTGCTCTTTAGTGACAGTATTATTTTGAAAGATTTTGTAGCCTTCTGCTGCGGACATTGTTCTTTAGTGACAGTATTATTTTGAACGATTTGGCAGCCTCCGGCTGCGGACTTTGCTCTTTAGTGACAGTACTATTCTGAAAGATTCTGCAGCCTTCGGCTGTGGACTTCGCTCTTTAGTGATAGTATTAATTTAAAAATATTTGGCAGCTTTCGGCTGTAGACATTGCTCTTTAGTGACAGTATTAGTTTAACAATGTCAGCAGTCTACGGCTCTTTAGATATAATATTTTTTTAAAAAAATAATTCCATGTGTCACAACTAAGGTTTTTTATTTTATTTTGAGAATTATACAAGGCAACGGCTAAGTAGGTTGAAACCAAAGTTTCTACAAAATTCCAAAAATTTTCAATTAGGTACATACCAATTACCCAATTTTATCAAAATCAGGCCACTGCCGGGGCCCCAAAACAAAAATTACTACAAAATACTAAAAAATGTCAAGTATAGTACTTGGGCAACGGTGCATACCAAATTTTATCAAAATCAGACAAAATTTATGTTTTTTTCACATTTGACTTCCTGCCGGGCCCCAAATGCAAATAAATCTACAAAACATCAAAAATTGTCAAATATAAGAATTTGGTGGCTGTGCATACCTACAAAAATGTATCGAAATCCGACAAATTTTAGGTTTTTTTCATTTGCGGGCCCCTGTCGGGGCACCAGAACCAAAATTACTACAAAATACTAAAAAATATCAATTATAGTTCTTGGGCAACGGTGCATACCAAATTTTATCAAAATCAGATTTATGTTTTAAAATTTATGTTTTTTTCATATTTGGGGCCCTGTCGGGGACATAAATGCAAAAAATCTACAAAACATCAAAAATTGTCAAATATAATACTTTGGTGGCTATGCATACCAAATTTAATCAAAATCGGACAGATTTTATGTTTTTTTCATTTTGGAGCCCCAAAACCAAAATTACTACAACATACTAAAAAAAATCTATTATAGTACTTGGGCAACGGTGCATTCCAAATTTTATCAAAATCAGACAAAATTTATGTTTTTTTCATATTTGGGGCCCTGTCGGGGACATAAATGCAAAAAATTTACAAAACACCAAATATTATCAAATATAATACTTTGGTGGCTATTCATACCAAATTTGATCAAAATCGGACGAATTTTATGTTTTTTTTTTCATTTGTGGGCCCCTACCGGGGCCCCAAAACCAAAATTATTACGAAATAACAAGAGATGTCAATTATACTACCTGGGCAATGGTGCATACCAAATTTTATTAAAATCAAAAAAAAATATATTTTTTCATTTTTGGGGCCCCGCGGGGCCCCAAATGCAAAAAATCTACGAAACACCAAATATTGTCACATATAGTACTTTGTTGGCTGTGGGCAGACCCGTATCCAGGACAGGGTTTTAAGGGTTCAAACCCCCCGCCCCCGAAATTTTGAAAAGGTCTGATTTTTTTCCCCTTATAATTTTGACTTCAATCGCCTGCCAGGTTTTTTCAAAACAAACAGAAATGTATAAATTTCTATTTTTTTAAAAAGAAATCTAATTTTTTTTTTTTAACTGATTTTCATAAAATGTGTCTGTTCAAGCATTCGTTGAAAAGTACCACGTGCCAACGGATTCGGGACAAGGAGCAACGGTTGAGCCGAAGTGATGCAATAGCTTTGAGGGATCAGCGAACTTCATGAGAACAATATGTTTGTTTAACTATACTTATTAAACGCACCCTATAAAAAATATAAAATTTGAAATTTTCTGATTTTTCCCGAATTTATGGACGGTTTTCACCACCAAAAAATCGGAATTGAGAAGTACCATTTCGGGATGAGCCAGAAAGCTGAAATTTAAAAAGTCATATCCTTGAATAAAATATTGAATTATTTAAATAGGGGCGGTGCTCACTCTCGGGGTCGGTTCCAGCAAAAATCAATAATTTAGAAGCATCACACTTCGGGATGATCGAGAAAGCTAAAATTTAATAGGAAGGTGTTCCGCAGTGTAAAAANTTTTTTTTTTTTTTTTTTTTTTTTTTTTTTTTTTTTTTTCATTAAAAGATGCCATATTTACCCATTTTAAATTTTATCAAAATTGGTTATGTAATTTTCATTTTAGAAATTTGGTCCAATTGCGACGTTCTTGGTCCTGAACCGATGGGGGGAACTCTGAATAAAATGTTGGGTTTATTTTGGTTTAAAAACAGTCCAAGAAAAAGTTTAAAAACAGTGGTTAAATAAAATTTCCAATACTTTGAATGATCCCTGTCGGCTCTAGACATTATATTTTTAAAAAATTCATGTGAAATTACTTTAAAATCGTTCCATAGTTACTGATTTTAAATTTCATCAAAATACAATACACTATCTTTTATAGGAAGAGAAAGTAAAAAAAAAAGCCAACAAAATGTTCCTTATCAACAAACATTAAGTTCATGTGGTTCGTCTCTCCCACAAAAAATCTCCTGAAAATTGTAGTCACAAAGGAAGTGATATCATATAAGTGCCAAGTTTATGTCATCTTAAACATATTACTGCATGTTTTTCTACTAACTTTTAAATGTGCGCCAAGTGCCCGGGGAAAAAAGTTGATAGTAGTTTTTGTTTGTAGCTTCCCCATCACCTATGGGGCAAATATTTTACAGGTGACCTGACTTGGCACACATATGATATCACCTCCTTTGTAGGCAAATAATTTTGGTGTGACATGAACTTGGCACTCATGTGATATCACTTCTTTTGTGACCATATTTTTAGGAGAGATATGAGCCACTTGAATTTTTGTAGAGACATTTTCTTGGCGTCTTTTTGCACACGAAGTGTTTTTTCGGGGGGATATCACTACTTTTTTTTTGTCATATCGGCACCAAAGTAAGCCTGCCAAAATCCATGTGCGAAATTCGAAGAAATTGAGAAGACAGGTATTTATGATGTTATAAATTTATCGACCTAGTTTCATTTTTAAACCATTTTCAATGGCGGAACTTTTGAGAGGGTCGCAATATGAAAATTGTAGTACCTTAATGAATTGACACCGTGCAAAATTTTGGTACGTTAGCTACGCCATTGATAATGATAGAAAATCAGAATATTAGATGAAGTGTAATTTTTTGCTTTATAAATTACAATAAATGACCTGCTAGTTCTATAAACGTTATAAATGTCCATTCTCGCAATTGAGAATCGGACAGTGCAATTTGAACTTCTTCTGAAAGAGGTCTATTTTTTGGTTTTACGGTCACGCACTCAGTTTAACCTCGCTGGACGTTGCTTAAATTCAGTGATCTAACGGGAACTGGCGTATTCAGGTGCAAATGACGCTGACTAAATTCTCTCAATATCATTTAAAATTTCATAGGAACTATTACTTTGCCTTTTTTGTTCACTTTCTTGGTGTTGAATTTCTGAAGAACTATCAAAGTTATAATTATCAGAACTTAGTGATTCGGCTATGGAAGGTATATTATTGCGTCTTGAACTGCGCAGATTATAACGCGAGGTCATAATATTTTATTATTTACTGATAATTATGAAAGTTAAAATGAGGTAAAAAGAAAACTTGGGGATGAAAATCTATCTAAAAAAGAATATTTCTAAAGAAAAATTATAATGTTTAAATTCATAGAATATATTTTTTGTAGTTTAACAAATTATTAAATTATTTAATTCTTTATTGAATTAACTTTTTTATAAAAAGATAGAGTGAAAAAAGGAAAATAAGGTAAAGGGAGTGGGAGAGAGAGAGAGCAAAAAAATAAGTTAATTCAAAGGGCGAATTAACTTTTCTTTAGTTTTACACACTAGAGAACTGTGTCAACAACTTTCGGTTATTGTCACACTTCTCTATTGAAAATATTATATGCATTAGATTTAGCAGCCTTCGGCTGTTGTCACAGCTCTCTAGTATAGTTATAAAATTAGGAATAGGATTTGGCAGCCTTCGGCTGTTGTTGCAGCTCTAATGTGAATAAAAATATGTGAATTACTTTTGACAACCTTCGGTTGTTGTCACAGTTCTCTATTGAAAATATTATATGCATTAGATTTAGCAGCCTTCGGCTGTTGTCACGTCTCTCTAGTAAAATTATTAAATTAGGAATTGGATTTGGCAGCCTTCAGCTTTTGTCGCAGCTCTAATGTGAATAAAAATAAGTGAATTACATTTGACAAATTTCCGTTACTGTCACAGTTCTCTAGTGAACATATTATATGCATTAGTTTTAGCAGACTCCGGATGTTGTCACAGCTCTCTAGTAAAATTATTAAATTAGGAATTGGATTTGGCAGCCTTCCGCTGTTGTCGCAGTTCTCTTGTGAAAATATTTTATGCATTAGATTTAGCAGCCTTCGACTGTTGTCGCAGCTCTAATGTGAATAAAAATATGTGAATTACATTTGACAGATTTCGCTTGTTTTCCCAGTTCTTAGTTTTAGCAGCCTTCGGCTGTTGTCACGACTCTCTAGAAAAATATTACATTAGGATTTAAATTTGGCAGCCTTCGGCTGTTGTTACAGCTCTCTTGTAAAATTATTAATTTAGGAATTACATTTGACAACCTTCGGTTGTTGTCACACTTCTCTAGTGAAAATATTATATGCATTAGTTTTAGCAGCCTTCGGCTGTTGTCAAAGCTCTCTAGTAAAATTATTAAATTAGAAATTCGGTTTGGCAGCCTTCAGCAGTTGTCGCAGCTCTAATGTGAATAAATATATGTGAATTACATTTGACAACCTTCGGTTGTTGTCACTGTTCTCTAGTGAAAATATTATATGCATTAGTTTTAGCAGCCTTCGGCTGTTGTCACAGTCTCTAGTAAAATTATTAAATTAGGAATTGGATTTGGCAGCCTTCGGCTGTTTTCGCAGCTCTAATGTGAATAAAAATGTGTAAATTACCTTTGATAACCTTCGGTTGTTGTCACAATTCTCTGTTGAAAATAATATATCCATTAGTTTTAGCAGCCTTCGTCTGTTGTCACAGCTCTCTAGTAAAAATATTAAATTAGGATTTCGATTTGTCAGCCTTCGGCTGTTGCCGCAGTTCTCTAGTGAAAATATTTTATGCATTAGATTCAGCAGTCTTCGGCTGTTGTCACAGCTTTATAGTAAAATGATTAAATTAGGAATTGGATTTGGCAGCCTTCGGCTGTTGTCGCAGCTCTAATGTGAATAAAAATATGTGAATTACATTTGACAACCTTCGGTTGTTGTCACAGTTCTTTAGTGAAAATATTTTATGCATTAGATTTGGCAGCCTTCGGCTGTTTTCACGTCTCTCTAGTAAATTAATAAATTAGGAATTGGATTTGGCAGCCTTCAGCTTTTGTCGCAGCTCTAACCCAGATAACCCTGAAACATTTTTGAATTTTATTTTCGTTTTTTCCTATTTTTCTTAGGTCATTGACCTCATAGGACTACAAAAATTTACATTGTGAATAAAAATAAGTGAATTACATTTGACAAATTTCGGTTATTGTCACAGATCTCTAGTGAACATATTATATGCATTAGTTTTAGCAGACTTCGGCTGTTGTCATAGCTCTCTAGTAAAATTATTAAATTAAGAATTGGATTTGGCAGCCTTCCGCTGTTTACAATTTTCGTTCGCGCATTTTTTCGATGCGCATAAACTTCTAAAGTTGTTCTGATTGGATAAGATCATGCTAAGCACTCGATAAGACTGGTCCAAATCAGTCTTTCATAAGCATGATCTGAGAATATGCTCAGCATGTGCTGAGACAGGAAAAATGTTTCATAAATACCATTTTACTGTAATCTTGTCCTGAGCACGTCCTTAACTCTTAAGCACATGCTTATAGTAGTTCATAAATACGGGTGTACATCTTTGAATAACATGTTAATTATTTAATAGTTAATATACACATTACACAACATAGTAACTGGTTATATGTAAGCTGAAAACAGCAAAATCTACATTATTGCCAAATGCCATATTAGGGGCTTTATTTTTTTGAAGGGCTAATAATAAAATGTAAAAAGGAATATTTTTAAAAACGAAGATATCTCGAAAACTATGAGGGAGCAAACGTGTAGGAAATTTAGATGTCTCCAATTTTACTGAGAATACTTTGTACCCTACAAGCAACCTTTATCGAGATATAGGGGTAAATTGGAAAAAAGTGACCTTCACCACTCCCTTCACGCACTCCGCTCACCCCCCCCCCCCCCGATTTGGGNCCCCCCCCCAGATTTGGGGACTTTTAGTATGTTTATCTCCTAACCACTCCAAACAATTTTCTGAAGTCATTCCTTCGTTCCCAGCCAACGCACTTTACAAACCATTCCTTGACTGGACTATATCGATATTACGAGTATTAAACAAAATAAAGGAATAATAATGTAGTCCAATTGTTTACATAAAAATGAGATTTCAATGTAAATTTTTTAAACATCCGTGAAAAATAAATTTTGAAACTATCCTCGCGAAAGACAACAAAACAATTCTATAGAAGTAATTTATGTTTATCTCTTGTCAATTTATTTCACTTCATTTTCATATCGCTAGTTCGTATCTAGAAATACAAAGAGGTTTACGATGTCACCAAAGTAAATTTATCAAACACCAAACTCATCTCCGAATATTTTTGTCAAAAGCCAAATTGAAAGAGTTCATCATGAGAGAGTTCAACCTGAGTTCAACAACACCGTGTTCACTATATTTAGTAAAAGCGGCCCTTATTAGATAAAATTTGAATAATTCAAGCATGGAAAATGCTACGACCATTTTTTGACAACTTTTGAAAGAATGTCCTGTATTTAATGTATTCAACTCAATTTCAGGCGCTGGCACTAGTCGGCGTAGGAATCGTCCTGTTTATCATTTTGGATGCGGTTCTAGGAATAGAGGTTCTCCAACATGGGGTAATGGGACAATTCCTGGAATTCCGCTTAATTACGAAGAACTCTTCGAGTTGAAAGCTATTTTGGACATATTAAATGCAAAGTTCATGAGGGAACATCTTTTCAATAACGTTGATAATTTCGTCAGGTGGGTTGTTTAGAAGATTTTAATTTTAAGTGCACCAAATAAATAATGATTTCAAGAAGAAATATCACCCAAAATTTGGCGCCTCTTTCATATCAATTTTATGCATCGAATTTTTGGGTTGAAATGAATTAAATTATATTCTTTATTTGTTTTGAATATACCAAAATGTTTAACCAAATTACCTATGAAAAATTTGTTAAAACTCGGAAAATCGGATCGAAAATGATTCTTATTTCTGAAGTTCATTATACACCTAAACCAATATATCGCGAACAGAGAGGCAGACTGTATATATATATATAAAAAAAAAAAAAACTAAAAGCCTTTGCACAATTTTCATGTCAATATGTTCTGGTCATNAAAAAAAAAAAAAAAAAAAAAAAAAAAAAAAAAAAAAAAAAAAAAAAAAAAAAATGCGTGTTGACGTCCGCTGAGTTTAGGCTGGGTCGCAGACCCAGCCTAACCTAGCCTACTCCCAACACGTTCTACCCAACAAATTTGGTGTTCAATTCTAATAAATTATATTGGCACTAATAGCCCAGTCAAATTAGATTAAAAAAAAAAAAAAAGGCGAGCCTAGAATAAATTAGTAAAATATTAGTAAACTAAGTTTGCGACGGTTTCTGAGGTGAGCCAAAATTTTTAGCGGCCGGAAGCCGCTTAATTTTGCTGCTAATTTTAGTTTTTGGCGTATAACATCCGAACGATGCATTTTATGAAGAAAAAAATGGCTCTATACAAACTTAATGAGAATTGAATATATTTAAACGTTAAATTCGGTTCAGCGGTTTGGTCAGAATCGGAAGTTGAAAAAAGGCTATTTTCTACACTTTTTCAGAAAATTGTATTATACTCCAATTTAAACGCCTGTAACTCAAAATTGATTATTCCAAATAAAAAATGATATTGAATAAAACTTGATAAAACTTGTGGGAAATCAAATTTCACATTCGGAACATACCCACTTTCAAAATTTGTTCCATCCTACGCATAGTTAGACGGAAAAATCAAAAAGTGGTCCTAGCCGCCGATTAGCCGCTTTGTGACTATTTTGTAATTTCATGACGTCTGACCTCAAGATTACTAATTTTATATTGGGACATTTAATTGTTATGTCATTTTATCGTACAAGCAGAAGCTCTGCGTTGCATTTAGGGGGGGGGATAGGGCAGTGGGAGAGGTTTTTGCTAATTCCCTCCTTAACCCCTCCACACAAAATGGTTATTCGGATGAAAAATATCATTTTTTATTTGGAATAACCAATTTTGAGTTACAGGCGTTTAAATTGGAGTATAATAAAATTTTCTAAAAAAGTGTAAAAAATAGCCTTTTTTCAACTTCCAATCTGACCAAACCGCTAAACCGAATTTAACGTTCAATTATATTTTTCGTGTCAAATTCAATTCTCATTAAGTTTGGGTAGAGTAATTTTTTTTTCATAAAATGAATCGTTCGAATGTTATACGCCAAAAACTAAAATTAGCGGCAAAATAAAGCGGTTTTTGCCGCAAACTTAGATTACTAATATTCACAATGCCCAACGTGAAATTAAATCAACTCCCGCTTTTTCAAATTTATTCTAGGCGAAAATCTAGTTTGACTGGGCTATAACCGCTTCTGTACATAATTTTATCCCCTTCAATTGTTCTATACTCTTACCGTTTCTAATAGTATTCTTTGATAATTTTTCTGGGGTCTCAGGCTATGGTTTTGGGGGGGTTCATTCCCATCAATTTTTCTATATCTCTTACCGTTTTGGCTAAACAATGAGTATTGTCAAAATTTTATTATGCCCGATCCCGGATTCGAACTTGTAACCCTCGAATGGCTAGTCACAATTTTTGCAAAATATGTCCTAAATGAAGGATAAAGATGTTACCTAAAACTTTCTCACTTTGAGTTGATATGTTGTCGCGACAAATCTTAAGATTTTTGTACAAAATTTGGAAAATTTTGAGCAAGAAATTGGAAAATCGGCCATAACTAAAATGGCCGGACAATACCATGCCTATAACCTTCCCCGGGTAAAAACAAATAAGTGTGCAAAGTTTCGTGCAATTCCAATCTGTAGTTCGTAAGTTATAAGCGAACAAGCAAACAAACAGACATTCACTTTTATATACAGGGTGTCCCAGTTAAGGAGGACAATAATTAATGGGCTGATTCTAGATGCCAATACCTACCAAAAATGTTCCTTTCAACTTTTTAATAAAAGCTTTGTTTTTGAGTTATTCGCATTTTTCATTATTTTTTTTACACGTGTACGCCTGACGTCACAAATATATCCAAAACTTTCTTTGACATACTTTTTTTGAAAATTTGAAGATATTTTTGGAACACATGGAACATTTCTAATCAGATAAAATAACTTTCATTACCAGAAATTTCGATTTAGTGCCTCGTTTTTGAGCTAACTTGATTTTTTTTTATATATTTTTGTCATCTTCGAAAAAAGCAACGGGACTCTCCCACGGTTGCTCAACATTATTTTTTTTTGGACAAAAACGGAAAAAAAAATCCCGATGTTCATAACGTTTCAATCTGTATTTGTAGAGAAATTTCTATTTTAATGTAACAAGATCATGAAAAAATATGCTACATATTTTTTGTAATGTCTTTGGATAAGAAAAGGGAAAATTATACTTGGAAACTAATCTATACTTATAAAACGCAAAGCCCAGTTGGTATACTGACTGACTAGCGTACTGACTGACTGACGTACTGACTAAATTACTGACTCATAATCAACGTAGCTCCACGATGGCTAAACGTAGAGTCTTGAAACTTGGCACACAGATCCCTTTTAGTCTGTAGGTGCGTAATAAGAAAGGAAAAAAATTAAAGTTCAAGTGGGAGCAAGTTACCGTAAAAAATAACGCTATTTAGGGGGTCTTTTTACAATTTTTTTTCTGGGCAAACTAAAAGAGATAACGAAAAATTACCGAGGATAGACCCCCCCCCAAAAATATAGTATATTAGGACCACATAAAAATATAAAATTTGAAAATTTCCGGATTCTTCCCGATTTATGGACGGTTTTCACCACGAAAAAATCGGAATTGAGAAGTACCATTTCGGAATGAGCGAGAAAGCTGAATATTTCTACGAAGGTGTTCCGCAGTACAAAAAGTAATATCTTTGAGTAAAATATTGAATTTTCTAAATAGGAGCCGTGTTCACTCAGGGGGTCAGTTCCACCAAAAATCTAAAATTGAGAAGATTTAATTTCGCGATCTCTTCTAACCGTAGCAAAGCACGGGGAAACAGCTACTGAAATAATAAATCTAAAAAAAAAAAAATCTAAAATTCTCAATATGTAGCATATTTTTTCATGATTTTGTTAGTTTAAAATAGAAATTTCTCTACGAATACAAAAGTTAACGGAAAAAGTGATATACCGTTGAAACGTTATTAACATCAGGAAATTTTTTCCGTTTTTGTCCAAAAAAAATAATGTTGAGCAACCGTGGGAAAGTCCCGTTGCTTTTTTTACAAAAATATATAAAATAAAAATCAAGTTAGATCAAAAACGAGGCACTAACTCAAAGTATCTGGTCATGAAAGTTATTTTATCTGAACAGAAATTTTCCATGTGTTCCAAAAATATCTTTAACTTTTCAAAAAAAGTATGTCCAAGAAAGTTATGGACATATTTGTGACGTCAGGAGTACACGTGTAAATAAATATGAAAAATGCGAATAAATAAAAAAAAAAGCTTTTATTAAAAAGTTGAAGGGAACATTTTTGGTAGGTATTGGCATCTAGAATCTAGAATTGGCATAATAATGGGCCCATGTGGGTGCGTCTTTTTCAGGGGCCTTGCCAATGGGGCCCAATAAGCTCCTTCAATTAACTATCGCTTTTAAAAGAAAATTCACTTAAAATTCAAAACTATTGATGTCTCGAGCCTAAAGGGATTATTTGACTCATTATATTCACTGTTTTGCAACTTATAGTCAGAGTTCCCCCCCACACCCCCAAAGTCCCAAGACCAAGCACTTCTCATTTGGGTCAAATCTCTAAAATCCAAAACTCATAACCAATTTTGATGTAATTTTAAAATGGTAATTATGGGATTATTTTATTTAAAATAAATGGGCTCACGGCGTCATATCTCCCTCAGGCGCCCATCAAGCTCCTTGATGTGCCAAGAAGGTCGCAACTGGGCCAAATCTCTCAAATTTAAACCACACAACCAATTTTGACAAAAATTTAAAATGGGTAGGTAGGTAAATAGGGCATTAGTTTTTTTTTACATAGGTCCAAAAAATGAGCCTATATAGATGCGTTTTTGACAGAGGCACCGCCAATACGCCTCGGTAGGGTCTCACAAATGAAAAAAACATAAAATCTTCTTATTTTCATAAAATTTGGTATGCGCAGTTGCTCAAGTGTTATATTTGACCATTTTTGGTGTTTTGTAGATTTTTTTTTATTTGGGGCCCCGGTATGGCCCCAAATATGATAAAACATAAATTTTGTGTGGTTTTGATAAAATTTGGTATGCGCAGTCGTCCAAGATTTATAATTGACAACTTTTGGTATTTTGTAGTAATTTTGGTTTTGAGGCCTCGGCAGGGGCCTACATGAAAAAAAACACAAAATTCATCCGATTTTGATAAAATTTGGTATGCACAGTCACACTCAAATATTATTTTTTACAATTTTTGTGTGTTGTAAATTTTTTGCTTTTGGAGCCCTGGTAGGGCCCCAAATATGAAAAAAACAAAAATTTTTTTCCGATTTTAATAAAATTTGGTATGCGCAGTTGCCCAAGTATTATTATATTTGACCATTTTTGGTGTTTTGTAGATTTTTGCATTTGGGGTGCGGGTAGGGCCTCAAAACATGAAATTCCTCCGATTTTGATAAAATTTGGTATGCAAGTATTATATTTGACCTCTTTTTGTGTTTTGTAGATTTTTTGCTATTGGGACCCCGGTAGGGGCCCACAAAAGAAAAAAACATAAAATTCGTCCGATTTTGATAAAATTTGGTATGCATAGCCACCAAAGTATTATATTTGATAATTTTTGGTGTTTTGCAAATTTTTTGCATTTGGGGCCCCAGATGGGCCCCATATATGAAAAAAACACAAATGTTGTCTGATTTTCATAAAATTTGGAATGCACAGTCTACTTTAGTATAATATTTGACAATTTTTGGTATTTTGTTTTTGGGACCCCGTTAGGGGCCCAAAAATGAAAAAGCATAAAATTTGTCCGATTTTGATAAAATTTGTTTTTCACAGTCACCCAATTATTATATTTCAAAATTTTTGGTATTTTGTTTTTTGGACCTCTTTAGGGGCCCAAAAATGAAAAAAACATAAAATTCGTACGATTTTAATAAAATTTAGTATGCACAGCCACCCAAATATTATATCCAGCCTACTGAACCACTGACTTGTATAATTCTAAGAATAAAAAAAAATCTGCTATTGTGACACATGGGATTATTTAAAAAAAAATACTATCACTAAAATGCAACGTCAGCAGGCGTAGTCTGCCATATCTTTTTAATCTAATAGTCACTAAAGAGCAATGTCCACAGCCGTAGGCTGCCAAATCTTTTTATAGCAATGCCATCACTAAAGATTAAAATCCACAGCTGAAGGCTGCATTATCTTCAAAATAATACTGTCACCAAAGAGCAATGCTCACAGACAAAGGCTGCCAAATCTTGTTAAATTGTGCCGCAATATTAATTATTTTTCCATCAATATTTTCAAAAATTCTGTTTTCAAGATAAGAACTGATAATTCTGTGAAAATAGGTATACTATTGATCTTGTGTAGACTTCACTCAGTTAAAATGACTACCATTAGGTTCTACCATCATATACCTATAAGTAAATACCTATAGGAAGCATGGGTTTGTGTGCACATATATGTTTATACCTATTACTTTTTGACTGAACGAATTGGAGTCTAGTTACAAGTCCATGACGATTTTTGTTTGTTCGTTCCACGGTAACACTCAAACATCTTGTGACTTTTATGAATCTTGCTATGGACATCCATCACGTTCATGTAATTAGTACATTAGTTTGGGTCTCTTTATTTGAATGAGGTCTACAGCTCATTTAAATATTGGCAAATATCCATTCTTCCGGTTAGGACCAATCTTTTAACAAATTTAATACCATAGATTAAAAACTAAACCTCACTTCGTTCAGTAAATTATGTTCATAGAAATTTCCAAATAGTTTAATTAATGACCCTAATTAGCCAATCAAAGACTCATGGTGGTATTATATAATAATCTGCCAAATCTAAGAATCAAATTGACCGGACGAAGTGTGTTTTTTTTTAACTCCAAAGTTTATCTGTTTGCTTTCAAGATGAGAAGGTATGCGAGTTTTGCCAAATAGAACTCACTTCCTTCGGTCAACAAATACAATTCATCATTATATTACAAATAGTACTGTCGATCTCACAGAACTGTTTAACCGCGGATTGCCCAATAGGGTCAAAACTATGATCAGCGAGTTCCATGAAATAATGAATGTCCGGTATATTAAGATTTGATAAATCAATTCGTATATTATGCTACGCCCTCTATTGGAAATATGACAAAATGCTGTGAATAGAGGCATTCTGTAAAGTACATATCACCAATCATAAACATCATAATTTGCTTTGTTTTCTTTATTTAGAAATAATTAAGAAATAAGTTAATTAACAAAATGATTTATTTTTAATTTTGTTGAATTGGGATACTANGAACTCACTTCCTTCGGTCAACAAATACAATTCATCATTATATTACAAATAGTACTGTCGATCTCACAGAACTGTTTAACCGCGGATTGCCCAATAGGGTCAAAACTATGATCAGCGAGTTCCATGAAATAATGAATGTCCGGTATATTAAGATTTGATAAATCAATTCGTATATTATGCTACGCCCTCTATTGGAAATATGACAAAATGCTGTGAATAGAGGCATTCTGTAAAGTACATATCACCAATCATAAACATCATAATTTGCTTTGTTTTCTTTATTTAGAAATAATTAAGAAATAAGTTAATTAAAAAAATGATTTATTTTTAGTTTAAAAACTAAATTCACAAAAGTTATTTAAATTTTTTTTGGTTTCTTATGATTTTAAAAAATATATTGTTGTGAATATTTTTCTTGAAGTAAGTCAAATTATCACTTCTATGAATAAAGTTGAAAATTTTCCTCAGAGATTTATTTTCTTGAGAAAAATCTTACGCCCACTCAAAATAGCATAAGCATTTAACTGGCAACACTGTAATTCAAGTGAAAATCTGTCTCGTATCAGTGATTAAGCGCTGAGCCTGGCAAACCGGATGGTGTGGGTTCAATCCCCAGCTGAAGCAGTTTTTTTTTTTTTTTTTAATCTAAACTCGCCACATTTCATTCTTTGAAAGAATAAATTTATCCTGCAGAAACTAATTAATGTACAAAAAAATACCGGGAATTGAACCTTATAAAATATTAGGTATATCCATATAAAATATATTTATTTATTATAATACTCTGTTCAATGTTCTTAAAGACTAAGTGGACAGGTAACATTAATAATAATACAAGGGTAATTAAAAATTACATCATCACTATATATACATATAAAAAAACAATAATAATAATAATAATAATAATTGTAATAGAATTTTCCCTTCCATAAAGCAACAGAGTAAAAATTCAAGAGCTTCATACTCAACTAATAAATCCTCTAGTCTATTATAAAAAGATGGAAAGCTGTTGGTTATGATGCATAGACTAGGGGATCTGATTTGGTTGTATGCCAGCAGAGAGAGCATTTTTTTGCCGTTTGTAGCAATTCTGAAAAGTGTTCTGTTTACATTTCGAAATTTCACATTGGGGACATTAAAGTTACCTTTACCAAATAAGAATGGACTATCAATAATTCCATTTAATATTTTGAATAAGAAAATTACTGCATGTAATTTGCGTCTCGTTTTCAGACTCTGTACAAGGGAATGCTCAAGAAGTCTTTTGTATGAAAGCGGCTCAGGATACGCAGGATAGAAACCGTTGAATTTAAAGAAAAGATTTTTGATAAATTTGAATTGTATTTGTTCTATGCTGTTCTATGCAGAGTTCGTTTCCATGTGGTCCCCATATTAGTGAGCAATATTGTAATTTTGATCTGACAAGAGAAGAGTACAACTGTATAATTGCATCACTATCTTGCATATGTCTACAATGTCTCTTGATCATCCCTAAGAGTCTGTTGCAAGACACAATTAGTTTTTTAATATGGACTGTGAAATTATAGTCGGACTGATAAATCACTCCTAGGTCTTTCTTCCCTTTAATTCTTTGTATGGGTTTGTCTTGTATTTGTGTATGAAAAGTCAATATTTGATTTCTTTTTAGATATGGTCATAACTTCACATTTTTCAGCATTAAATATTAAGCCATGGATATTAGCCCACCGAACCAGATTATCAATGTCATTCTGTAAGGCATGACAGTCAGAAATATTTTTTACGATTTTGAATAATTTTTTATCATCAACAAACAGTAAAATTTTGCTTAAGTTCAATGACAACGGTGTCGTATTTACAATTATTAGGAAAAATAAACTACTTAATTTACTACCCTGAGGGATTCCTGATATGGGATAATATGATGTTGAAAAAGAGTTGTTGTATTGCACTTGGATTTCTCTTTTTGTTTGATATGAAGTAAAAAATAATATTAATTTTTCAGAGAAACCAAAGTTCTTCATAGTTTTTATCAAGCAATTAAATTGTATTTTATCGAAACATTTTTCATAATCTGTGTATATGACGTTAAGCTGAGCGTTATTGTTTATACTTTCTGTACAATAATTTTGAAAAGAAGTATAATTTTGAACGTGTGAAATCGCAAAGGATACTCTATATAATTAGAAAAATTCCGGTTTCGTACAGATTTATAGCCGGCTATCACCGCGGGATAAATTTCAATTTGTGGTGATCTAGAATTTGAAATTTGATACAAAGTACAGAAAATAATATTCTGGAGTAAAATATATATTTTTTTCTCTATACGGCAGCCGAATCTACCTTGGATGAAGGTATTACCACGTTCCAAGATTATGAAGTAATCTTGGAACTTCAAAATCTATAAAATATACACTAATCCTTGTTTTTGCATGGTTAGGTTAAGTTTATACGGCCATGTCTCTATGATATAAGCACTAATCTATGTTTTTTATGGTTAGGTTAAGTTTATACGGCCATGCCTCTATGATATAAACACTAAACATTTCGACCAACCTTGATATTTCAATGAGTTTTAACTTCACTTAAGAATTATTTTCTCAAATAAAAGTTGACATGAAGTCAAAACTCAAGTCGGGTCACTATGAAATGGCTGAGTAAATTAAATGCCTGAGTAAACAAATCTTCCTCAAGGGAACCCTTGAGTATTTATTTATTTTAGTTCTCATAATTTTCCTGGTGTCGTAGACCATGATTTTGGGGGTTCCATTTCCATCAATTTTTCGCCATCTGCTACGGTTTGGGCTGTGGTATTGTAACAGACAATCCCTCATACATAGTTACATAGGTACACACAAATTTCTGATTTATATATTAAGAAGATAAGGAAGTTTAGAAATGGTATTTAGGATGTTTGTAGTCATTATGAAATATAATTTTCAATAAAATATTGTGTATCAACTAGAAATAATAAGGCGAGTCACGAGCGCTTTCGTCTGTTACGACATTCTCAAGTGGAAAAGATAAGGAAGAATGTAGAATTTAAGAAATCGTTTGAGGCAAAAAATATCATTTTCGATTTTTGACGTTTGCCAATATAGGTTTACCTGTGAGAATGTCACGCTGACCAAATTCACAACAAGATTTTACTTTTGTGTGTCTTATTCACTGCGATCCACTATTAAATTAATTTAAATTCGAAAAAAAATTAGAAAAAAGTTCAATTCAAATTGTGACACTTTTCATTGTAATTGTATTGGAATATTCTAGTACCATTTCAAAATGTATAGGCTTTGCTGATAAAGTTGTTACTCAATCGTAAATTCGTGAACTAAATTCCAGCTTAGGGCCATATAAGCCCCAGCACCTAAGCTTCAACTGGGCTTTTTCAATTTGGTCTCCTGAAAAGTAGTCCATTTTGAGTTGTGAGTTATTGTATTAAGGACCATATTATAAAACTACACTTAAGTGTGAGTTGTCACTCCGACTACAAATTAGCGAAGTGGCCACTCGCACTTCTAAAATTTCCGTTTTTATCTTAATATATAAATCAGAATCTTCTATAAGCTATACTAGCATGGAAGAGAAAGTTAAAGAATCGTAAATTGATATATAAAAAAAAAATATTTTTTTAAAAAATGACAAAATAAATTCAGATAAACCAGTAGGCGCATTATTTGAACTCAAAATAATGGGCCGCCGCGCCGCGTCGGTTAAACATATTATATGAATATATCAATATTAAGTTACTGAAAATCGGAAAAGTCGTTCAAGAGTTAATGTGGAACCAACAATAAAGAAAAACAAAAGTATAAAGAAAAATGGTGAAGTAAAAACTACATCCCGCCAGTAAAAAATAATAAAAAGATGATCATTATGCAGCATTCTGCCCTGAACGCGGCATATTTATTTATCTGAACTAATATTGCNCCATTGACCTTGAAAAACAAAGATAGCAACATAAGAATCGTAGCGAAGCACGGGCGAAACAGCTAGTATCATAATAAAATTACATGTATTTTTTTTTTCTTGGTCAAATCAGACACTCAAGTGGTAGTGACCATTCAAACTCGCACTCATATTTTTTACTAATTTTAAATATTAATTTCACTCCACAGATTTTACCTTTCATACAGGCAAGCATTAACTAATAGAGAGCCGTTTGGAGAATTTTTTAATAATTATAACACAAATAATGGTTTAAATGAAAACCAAAATGTACTCCTATTAAAAGTGATAGCTGAAAAAAGACAAGTGCTAAATATAGCTCCAAACATAGCTCAGAGTATGTTTCTGGCGGCCACCATACCACAAGGGGATTTACAATTGGTTCAACAAATCTCACTTGATTCTCCTATTCCAAACAGTGCTTTTACGCAGATTACAGGTGAGCACTATATTCCGCGTCCATCACAGAAAGTGATAATGGTGGAAAGGTTGGTTAGCAAAATATGCTACTCCGAGGATGTCGAACTAACTCTTGATAATCCCGGCCATTAACTTTCATCGTTATCATTCGATTCAGAATGACGAGACCTTTCCTTTGATACATAATAAAATTAAATATAAAATTTGATGGAAAATTCAATTAGGTATGTAAAAAAAAAGGTCTATGTAGGTGTGAACATCTCACGACTTTCCTAATCTACAGGGTGTTTGGCTATAAATGGGACCCCTGAATATGGTGGGTAGCTGAGATCAAATGGAACATTTTTTACGAAATTCGTTAGTGAGCCAGACGAAGTGTAGCCAAGTTACAGGGTGGAGAAGGTCATTTTTGAACCACTTTCAACGTCGCTTAGTGGGTTCAGTGTGACCCGACAAAAATAAGATGGACACTAAATCCTAGTTTTTGATGGCGGTGATTTCAAATATGCCATCAAAATTAAAAAAAACAAAAGCAAAATGAGGGAAAACCAGAAAAGTGATTAATATTTTTTGTTTGTTCTTAAAAATGATTCGATCTGAAAAGAGCGTCTCCTCCTAATACTTTTTGTGTAAAAAAAAAAATTGAAAAATCGAACAAAAAATTGAATTCCCATGGTAAGAGAAAACCACGAAAATGATCCGATTAGGATGAAAGTTTAGTAATGGGCTCCATTTAAAGTCCTGAACACAACTACTGTCAAATTAGATTTTCGAAAAAAGAGCGTCAACCAAAATGGCAGCCAACCATCAACCAAAATGATTTTAAGAGTACCTGAGCATGGAAAATGTAATCTGAACTCAGATTAAGAAAGAAAAAAAAATCGAAAAAAAACACATCTAAACTAGCACAATATCAAGGTAACATTCATCAGAAAATATTCTAGAAAATATAAAAATTCACAAATTGTTTTTTTCTTTTTTTTTTATGATATATCCTTTTAAAAAATCTGAACTCATAATTCCATTTGCTATACTCGACTGTCATAACGAAAAAAAAGACTAAAAAATCAAACAATTTCAGGTTTTCCCCCATTTGCTATTGTTTTTTAAAATTTTGATGGCATATTTAAAATCATCGCCATCAAAAACTAGCATTTAGTGGCCATGTTCTTTTCCTTCGGTCACACAGAACCCACTATGCGACGTTGAAAGTTGTTCAAAAATGACCTTCTCCAGCCTGTAATTCGGCAACGAAGCGTCTGGCTCACTAACGAATTTCGAAAAAAATGTTCCATTTGATCTCAGCTACCCACTTTATTCAGGGGTCCCATTTATAGCCAAACACCCTGTATAAATAAGAAAGTAAGTATTGTAATGGGCTGAAAATTCGGTGTGCACTTTTCAATGCCTTAACACATTCTGAGGTCAACAGCGCCCACATCTCGAATTTAAGCCATTGGTCATAGTTTTTTTATTCAAAAATCTCTGTTTCCAGTAAATGTAAATATCGTGAAGTTCTATATTTATAATTATAATATCTACATATCAAATTTCAAGTCTCTGGCAAAAATCGGCAGAAATTGCGAACGGTAGATCGGAATTCAATCGACACTGATTGAATTGCGCAATTCATTTATAAAATAGATATGTATTAGGCACCAAATTTTAATTTCTAGCTCTCCCCGTTCTCTTTCTAGCCGGGATTAACTAAATCAACTAAAAGACGCCAACAGTAACTTTGATTTCAACCAAAGTCTCTAGCACTTGCCGTTCTTGAGATGTTTTGTTCACCGACAGACACATACGCCGACCAATGACTGAAACTCGAGATTTGGACTCATGGTACCTCAGAACGTGATGTTGGGGCATTAAAAACTCGACATCGATAATTTCAGCCCATTATACTACTTTCCTTTTTATAGGATAGGGAATGTAAAGATGAAAGTTGACCTTGATATAACCTTGATGGATAAGGTTTAAAGATCTACCAAGGTCACCTCAATGTGTTCTTGTACCCAGTGATGAAGTGACATATTGGTGATCACCAATTGCGAATGCTGGAACCGTTTCATCTTGTATGAAATAAAAGCTACCATAAGAACCCCATCAAAAAGGAATATTTCTTTTTTCGAAAATTAAATACGATTCCGAGAAAAAATAGTGATTAGAGAAATT
>CM022878.1:26902279-26924310 GCA_012654025.1 Pachypsylla venusta | reverse complement strand
GGGTACTCAGCTAGTATATAATTATATATATATTTACATCTTGCTATTATTACAACGTCCGTAATGCAATACGCAAAGCAAATTTATTTTACTAAAAATTTAGTTCCAAATGTATCCGCCAGGCTAACTATTTTTAAAGTGTGGCTTTTTTTTTAGAGACCTCCTTTTTGTCATACCTACCTATTACAAAAATTTCATTTTTCAATTACCTAAATTTTTGGCTAGAAAATCTACAATGGACATGTCATAGACAATATTCAACCTTTATTGGTCGAAGAGATATTAATTGGTAGAAAGAATATTAAACCTTTATTGATCAAAGGGATATTAACCCTAGCATTGCGAAGGGGGGTGTACAAAGTACCCGCGTTTTAGCAAAAAGCTTATAGTAATCAAATTATGATACTTATTTTAATGAGACCTTTAATAATTGTCACAAACAATATTTTCCATCATAGTATATAAAAATATGTATGTTGTAAGACTTCTAAGGGATAATATTGAAGCCAAACTTTTGGCGCGGGTACTTTATACAATGCATGGTACCAATACATTGATTGTCTAAAGCTACAATTAAAAGGTACCATAAATTGTCTAAAGTGTCGAATTATGTATCACCTGCAAGAAATAAGTGTGTGTAAACACTGTCAGAAGACATTTATTTGTGTGGGATGTCAGGAAGGACAAAGTTCTGGTTCAGAATAGATTTCCTAGGGTCTAGCGATTTTTTTTTATTTTCATTTACATTATATTATTCCTGGGATTTAAATTTATTTTTATGTAAGATAATAATTGATTTAGTTTATATTTTTTTAGTTTTTAATAAAGTAATAGAGAGTTATTGTAATAAAAAAAATCATTTTATCCTTTATTTTGTTTGCGGGTACTTTGTACCCCCTTGGCAATGCACTTAATTGAATAGAGCTTGGCAATCCTGGGGTTAAAGCTTTATTGGTCGCAGATATTAACCCTTAATTGGTCGAAGGGATATTAATTAACCCTTGATTGGTAGACAGGATATTAAACCTTTATGATCGAAGGGATATTAACCCTTGATTGGTGGAAGGGATATTAAACCTTTAATAGTATAAGAGATATTAACCCTTGATTGGTCGAAGGGATGTTAACCCCTGGTTGGTCGGAGGGATATTATTAACCCTTTATTGGTGGAAGAGATATTATCCCTTGATTGGTCAAAGAGATATAAACCCTTATTCGAAGGAATATGAAATTAGAAAATAAATAAGAACACAAAATTTAAAGACAAAAATATGTATAATTATATTTACAACTGAGAAAGTGTAAGTTGGATTCATACAATAAAGAGTTCCGCACTGGCGATAAAATATTCATTAGGGTGCCCGCAGTCAGTCGCATACTTACTCATCTTATCGCATAGCACATTATTATGTTCGCATATATGCAAGAAAAAATAAGCACACTGGGAGTGTGCTAATTGCTAAGAAATGTGCATTTGTTTTTCCCTTGCTTCTAAAAACCATGTGCGATATGCTATAAGTAAGTAAGCGGCTACCTAGGAGCACCCTTAATGATTATAAAGAACAGCTTTCGATTTGGATGTCTCGTAAAACTGGTGATAAGATAAGTAAGGTTCTGGGGAGAAATTTTCGCACATACTTTGTCGAAGTTTGGAGAAGAAATGATTCTATCCTGGAACACCAATATACACCTAACGACAAAACAAACATCTATAACCATGGAGATTCTTTGAGTCCATTGTGGTTTTGCCTAGCATTAAATCCGCTTCCCAAAATGTTTAATAGAACGAAAATAGGATACGCCTTAAACAACCAAGTGAAACTCACCATCTCACACCACATTTATACATGGATGACTTGAATCAACTAAAAGAACTGAAAGATCTCCAGGGATATATGTATGTAGTTTAGGCTTGACAAATGCAAGGTGATAAATATCGATAAAGGAAAGTGCCAAACCGAAATTCAACTAGCAGATGGAGGATTGATTGAGTCAATGAATGAACGAGATCTTTATAAATAACTGGGATATCACCAAGCTAGATCAATTGACCAAGAAAGTACGAAAGAGACTTTAACTGAGGAATGCATTAATAGAATACATAGAATATGTCGATCAGAGTTAAATAGTAAGCACCTCTTCAAAGCCATCAACACGTTAGATATACCTATTCTGACATACTCAAAACTATTGTTACAAGAAAAATAATATTGGATTTACAATGGAAAAATAGACGGAAAGACGAAGAAAAAAAAAACAGATGGAAAATATACGTTTATAACGTTTGTTAATGTTTTTGAATTTTTCCACCAAATTTACCAAATCCGATTCACCGATAAGACAAATGTTGCCACTTATACATTTGATTGTTCACAGTGGGACTGTTGGATTAGGGACAAAATGTGGCATTTATCGTATTTAGGTACTTGATGACTTCTTTGCTTCCAAAAATCATTTTATCTGGTGTAAATCTAAATTGCCCCTTCCGTCTGCATACTCTCCAGAATTTCTAGGGGGGAGGGGCAGCTGCCCCCCTTCCTACGCCCATGGACACACTTCATCACACTATGTGGCAAAATACCATACATCTGGCATTTTTCACCTGGCAAAAGCACTAAACTTCCATGACACCAATACCTGGATTTCGATTTCAAAATCCAAACAAGACCATCGACAAATTCCGGCATGTTTTATTTTTCAATTGTGAACGCGCAATGATATTCTCTTCATACTTTGATACTCTCCTTCTTTCTCTTTATTCTGTTCCAATTTCCCAAGTACCAGTTTTACTCTGCTCTATTTAAGTAGGTGAAAAAAAACAATACCTTTTTTCAATTTTTTTTTTTTTTTAATTAGTAGTAAAAAAGGTGTACATATTTGGATTCAGGCATAGCTGCATCTTAGGGTGACCATACGTTTCGCTTTCAGACTTATAAGTAGTACCTACACCAAAAAGATAGAATTCCGATACGGACATAGGGTATCAAAATCTCACAAATTTCTGAAAAAATACGATCTTATGTTGACATTTGACTCGAGTTGCAAAAAATTTTAAAGTGTGAACACAGCGAAAATTTCTTTTCAATGGAACAAGTAGAGGACAGTGCGTAAAATAGTAGGGGGAAATGGGGTCAAGTTGAATTGTAAATTTTTATTATCGGTTTAAAATTAAAAAAAGAAAATAATTCATTTCAACGAACTTTTGTGTGTAAACGAATAAAATATTTTATAAAATAGGTATTAAAACATAAAACCTTTGATTTTTCGTCCAAATTAATAAAACCTTGGATTTTCCCTCAACAGCCTCAAAAACCTCTGAAATCAGCGGGAACCTTTGACTCTGACAACACTGCCAGATCGCGATAATTAGTGTGCGGCATATGACAGAGAATCCTGGAAGAAAAAAATCCCTTTTTCCCAAATCCCACCACTTTTAATCCCATGATATACTTAATATTTTTCCCCTTTTTAATCACAGTGTCGTGCTCATTTTAAAATTGTTCAAAAATGATTTGTTACTCTGTAAAAATAAAGCTTGAGACAAACCACGTGTAATTGGTATACACATACCATCAACTTCAATTCCACGTTCTTCAAATGAAGGTAAATAAATCCCCTGTTTTACTGGTTCAATGGATGACATAAATTTTGATAAGCATAATTGTTCTTTCTTATTATTGTATTTGATTTTCCTTGCTCCTCGTCTCTTGAATAAATCTCCTGAGCTGCCAGCTACTGTATTCAAAATTTCATCATCTTGTCTGCTCTCATTTCAGCTAGTGATATTCTTCCGGCTTTTCTCTTAATTTTAGAATCGCCTTGCTGTAAAATGCCCAAGTTTTGTTCTTGTTCCTTTTTACGGGATGAGTCACTCGATGCATTAGCTATTTTGTCTCCTTTGCTAATATTCTGTTTATCTAAGTAACTAGGAGGAGCTTTTTTTACTTGTTCATGTAATATATCATATATCTCATAATGACCATTTTTGATGAGATTCTTTAAATATTTTGTTTTGTTTCCCTCTTTATCAAAACAAAGGTTGTGCAATCGTTTAAAAATAGAGCAGACATGAATTCCTACTCCATGTAGTATCCTAGATAAATCTTTCGGCGTAAAAAGCTTTTTCTCGTCTAAGAAGTGATTTAAATAACTTTCTTCATTAAAACAAACTTTATGAAAGTTTCTTAAAATAAAAGTTGCATTATTTCCCGCCATAGATAATATATTAGATAAATCATTTGGCGTAAAACCTGCCTTACGAAAGTCACTTAAAAGCTGTGTTTCGTTTTCTTTTTCATCAAAACAAACATCATGAACATTTTTTAAAGCAGAGCAAATATTATCTCCTGCTCCATGCAATATCTTAGATAAGTTACTCAGCGTAAAACTTTCTTCCTCGCTTAAGAAACGATTTAAGTATCTTTTTGTGTCTCCTATAAAACAAAAATCATGAAACTTCTTCAGACTCTTTTCTAAATTATTCTTTGCTCCACTCAACATACTACATAAATTACCCGGCCTAAAACCTAACTTACAGAAATCATCTAAAAGTTTTGTTCTTTCTCTTTTCTCATTAAAGCAAACCCTATGCAATCTTTTTAAGATAGAAGAAGCACGCGCTCCTGCTCCACATAATGCAGAGGATAAGTTACTTGGCTTAAAGCCTGCTTTATAGAAATCATGTAAAAGTTTTTTTTTTTTTCCTTCATTATTAAAACAGACATTATGCAATTCTTCAAAAGCACATCTAGCTCTAGTTCCTGCTTTACTTAAAATACCGGATAAGTTACTTAGCTTAAAGCTTTTTTCTCCATCTTTCTCCTCAATAAAAAAGTGCTTCAAATGCTGTTTTATATTTCCTTGCTCATCAAAAAAAGTATCAAATAGTTCTTTAAAAGCTTTAGAAGCATTAGCTCCTGCTCCATGCAGAATACTGGATATACTAGCTAGACTCATTCCTTCTTTTTCTAAAATTTTTAAACATTGAGTTTTATTTCCTTTTTTATCAAACCACAGATCATGCAAGCTTTTGAAAGCTGCTGCAGCATTAGTTCTTGATCCACCTAAAATACTGGACATATTAGTTAGATCTATCCCTCTTTCTTCCAGAATTTTTAGATGTTGAGTTTTATTTCCTTTCACGTCAAACCACAGATTATATAAGCCTTTAAATGCTTCTGTAGCATTAGATCCTACTCCATGCAAGATATTGGACATAATAGTTAGACTTATCCCTTCTTCTTCTAGAGCCTTCAGATATTGAGTTCTATTCCCATCTTTATCAAACCAAAGATTATATAAATCTTTAAATGCATTTGTGGCGTTAGATCCTACTCCATGCAAAATACTGGACATATTAGTTAGATCTATTCCTTCCTCTTCTAGAGTTTTCAGATATTGAGTTTTACTCCCACCTTCATCAAACCACAGATCATATAAGCCTTTAAATGTGTTTGTAGCATTAGATCCTACTCCATGCAAAATACTAGATATATTAGTTAAATCTATTCCTTCCTCTTCTAGAGTTTTTAGATATTGAGTTTTATTCCCACCTTCATCAAACCACAGATTATATAAGCCTTTAAATGCCGTTGCAGCATTAGCCCCAGCCCCACTTAAAATACTGGACATATTAGTTAAATTTATTTTTTCTTCTTCTAGAGTTTTTAAATATTGTGTTTTATTCCCATCTTTATCAAACCACAGACCATATAAGCCTTTAAACGCTGTTACAGCATTAGCCCCAGACCCACTTAAAATACTGGACACATTAGTTAAATTTATTTTTTCCTCTCCTAGAGTTTTTAAATATTGTGTTTTATTCCCATCTTTATCAAACCATAGATCATATAAATCTTTAAACGCCGTAGATACTTTAGCTCTTGCTCCACTTAAAATACTAGACATGCTAGCCAAATTTACTCCTTCTTTCTCTAGAGTTTTTAAATATTGAGTTTTATTTCCTTCTTCATCAAACCACAGATCATGTAATTCTTTAAACGCTGTGGGAGCTTTGCCTCTTGTTCTATTCAAAATACTAGTTATATTAGCTAGATTTATTCCTTCTTTTTCTAGGTTTTTTATATATTGAGTTTTGTTTCCTTCTTCATCAAACCATAGATCATATAAGCCTTTAAATGCTGTGGGAGCTTTACCTCTTGCTCCGCCTAAGATACTGGACACACTAGTTAACCTTATTCCTTCTTTTTTCATGACTTGCAGATATTTTTTTCCTTCTCCTCTAATTAAAAAATCTAAGAACTGATGAGATGCAGATATACTTTCTCCGCCAACAACACTTTTAGCAAATTTAGTTTCTTCAATATTGTTTTTATTTTGAATTTCCTGGTAACTAGATCTATTATTTTTTATATCTCCCAGAAGCTTTTTCATTATTTCTTCTGTAATAGAACCAAACTCATATGATTCTAACCAACGTAACGCCATTTCATGCAATTCTTCATAATTATATGGAACAATAGATTTATCTATCTCATTTCTAATAATACTTTTTACACTTTCCCTATTAGGTTGATCAACTGCAAACATTAGCTTATCTAAAAATTTCTCTTTTATTTCTTTTTCATTGGAAAGTTTTCCTTGTTCTTTTTGCAAAGACGGTAGAAGTGTTAACAAACTTAAAATCTTTTTTCTTGTTGTCTCTTCTTGCGAAATTTGATAAAGACCATTCTCATTTATACATGAACAATCTTTTAAAATTTTATATTCTTTTTTTTCAATAATAGTATCAAATTTCAAAGGATAAAAATCTCTAGATTGCCCTTTTTTTAATCTCTTTTCTTCTGTAAGGTCTAGACCCATACTAGTATAGACAATAAAATATTCTATATTGTTATTCTTTTTTGATTCTTCAATAAAAAGAGCAAAATACTTATCAATAGAAAACGTATTCTTTCCCTTCTGTTGTTTGGATGGAAATAAATTACTATAATCAATACTAATATCTGAATTATGAGCTTTTATATAAGTGATTTTGTCTTCATAATGAAGAGTAATGTCATTAGATATACCATAGCTTTTTTCTGCAAAATTTATGGAAAATATGTTTTTATGCAAGAACATACCATGTAAAAAGGACAATAGCAAATTGAACTCATATTCAAATTCAGGTATATAATTTACTATCTTCTTAAACCTTTTATCCTTTTCTAGAAATGCTGAATCACATAATATCTTTTCTTGTAATGCTATATAATCGACTTGAGCTTTGCTATTCTTTTTTATTTCATTTTTAATAATGTTGTTTAGTTCTTCTCTATTAGGTTGATTAACTGCAAATACTAATTTATCTAAAAATGCTTCTTTTACTTCTCTTTCACATTCCTGAGAAAATTCCCTTTCTTTCATTACTTTTTGCATAGCGGGTGAAAATTCTAATCGCTTCAAAAGTTCTCCTCTTGTTGTTTTATTTTGTGAAAACTGATAAAAGCCACGTCCTTGTATATTATCGTTTGTAAACAAAAAGTCTTTTAAAATGCCACATCCTTCTATATTCATGCTATCAAATTTTAAAGGATAAAATTTTCTGGATCGCCTTTTTTTTAGTTCCTTTTCTTCCGTAAGATCTAAGCCTGAATTAGTATAGATAATAAGATATTCTATATTATTTGATGAACTATCTAGCTTAGAGATCCGATGTTTAACAAAACTATTAAAGCAATTATCAATAAAAGAACCTCGTTTCTCTTTAATAAACAATCTAGCATAACCAATATCATTATCTGTGTAATATTTGTCTACATTTTCTATTTGTATATGAATAGACTTCTTTTCGTAACGAAGAACAATACTACTAAACTTGTCGATTTCAGAATCTTCAAACGCTAATGACAATGAAGGGTATTTATGTATATACATAGACTTTCTAAGTAAGCAAAGCACAGACAAGTCTAACCGATACATAAGTTCAATCAAATGACGAGGAGTGAACCGCTTAGTTTGAAAAGTATTATCCAACTCATCCTTTCCAGGTGTATACTGTAAAGCACTAGGAAGTTCTGAATCTTCATTACTAGTAACATTTATATCAATGTGTGCTCTTTTTGGTACCTTACTATCTTTGTCCGTAACAGAGCGCTTACGTTTTCTAGAGCTTGCACCAATTTCACGATTTTCCTTACTTGAACTTCTTGAATAACTACTTTGTTTGTGTGAGGAATTTTCAATGCCTCGCAATGGTACAGAAATGCAAGATTGAGAAATACTGTTTAAGTTTAAACCTATCACATTACCATAAGCTTTTTCTCTAGAAACTTTTTTGCTTCTCTTTATATCCTTTTTAATATTACTAAGAAGTGGCACAAAATGGTTCCTGTAATTCACTATATAAATAATATTATTACCTCTACCTACCTTACCTTTAGTGACATGTACTCCATCTATTTCTTCATCTCTCAATTCTATAATCCTAATTTTTACGCTATACTTTTCACATATCATTTTTCCTTCAATTTCAGATCTTCCCCATATAGCGTTTTCCAATTTTAGGACTTTTAATTCTGAATCAGAGTTTGCGCCTCCAATGTCTTCTGCAGTAAATTCAATACGTGGAATATATTCACAAAGTTTTTCACCCTCTCTTTTTAAAGCATCATCCAGCCATGAGCCTTTTTCTTGATTGACTTGTTGTGCATATTGCTTACAACTTTCCCGTAAAGACTTTACACTAAATCCTCGACTACCTGTAATCAGACCTTTATCTTTTAACTCGTTCAATCCTTGAGCTACGGAGTCAAAAAAACAATCCCCTTCAACCACAGCAGCTCCAATCTTAAAGCCCTCAGGTAATCCCTTTCTTAATGCATCTAAAAGTAGATTAAGCTTCTCTTTTTCCACATCATCCTTTACATTTTTTATCTGACTAAAAATGGAAATAGGCTCTCTAGTAATAAACTTTTCTAGAGCAACGCCATCAGATGATAGATCTAATCCAAACATATTAAGCCCACTATATTAAACCTATAGCATATATAGCAGCAAAAATTATTAAAGCAAGTTACTCTTTTATTTATGGCTAATAACATCACTTTCATTAGTATGTATGTTCTTGTCTTCTATTATTAAATAGGTATTATAATTTAACTTTTACACAACTAACAAGCAAACTCTTGGAGTAAAGAATTTCACTTTAATTAGTATCTATGTTCGTATCTTCTATTATTAAATAGATAATATAATTTAACTTTTACACAACTAACAAGCAAACTCTTGGAGTAAAGAATTTCACTTTAATTAGTATCTATGTTCGTATCTTCTATTATTAAATAGATAATATAATTTAACTTTTACACAACTAACAAGCAAACTCTTGGAGTAAAGAATTTCACTTTAATTAGTATCTATGTTCGTATCTTCTATTATTAAATAGATAATATAATTTAACTTTTACACAACTAACAAGCAAACTCTTGGAGTAAAGAATTTCACTTTAATTAGTATCTATGTTCGTATCTTCTATTATTAAATAGATAATATAATTTAACTTTTACACAACTAACAAGCAAACTCTTGGAGTAAAGAATTTCACTTTAATTAGTATCTATGTTCGTATCTTCTATTATTAAATAGATTATATAATTTAACTTTTACACAACTAACAAGCAAACGCTTGGAGGAAAGAATTTCACTTTAATTAGTATCTATGTTCGTATCTTCTATTATTAAATAACGTAAACTGCCCTAATTTCGACCATCCTCCTAAAATTGACCACTTCACATTTTTAAAATTTCCTGCTAAACAATGTTAACTACAAGTAAACCAGCCACACATTTAGAATCCCAATTATGTGCCCCACCTGGTGGTTACCTGTTGAACTATGTGGCGCTATTTTTTTTTGTTTTTATTCAGTGTTAAGTAAACAAACAGACAAGAAGCGCGGATTTCGTAGTTCGGAATGTCAGTTTTTTGGATGAGAAGAAATGTGAATATTTAGTGAAGCAACAATGTGAAAAGGTAAGGGACATGTTTTTTGGTTATAATATTTACTACTTTAGTTTTATTTAATTTAGTCTTTTATTTATTTGGATCACAAATTCAATTATAACGAAAAATAAAGTGGTCAAAATTAGGAAGTCTGAAATTCCATTTAGTTCCTAATTTCGACCAATGGTCAAAATTAAGCACAAAAAATGGAATTGAAATATATCTTTTGTGTTAATTTATAATGAAAATAAAAAGTGGAACTATGCTTTCTTTTAAAGATATCATCCCATTTTATCTATAAACTAAATTTCGACCTACAGAAAGTATTTTCAATTTTAAGTTAAATTAATATTTTGTCAGTAGGTCGGAATAAGGTACAACCTATTGATTCAATGTAGCCGAATTTCGACCTACCAAGATAAGATTGTTAAGCAATAAAAAAAAAATTAAATTGATTGAATCGATATGGTGAACTAGAGCAATTGAACACATGAATCTATGTCTAGATTAATAAAAATACCTGTTTACGCTTTTTGTTTCAGCTTTAACGAGATGTCATCTACTAAAAAGAAATACACCAAGGAAGCAGTAGCATCTGCCCTCCATTCTATAAGAACAAATGCTCTCAGTTTGTTTAAAATAAACATAAGTTTAAAATACCCAAAACTACCCTTTGTGATTACTTGAATGAAAATCATCCTGGTAAGGTTGGTGCTCCAACTGTTCTCACTAACCAAGAGGAACAGCTTCTCATCCAATGGATTATTGATATGGGAGAAAGAGGCTTCCCAGTCAGCAAAAGCCAAATTATTGAAAGTGTTGGCAATCTTGTTAAAAACTGAAGTAGAGAAAATCCTTTTAAAGATGGAAAACCCGGAGACAAGTGGTATGCCGGATTTGTGAAGAGGCACTCTGAAGTTTCCACTAGAACTCCCCAAAAATTAACCACAGCACGAGCTCGTGTCACTGAAAGTGATATTAGAAAATGGTTTGATACTGTTCAAAGCTATTTAGAAAGAGAAAACTTGATGCATGTGTTAGATGACCCAACAAGAATATTTAATGCTGATGAGTATGGATTCTATTTGTCACCAAAAGAGAAACAAGTATTAGTTAAGAAAGGGCAGTCAAAAGTATATTCTCGAGTAGCGAATGATGAAAAAGAATGTCTGACCGTGCTTTTAACTGTCAGTGCTGCTGGAACACTTGCACCACCCATGGTTTTGTTTCCATACAAGAGAAGAATTCCATCTTCGATTCACGCCAAATATCCTAAAGGTTGGGGCATTGGTCACACAGACAATGGCTGGATGACAGGCGAAGCCTTTTATGAATATATGACCAGTTATTTTCAACCATGGCTGGAAAAAAGCAATATTCAACTTCCAGTGATTTTTTTCTTAGGCGGACATTCATCTCATATTAACTTGCACATTGCTGAATTTTGTAAAGAAAAACAAATAATCCTTACTGCCTTTTACCCTAATGCAACACACTGCCTGCAGCACTTAGACGTTGGAGTTTTTTTCCCTTTGAAGTCTGTTTGGCGTCTTGGCGAATGAACCATTTAGGGCTAAGGCTTCAAAGGGAAGATTTTGGTCGTCTATTAGAAATAGCGTTGGCAGATGGTGTAACCATTGAAACAGTTCAAAATGCATTTAGAACGTGTGGTACCTATCCTTTTTCTAAGGATAGTATTGATTATTCGAAATTAATCAAACCAGCTGAAGAACCAATACATCAAAACTCAATACATCAAGAAGTTGCAAATGCTACCAGCTCATTTCAAAGAGAAATAGAAAACAGATTAGGATCCCATCTAACAACAAAATTTAAATCATGTGGCGAGGTCTGGAACGGCAACGTGGAATTTAAGGAGCTTTTTGAATTTTGGAGATCAGTAGCCAGCAACATACCATACAAATCAGGCACTGCAAATGCGAGTCATATTTCGCAATTAAGTGTGGAAGTCCCTGATGTTAGTTTAAACATAGACGATCTATTTGAAGCAAACAATGACATGATTGAGGCAATTGTTGAAGATGGAATTCTCAATTTCGTATCAAGCCAGACTAATACTATTCAATCAAGTCCAACCCTGCCAACTTCTTCAGATATTAAAAATCAAACCACTCAACGCTCTCCAAATGTTCAAAATCAAGGCATTCAACGCCCCCCGAATATTCAAAATCAAGGCATTCAAAGCTCTCCAAATGTTCACAATCAATGCATTTATCGCTCTCCAAACATTCAAAATCAAGGCAGTAAACCCTATCCAAACATTCAAACTCAAGCCAGTCAACCATATCCAAACATTCAAAATCAAAGCATTCAATCCTATTCTGATGTTCAAAATCAATCTATTGAACCAGCTGAAACCATTCAAAACACAACAGAAAAAGGAATAGAGCTTTCAAAGGGATATCCAACACCTTTTAAAAATGTATTATTTTGGCCGGATAGGAAAGTGTTGATAAAGAAAAAGAAATCAAAGACATATCAAAACACAAAAATAAGACCAACTGTTGCTATCAATGAAGAGTTCATAAATCAAGAAAGAAAGTTAAGTGAAGAAAAGAAGTAGAAAGAAGAAGAAAAGCTGAAAATAACAGAAGAACGAAACAAAAAGAAGAAAGATAAAGAATTATTGAAGAAGAGCAAACAGAATACTAAACACAATAATTGTTCAGATCATGAGGAATTTGATGATGAAGATGATGATGAGGAATCCGTTTTCTTTGAAGAAAATAAAATCAAAAAGTGCAAACCAAATGAAATTGATAAAGGAGATTTTGTAATAGTGGACTATGAAGGTGAATTTTTCCCCGGCCAGATTTTGGAGGCTCAAGGGGAGACTTATAAAATCAAGACCATGTGCATGAGTCAGGCAAATTGGAAATGGCCTGAAAAAGATGATCTGCTGCTAATGTTAGAGACATAGTGATGAAAATCCGACCTCCTGAACTATTAAATAGCCGAGGTGTATATCAAATCCCTGAGATTATAGAGCTAAGATATAAGAAGTAAACTCTTAGGAACACAATATTCTCTCTTTTTTTATTTACCCACATAGTTACCTAGGTAGCTCGTTTTTTACAATTTTTAAATAAATCTGAAATTTAAAAAAAATATAAATATTGTGGTTTCTTATTTCATAGATTACCGCAGATAATATTTAATTATGAAAGCTAAAATTGAACCATTTCTAGCTTCCTTTTCAACACCAAAGTTTTATAGGTCGGAATTAGGTAGGTGAGTGGTCGAAAAAAGGAAATCCCGACATTTATGGTCGAAATTGGGAACAATCATAATGTTTCCATCTTTTGTCATAACAGTTGAAAAATTAATATTTACCTTTAAAACTTACTAGAATACTTCTTAATAAAATTAAATTTCAATGTTTTTTTTTAGTAACTGCCAAAATCTGGGAGTTGATTGGCGTAATTGACCCTTTAGCATACATGTTTTAGTAATTGAATCCTTATAGAGGTCGAAATTAGGGCAATTTACGTTAGATAATATAATTTAACTTTTACACAACTAACAAGCAAACGCTTGGAGTAAAGAATTTCACTTTAATTAGTATCTATGTTCGTATCTTCTATTATTAAATAGATAATATAATTTAACTTTTACACAACTAACAAGCAAACGCTTGGAGGAAAGAATTCCAATTTTCCAATTTCAAATCCTTCCAAGATCGCGGTTAGTGTGCGTCATATGACAGAGAATCCTGGACAGAAAAAAATCCCTTTTTCCCAAATCCCACCACTTTTAATCCCATAATATCCTTAATATTTTTCCCCTTTTTAATCGCAGTGTCGTGCTCAAGCAAGATTGTTTATGAAGGCATGGCCGTAAAAACGTTTCCTGACCTGTCTAGAGGGGTTTAAATATGTCAATAAAGCTAACAAGTAAACATAAAAAGTTAAAAACAAAACAAAAAAGACGGCCGGAGAGTCGGAGAGATATTGTAAATTGCATGGGAAAAATCCCGCGTTCCCGAAAATCCCTCCATTCTTTTCCAGAATTCTCTGTCAGGTGCCGCTTTCCGATAATTTAAAAATAAATATTCAAGTACAAAGTTTCAAAGCTAAAGAAAAATTTGCATGTCGATTTAATGTACCTATTTATTTTAATTGAATCATATTTTCTAATTAAATATTTTAATAAATATTAGTTAGGATCTCACCGTTTGTCAATCAGAATAAAATAAAAATAACCCTACTCTCAGGTAATTTCTACTGTAACTGTAATAATTTCTATGATGTCAGGATCTTTCTATTTCCCGGATTTGAAAATGAAGTCATTTGAAAATGTTTCCCAACTAAATTAATTACATTAATACTGTTGTTGATAGGTATATCTACCGACCATATCTATTAAGGTCAGTTGCAGGGTTGTACAACCTCTCAACGGGTGCGGATACAGTCCCCAGTTGAGGGGGGGACGATCGAATTATAATGGATGTTTTGAACTTACCGGTTTGGCGTTTAGATAAGGCCTCAGCCAACGATCATACCACGTTGAATACTCCAGTTCCCGTCAGATTACTGAAGTTAAGCAATGTCCGGCGTGGTCAGTACTTGGATGGGTGACCGCTTGGGAACACCACGTATCGTTGGCTCTTTTTCCCGGACCAACCCCGGCTGGGTGAGGTCAATGTGGGTAGCTGGTTGGCAAGTTTTCAGCAAATGGAGGGTAATACCCCCGTCTTGAATGACCAATAGCTGTTAAAGAGACGTTAAGCCAA
Source organism: Pachypsylla venusta (assembly GCA_012654025.1). Classification (NCBI taxonomy): domain Eukaryota; kingdom Metazoa; phylum Arthropoda; class Insecta; order Hemiptera; family Aphalaridae; genus Pachypsylla; species Pachypsylla venusta. Next base: position 26,909,614 of record CM022878.1, on the reverse strand, counting down.
ATTAAAAAAAAAAAAAAAAAAAAATAAGGCTTAGGGTCGACCCTTTCTTCGATGAATAGTGGACTGATTGATGAAGTTTATGTTTATTTAATGGATATTTTATTATAATTATTAATTTATAACGATTAAAAACACATGTGAAAAATTACATTTAAACACTTAGCGATTTTAAGTTATATGAATGCTGTGCGCTCTCAAATTTACAATTTGATGAGCCTAACGTTGTAATTGAAAGATATCTGTTCGGAGCAGATCTTATGTTATACCGAGAGACAATTTGAAATACTGATGCTAGGAAGGGAACTGGATGAATGCTGTGCGCTCTCAAATATCCGGCAGCTTATCTTATCACGCTATTTGTCATGATGCCAAATACATATTTTTTTTTACTTCAAACAGTGTGATAGATAAATGTATTTGATCATATTCCCTATTTGGTTGAATTTGACCAAACATCAAACTGTCAAATTTGTCCAAATAATCTGATATGGTTTAAATGCATGACAAACACGTCTATCATTGTTTGATCGTTTTTGAAAACTATTTTCTTCTTTTTCTTTTCTGTGGCTGGGGCCTTAGCGACCATAAGCTTTCTCAACAGCCTCTGTCTTGGGCAATTTTTTTTTTTATTTATTATTTCATTAATCTTTCTGTGCACTTTTTGATATTTCTGTGTACGCTCAAGTCCCCGATTATCGAAAATACGCAAGTGAAAAAAGAAAAGAAATTAACTTTCGATCAGAAATCGTATTGGAAAACAGGGTTGGCATAAAAAACGTTTTTTTTTTTTTGTTTAAAACATGTTTAAAACAAAATAAAACACTGTTTAAAACATTTTAAACAGTGTTTAAAACGTTTTAAACCACAGAATGACCATCAATATTCTGTGTTTTAACATAAAAATTACTCTATAAAATACAATTTCACTTCCGCAATATGCAAGTTTTTTGTATAAAATTATGGATAATCGATATTGGGGGAATTTTTTTATTCAATCAGATGATGTCGTCATATATGTGGTGTGAAATTTGATATCAATGACGTCATCATCCATTTGACACAACGGCGTTGAGTTTAGTGCATAGTTTGGTGGAAAAAAAATCCCCCATTGATATCGATAGTTAATCCGTGAGTTGTTTTCATTTGCCAAACTCAACGGCGATGAGTAAAGTGACGTATCTCTTTCTCTCTCACTCCCATTGTAATTGGTACCTATTTGCTTTCTCTTTCTATATGACGACATCATATATAATTTAAAATCAGATGATGTCGTCATATAGAAAGAGAAAGCAAATAGGTACCAATTACAATGAGAGTGAGAGAGAAAGAGATACAACGCCGTTGAGTTTGGCAAATAAAAACAACTCACAGATTAAATAAATAATTATCGATATCAACGGGAGAGTTTTTTTCCACCAAACTATGCACCAAAATCAACGCCGCGCCGTTGGGTAAAATATCAGTTGATGACGTCATTGATATCAAATTTCACACCACAAGCGTTTTTTTATTAGGGCGTTGAATTTATGTCGGTTGTTGCTCAACACCTCGCTAGACATTTAGTAGCCACCAAATGACCGTTACAAAATATTTTTTCTAAGCAACTTGTCCTCCTTGTTAGGAAATAATTGTATAGTGCAAATTATGGTATAAAGGACAAGGTAGGCCACACGCAAAACCAAAACTCGTCCTTTTCTGCTCATAATTTCATCCGGGTTGCTCGTAAGAGGAGGTACCATTCGAGATAGAAAAAAAACATAGTGTTTAAAACAGCTAAAAAAAAAAAAAAAAAAAATTTAAACAGGTTTAAAACAAAATGTAACCCCTATGTTTAAAACAGTTTGTTTTAAACATAGGGGTTGGAAAAGGAGAAAATATGAAAATTATATTCATTCCAGATAAGTATATTCAAAATTATATTATATTCAGGTAAAATTATATTCATTACATATCTGATTGCTATGGTATAATACATAAGAAATAAAAAATGGCAAATAATTTTATTTGTCCCATCAAATAGTGTGATAGGATCACAAATATATACCAACCACACAATTTATCAAATTAATAGTGTCAATATTTGGAATCATGACAAATAGTGTGATGCGACCTTGAGAATTCCTGGGGGGGGGATGGACCCAACCATCGTGAGGACATACTAGTTGTAGGGCTGCAAGAGGTACATACCTAGCTTTGTCGACGTTCAGGCCAAGAACAGGTTGCAATTGTCAGCACCATAACTATATAGTTGAGTGATTGTTGTCACACCTCTATTGCGGGATAACTTTCTAATAAATTTATTGTATTTTCAGAGCACAATCAAGATACCAGCTTTAACAAAATATAAACCAATTGGATCCATAGTTAGTACAAAACATATCATACAGAAACAAAAGGGTAAGTTTTAATTATACATAAAACTCTGCCCAGGGCCGGATTAACCATTAGGCAGAATAGGCAGTTGCCTGGGGGCCCCCGATTTTAGGGGGCCCTTGAAAAATGAAAAAATCTTTGAAAATTTTCTTACAAACATAAAATTCCTATAATATAATCACAACTGAAAATAATTGAAAAAATACAAAATAATCAAACAAACAAAGTGAAATCACAAAACTACCGTTTTGCTTGATATGAAAACTCATAGTCATTTGTATAAGATACTCATGAAAGATCAATTAGCAGATGTATTTCGTAACACAGAAATAGCTCTTCGGATTTTTTCAACATTGATAATAACAAATTGTTCTGCCGAACGAACCCTCTTGCAATTAAAAAGAATCAAAGCTGCTGAAAGAGCTACAACGCGACAAGAGCGACTAGACATGTTAGGTATACTTTGCATTGAGTCAGATTTATTGAACAAAATTGATATTGATGATATAATTGATGAATTTGCCGAAAACAAATGTAGAAAACGACATGTTTAAAATGTAGATGGTAATTTTATTGATATTATTACGTTTTGACAGGAAATTTTTTATGAAAGCTTTAAGTTTTTATTTTAATCGAAAAAAAAGGAACGGGCGTGAAAATTGATGGTTGCCTAGGGCCCCGTTGAGGGTTAATCCGGCCCTGACTCTGCCAATGTGACACATGGGTTTATTATTTTACCTGCTAATAAAAATCTTCTCAGATCAGGAATTGCCGATCTCCGTGGCTGAGTTGACTCTTGATCTAGAGGTTGTGGGTTCGAATCCCGCCCGGAGCGAAAATTTTCTGATCGAATTTTCTCGTTTTCGGAATGGCATGGCTGTAAAAAGGAAAGCCCTGAAGTAATGCGAAAGCAATTCCGGGGCATAACTTTTTTTTTTTAGGAATTGAACCTGAAACCTCTGGGTACATAGTGAAGAATGCTGAAAGTTTGTGAAATGATCAGTCTCAGAAAAACAAATTTATGAAGAAAATAAGATGTTCACTCTGTTCATTTTCTTACTCTAAAACCATAACCGTTGGTCAGATTGTCTTGAAAATGGTTTCCTACTGGGAAATTTCTTGGTCATAAAAAGAAAATCTCATATTAATTCCTATGGTACAACCAGAAAGTTAACACACTGTATAAATCCCATGTTAATTCCTATGGTACAACTAGAAAGTTGTTAACACACTGTATAAATCCCATGTTAATTCCTATGGTACAACTAGAAAGTTAACACACTGTATAAATCCCATGTTAATTCCTATGGCACAACTAGAAAGTTAACGCACTGTATAAATCCCATGTTAATTCCTATGGTACAACTAGAAAGTTATGTATAAATCCCATGTTAATTCCTATGGCACAACTAGAAAGTTAACACACTGTATAAATCCCATGATAATTCCTATGGCACAACTAGAAAGTTAACACACTGTATAAATCCCATGTTAATTCCTATGGCACAACTAGAAAGTTAACACACTGTATAAATCCCATGTTAATTCCTATGGTACAACTAGGTAGTTAACACACTATGTACAGTATTTAATCAAAGGCGGACTATGGACAGACGGATTTTTTTTCCTACGTACCTTTTAGACACCAACCCTGCAAAGGATGCCAACTTTTGGACTTTTGTGTCTTTGGCTTAACAAGTGCCACGGTGTGCGGTGCAGGTACGGGGCTAAAATAAATACGTACGAGTATAACGTATTTATTTTAGGTTTCACGTATCTTGAAACGTAAAATATCAAATTTTGAGGGGGGGGGGGGGTGTCTGTTTTTTATAATAAACCAAAATGTCACAATGTATTCCCCTTGATATTATGTCTATGCTCGTATACGTCTTTTGCCTTGGCTGTAGATTTCCTTGAGGCCAAAATAATTCAGTCTGCTTTTAAAGGCTTTTATTTAATTTACTTTGTATATATCTGAAAACTACCATATCTGTCATACGGACCAAAGTACAATGTATTTCATATATTTGAACAATGTTTGGCTACGGTATCCATTCCCGGTATTTTTTTTCGATATTTCTTATCCTTTGGGGTGTAGTTACCATTTGAGTAAATATTGCCCATCATTCATTTATTCAATAGTGGCATCATCGTGTCTGATGGTAGCCAGATGTATGAGACAGCGACTCTAGATAAGGTGTAGTCTACTGCTAAAGTTTATCAATTAATCAATAGTGGCATCATCGTGTCCGATGGTAGCCACATGTATGAGACCGCAACTCTAGATAAGGTGTAGTCTACTGCTAATGTTTTTAATTGTTTTATCACACATCTGTTCTTGGGGGCTGATATTTTACATGGGCCCCCCAGAACCATGACAATGACTGCAATATAATTACGTCAGTAACACAAGAGTTTCAATTAAGAAAACTTCTAAAAACACATATGGTACTAACGAAATTTCGAAGAATTCTTTTTGCATACACAATGCTATACATAGGTATTCTGTTAGATTATAATTTTAAATATTTTTTTAAAGATATTGACCACTTGGCCACCAGAAATTTGGCATGTTCTGTGGACATTTATTTGTTTGTTGGAATCAAGAAACTTTTGTAATTTTTTTTTTTTTTTTTCAGCCGAACAATATTGNTTTGTTTTTTTTTTTTTTTTTCAGCCGAACAATATTGCAGTGATTGTCATGTTTCTGGGGACCATGTCAATTATTAGCCTCCAAGGACAGATGTATGATGACGAATGAAAACTTTAGCAGTTTGGTGAATAAGAACAATGTTGATGTTACAATTAGAATAGCTGTTTTTGAAATGTACTTCTTTGGTGATTGTGATGATGGTAGGTACTATTTTTTAAATTTCTAAGGTCATACCTTTTATTGGTCCACAACATCCAACTCATGATATCTGTGGGGTGCGTAACAGACACCCTGCTCTGACGATTTTATACATAAAAACACATTTACACCCGCGATGTCGCGGGTCTAAATGTGTCTTTTTATGTATAAAATCGTCAGAGCAGTGTGCGTGTTACGCACCCCACAGATATCATGAGTTGGATGTTGTGGACCAATAAAAGGTATGACCTTAGAAATTTAGAAAAAAAGAATAGCTGGTGCTGTATCATTCAAAAAGAAATTGGCCTTTGGTAAATATCTGCAATAATATTTCCTCACGGGTTTACTCTAAGGTTAACTAATATCAAGGAAAGGCAAGATAAAAATATATAAAACTCTCATAAAGCTTGGCTTATAACATATTTATGAAACCAAAGAAGAGTAAGAAAAGATCAAAAGAATTATTAATTTTCTTAATGAACCATTAGAATCTCTCACTAAAAATATCCCCCACTCAAAATTAAAAATTGACGTTTTGTGGCTCATTATACGTCCTCTGTGGATAGGGGGACTGAAAAAGAATACTTCCAAGGCACCCAAGTCCATGCCTAAAACGATATCTTTTCCATTACCCAGGCAGAAAGCAAGGGGAAGCTGCTGCATTATCTCCGTAAGGATTCTCTAGCATCAACAACTCATGGCGAGTTGTTGCAAACTAGCCCCACGACTTTTAACCTACGATGATGGCACGTAATTTTTTTTTTTTTCAATTTTGTATTTAACATCTATTGGTCATTCATGACGAGGGTTTTACTCTCCATTCGCTGGAAACTTGCAAACCAGCAGGTACCCACATTGACCTCACCTAGCCTGGGTTGGGCCGGAAAAATAGCCAGCATCACGAGGGCGCAAACCCACGTGGACATCCACATGGTACAACCTCGCTGGACGTTGCTTAAGTTCAGTGATCTATCGGGAACTGGTGTATTCAACGTGCCATAGATAGACGCCCGGTAGCCAGCCCAAATTCTTATTCAAAATCTGACTAAACATACGTTTGGTAAAACTATTTACTACTAAAAATACGATTTTTTTTATATATACATAATGTATTATTTTATAGGGGTGCGTTTAACTGCCATGGTCATGTGCACCACAATACGATTATGAAACATTTTGTAAACTAAAATAGGAAACACGTTTTTTTTTCCTTCTAGAAATGTTCGATTATTCCATCACCACCTCCCTACAATAATTCTTTCTGATAATCGACGCTCTACTGTAATGAAAATTTAAAAATACGATTGTTAAAATTATCGTCGACAAACACAAGATTATTAGTTTACAAGGTTGTCGTGTTTAGGATTAAAAGTAAGCACACACTGCGACCGGACATGACCGAACCCGACCAACTCGACTCAGTATCAAAACCCGAACAAGGTAAATAAATTAATGTACACACACTTACACCTGATCAGACTTGATCCAAACCGAGTCGCTTTCCTGAGTCCCGGACAAATCCGCTGTGTATGGGTTGCTAACCTCACTCACTTTTCAAACTACTTTTCTTGCATGGTAATACTGACTTTTTTTTAAAAAAAAAAAGTNTTTTTTTTTTTTTTTTTTTTTTTTTTGTTCACATATGGACTCAACCATATCTTCCTTTTTTTTAGGGCGAAGAAGCAATAAATTCAAAATCAGAGTCAGAATCTGATTCTGATGCCATAATTATATTATGGCATCAGATATATTTTTTTTTTTATTTAATTTTTTATTAAATAAAAAAAAATATATTACTTTCTATGGACAGCTAATCCTCGATTCTTTATGTATCTTACATAAAAATTCTGACATACTGCCTACCTCTGCTCATAGTTACAACACCAGAAAATCCAATCACTTGATATCCTCTCGAGTCAACTCTTTCGAGAAGTCTTTCCTTGACATAGGTGTGAAAATTTACAACAATTTGGACGAAGACACCAAAACCTTACCGCTAATCAAATTTAAAAAAGAAACTCAAAGAGACATTGCTATCTCTAGCACCGTACACAATCAATATCTCTATTACCGGATAATTATATATATATATATATCTTTTTTTTTTCTTT
>CM022878.1:26889821-26901265 GCA_012654025.1 Pachypsylla venusta | reverse complement strand
TGGCGCACTGCCGTGCGCTCAGATTAGTGTATTTTACTTTGTTATATTTAGATTGTATTTTTGTAATTTATACTCCTTTTAGAAGTTACCTAAGTAACTTGCAAAGGAGATTATGCATATTTATTGTGTTAATAAAATAAATTAAAAAAAAAAAATCTTTTTTAAAAAAATGCATCTCTGTCGGCGATATTGCAAAAAAAAAAAAAAAAATGCTGCACCAAATTTCATCTAGGTCGCCAATAGGACAACATTGTTGTAGCAATGTACCCCTTAAAATCAACTATTCTTCCTATTTCCAAATTCAGGCTTGGGAGAATGGTGGAAATATGTTGATATGGGGTTGCCGAAAAAGTTTTAATGGTCCTTGGTTGGAACTGTGATAGTATCCGTCCCCGTTGCATAGAACCTACATTTTTGAGAACTTAAAACCGACCATCGTCAGGACGCACGGACAAAATTTTTGAATTGCACTTTTTCGTGTAATAGTTCAAAAAGTCAATATTGACATTTTTCACCATTTACGTTTTTAATGTTTGGTCAAAAGAAAACACTACCCTTAACGTCAACATGGATATTAAACTCCTAGTGACAGCTTGATCACGACCATTTTTGTAGCGACGTTTCTAACTTTTCATTGTGACGACTTGATTAAAAAAGCTGAACGAGATTTTTTTTTTTTTTTTTTAANTTTTTTTTTTTTCAAGTGAACAAAATATTTGTTGTAAATATTTTTTTTTCTGATCGCTTTAAATATCTGAGCGCACGGCAGTGCGCCAGGCCAAGTTCCGGAAAGCAACAGTGTATCTTTACACGAAGCAATTCAACAGGTTTTTCATTGAAATTTTGAACATATATTCCGTAGTATAGTACAATACTGCAGGATAAACTTAAAAAGTTAATGTTAACCTGGACAAGAGATAGGTAATTTCAAATTTTGCACTTTTGGATACTCACTGACTGAATGATTCACTCATTATCAAAAGTTTCAGGCACTTCCCGTATACCTAGAGCGCTGAAATTTTGCATGAAGTTAGCAAATGACATCCAAGTAAAAGGAAAAATCCGAAAATTTGAACTTTTTAACTCGAAGTCCTCCAAAACGGTGTCGCTTTAGGGAAGACAATACAACGTATTGTANACTCATCATCAAAAGTTTCAGGCACTTCCCGTATACCTAGAGCGCTGAAATTTTGCATGAAGTTAGCAATTGACATCCACGTAAAGGGAAAAATCCGAAAATTTGAACTTTTTAACTCAAAGTGCTCCAAAACGGTGTCTTTTTAGGGAAGACAATACAACGTATTGTAATGTAGTTTTAACTGATAAAACACTGAAATCTTGCATAAAGAAATTGATTTTACGATTCCCCTTAGAAAAAAAATGACCAAGTGTATAGTCGGTATTACTTTAAGAGAATTGAGACAAAAGAACGTGCAATAATAAATTTAAGGGCGGGATATACAGCAGCAATAATAAAGTTGGCCACAATAATCGATATCACTACTTTCATAGGTGGAATTTTTTGGAAGAGTGGGAGGAACTTGGCCTTTTTTCAATGATAATTTTTTTGTGAGATGTAGTATTAAGCGTTTTGTTTGTTTTCAGTGCAATACAAACGAACAAGTGGAAAATGTACAACATTTGAATGTGGTTCATTTCCATTATACGCCCGAGTTGACTTTGGATTAGCCACTCCAGGAGACACTGGTATTATCGCTCAAGAAGTACGAGAGATCATACCTGAAGCAGTATCAACTGCGGGTGATATTCAGCTACCAGATGGAATTCGATACAGTAATTTTTTAGTTGTTAACAAAGTAAACGATAAACATTAAATTTTAGAAGTTTAGGCAAAAAATAACCAACTTAGCGAAAAATGGGAAGTTTTCAATATATATATATATATATATATATGATTCCATTTGAAAAAACAAAGTTGACGTTGAAAAGACTCAACCCTCAAGCATTCATAGAAATCACCATTAGTCAAAACAGCGGGATCCGATATATTTAACTGCCACACATAAAGAACTCTTAACACTAGTCCGGTAGCCTTTGACCCGACACGATAAACATTATGTCAGTAGGATGGAGAAAATAATCAATTCTGATAGGTTGAAAAAGTATCGTGTCGTGTCGAAAACTACCCGACTGGTGTAAATAGTACCTAATGAGTGGCAACTGCGATGACTAAACCGATTTGAAAACTTGAACATTGGAACACAAATTCCTATTTTACTGGAAAATAGTTTTATTAATTTGGTAAATATTGTTGGGTTTATTTTGGTTTTTATGGGAAGCTGGTTTTCCTATGGAAAAGGTTCTTCCCTGTCTATCCGTTTCAGTGATACTATAAAATCCCTTCTGTGATACTATAAAATCCCTTTTAAGATAGACCCCAACCTGAGAGAGAAATTACTATAGAAATAAGAACAACAGGATGTTAATGTTGAAAATTAACAACGATTTGAATTTATGAAATTGGTCTTTATTGGAATTGAGGACTTAGAAATAATTTATAAAATTTTAAGTTGTTGATCTTCGAATGCTAGAATTACAATTTATTTTAATAGATGTTCGATCTGAAGTTCTTCCTTTAGATAGACCGTTAGGATTATTCCCGGTTTTCTATCGGCTAACGATATTGAGTTCAACCAATAGCAATTTTGTATTAACTATAAACAATTAATATTGTTTAAGTTCCCTTGGCATGTCGATATAACATTTCAACATCGGATCTAGGCGCACGGCAGTGCGCCAGGCCACGTTCCGGCCTGACGCACGCAGTGTGTATATTTGCACGAAGATAATGTATTACTAGAATTCTTTGTTCTACTTAATATTGTTTAAATTTGATGCAATAATTTAATATCTGATGTAAGAGTCGATAGTACACAAGATATTCTAAGAATTGCTAACTCTTATGATCCATAATATACGTCCAACAATATGTAATAAACGCCACAGGTACTATTAATAAATATTATATGTGGTTGGTTTGGATTGAACCTACACCCTACTGTTTACCAGTCGTGCACTGTACCACCACCAGCTAGTCTTCATCACGAGACTGAGTGCAAATGGGCGTGTCGACATTACTTCATATGTTAGGTATCTCTTATTGAGAGCACGTCAAGGTAAAAATTATCTCGAAAACTGTAAATCGAATTTTTTTTAAGCAAAAAATATTTTTTTTTAATACAAAATTCAATAGCATAAACAAAAATGCAGGTTTCTATTTAAAAAAAAAAGTTGACCTTGAAATAACCTTGAAGGCGACCTTCGAGAAAAAATTTAAGGTCACCAAAATATTTTCTCTTTAAATCAATTANTTTTTTTTTTTTTTTTTTTTTTTTTTTTTTTTTTTTTTTTTGTATAATGAACTGTTTTCGAGAAGATCGACCATATGAATTACTCGTAAAATGACTAACACTGTATATGTAATAAGCCCTCACGAGGAGTTTTACGAGTGAAACAGGGGAATCTAAGGATGGGTTTCCATTAATCAATGTATTGCCGTTCGATAACTAAACATTATTCAGTGAAATTGTATTCATAGTCGGGTGTCACCTCCGTCACTTCCGTTTGATCATCAAATTTTTTTTCAGTTATGACATTATCCTTGTTTGCTTGTGGTGTGAGTGTTGTGTCTATAGCGTTCCTTTCTTTAACACTTGTAGATTCTGCTATATCAGGTTGAGTCTCAGTTGTTGTACTGTCCACTGCTATTTCATAATGAAACTCTTTTGTTTTGAGAATTGTATAGGAATTTTCTGAACCATATGAATTGATTTGTACAAAAATAATGGAATAGTTATGCTTTGGTTCCAATTGTTTATTCAAAACGTTACCGTATGGAGTAACCATATCTTTTTCATTTCCGATAGTAACGGAACATGCGGTGTTCATTTTATAACACATAATAACACACATCAACCACCAATTTTTAGTTGCCAAAATCAAATTCAAATCATTTCTTACATTTGTCAATGTTTCATTATTTGTATTTACTATATCTGTTGTAGATGTAACGATGACTAGTTTGTCAGAGATGAGTTCATCATACTGGGCTGGTAAAGGAATTTCCTTTGGATCAGTAGTATTCAACCATTTCAGATTTACATTTGGGACTATGATGTTCGGGATCTCTTTGATTGGTATGATTGGAGGTTGTGTTTGTATCATTTTACTTGTACTTTGACCATATTTTCGTGTATATGGTCTTATCGTGATTTGATAAGAGGAAGCATGTACAATATTTTTAATTAAATAATTATATTTATCTTTTTCTTCTTTTACGACGTAGTTTATTGTTTCTGAACTTTGACAGCAAAGGTTATCATCAAACGAACTTACGTGTTCTATTTCTAATGTAAATTTTCTTAGTATTCCATTTAATAAAAGTGGTATGCTCCATTCGACTGTTACACTGTTATCAGTTCTATTAACTAATTGAATGTTGGTAACTGGACTTGGGATTGTTTCTTTGGTTATTGCTGTTACAAATTGCCCTTCACCACCCTCAGGATACTCGTTACTCATTAGTATAACTTCAATGACATAGCTTTTGTTAAATTTAAGATTAGTTAGGTTGAAACAAGAAAACTTTGGCCAGGCGGTACATTCAAGTAATTCTGGTTTTGAAACATTATATATTTTCTTGTCTTTAATTTCTATCTTGACACCTATTATTGTGGAGTCAGTCTCCGGAGTCTTCCATCTTAGTCCAATCAGATTTTGTGTTGTTTTATAGGCCACCAAATCATGTACTTTTATACTTGGCGAGGATTTCGTTTTGATTTGAGAAGAGAGAAAAATGAAATTATTCCATCCAACTTGATTTACGTAGTAGATTCGTAAGGAATAATTAGTGTTTGGAAGCAGATCCCCAAGTGTGACTTCATTTGTTTTGAAGTACAGAACTTTTGTAGGACTTAATACGTCTTTAACATTATCTTTGCTACAATATTCTATTCTATAGCTTTGGAAAAATCCGTTTAAATGTTTACATTCTAAAGCTGAAGGAATTATACGCAGATGCACGTCTGTATTTGTCATATTGATTATTTCTATCGCCGATGGCGCTATCGAAGGTGCATCAGCTTCTGTTACCAATGTTATGTACTTGTCAGATGACAGCTGATGTTCATTTTCAGTAACAAATATTGTATATACACTGAATGGTTCTAACTTTTGTAACGCGTATGTTGTTAAAGATGTTTCTTCAACTTTTAGTGAAGAGTATTTGATATCCATCGCACAAGTCAAAATCTTTTCTAACTTATATTTAACATAAAAATATCGCGTAGAAATGTTTCTTTCATTTTGCAGCCATTTGAGAAGTACCATTGTTTTATTTTGTATAGCAGCCACTTCCAATATAATTCTAGAATACTGAACACTTTTGTAAGTTTTGATATTAATGCTTGATGAGTTTTTACTCTGTCCATAAATAGTTGACCATTTTAAAGTAAAGCTATAACTGTTGTCAGGTAGTAGGCCTCCTATCTTGATGTTTTGTTTTTGTCCCACATTTATGCTTCGCAATTGATTTTTAGAATTGGACCCTTGTATTTCAATTCGATATTCTATTATTTTACAATCCGTCACTGAATGTTCAATTTGATCTTCCCACACCAAATTTACTGATGATTCTGTTATATTTACTACTTTTAGAATCACATTGAATTCTCCTTGCTTACATTCAGTTCTGCCTGTCACCGATTTAGCTTCTTCAGGGTCGTGAGTTTCCAATTTCTCATCAAATAGTAAAACTCTAAATTGATATTTTGAGCCTGCTTTCAGGTTTTCCAAAAGAATATCCGTTTTTGATTCATGAATAATATTTATGGTTTTGTTTGACCAAAAGATGTCTTTATCTCTTTTGTATTGAATCATGTAGAACGAGGGTCTGTCAAAGACATGTTCCATATTTTTCTCTGTTAAATTGATTTGTAATTTTATACTATCAAATGAAGACGCAATAACTGTGGGGGCTTCCTTCAAATAGGAGTGCGAAAATTTACAAAACGGTTTTATCAAATATTGGGAATTACAACCATCCTTACAGTATCCTGAGTATTTGTCACAAGATCCCTTGCAATCCCCGCAAATTTGTTTACAATCGGGTCCATAAAATCCTTCCTCGCATGTTTCCAAACACTGATCACCCCGGTAGCCTGAAGCACACGAACAACCCAGTAGAGGTGTACATAAAATGACACCTTCACAGTTTGTACTATATTCTGAACACATCTGCGAACAGTTTTCACCATATTGATTATGGCCACAGGCAAATTGACAGTTACTACCAACAAATCCAGGTGGACAAATGCAATAGTTGGCGTTCAAAAGGCCGCCATTTAAACAAAAATTCACTGAATTTTCTGTCCTTGGATTGAATGCAATTGGCACCATACGATTTTCGTTTCTATGTGCTTGCTTTTTCGAGCAGCTTTGTTCTTCTTTCAACAACATCAAATCATTTGTCTCACATTGCCAAATATATTTGATAAGCACATTCTGGTCAACATCAAGTCGAATTCTCATTTTCTGATCCCAGTCAGAAGGGGATATCACTGGAACTTTTATTAATGTGAGTGTTTCATTTAAAGGATTTAACTTATTGGTGACCTCCTCAAAAGTGTTTCCCTTGGCTACAAATTCTTTTGTTTCAAGTTCTATATTTTTTATATTTCCGTTTTTTTCTAAAATTACTTTAATTTTCTTTTCCATATTTTTATAGCATAAAATAGATAAACAAGTGTTTGAATTCAATTTGAACCATGGGGACTGAAGTGATTTAACTTTGTCCAAGTAAATTTGAGGCTTACACTTGCGTTGAACATAGTATTCGATTACCAAATCATCGCCCGATATTATATGTGCTATATCTGTAAGGGGATACATATGTTTCAAGAAAAATAATTTTTGAGTATTATCCTCAGAGCGTACAATTATTCCACAGTTGCTAATGGTAAAAACAATTTTATTAAAATCAAAATTTTCGGAAGTAACGGCAAAATGAGATTCATCTACGACATAGAAGAGAAAAACGCTGTTTCCCTTGACTAAACAATGTATAGAATGGTCAAGCATTTGTAAATACACAGAAAAGTTACCAGATCGGGAAGACCTGTGTAAAAATATCCCAAATGTATCAAGGTCTTTCAGATCATTTGAATTAAAAACAGTCACTTTTCCTTCTGATTTTGTAAATGTTTTCCTAATCTTACAGAAATCATTATTTAATAAAATGTCAAATGTTTTGTTCAAATTTAATAAAATGTCAAATGTTTTGTTCAAATATTTTTTCTCTATGTGTTCAACTTTTGTTCCATAACTTGAAATATTCCATGAAAAATGATCATCACTTGCATCTAAACTTGGAATAATTTCACTTTTGATTGCAGAATTATTTTCTCCATTGATTTCTAATGGTAAAAGAATAACGTCAGACTGTTCATGTATTGTTATAGAACATCTGTTGGAGTAGTTTTTGACAATCGTATCGTTATCTGAATAGTATTCTTCAGAATTTAACATATATTTTAATGACACACCATAATGTCCTGAAAATACGAGTAAAGGGGAAAACGTATTAGACATCAAGAGACACTAAGCATCCTGCACAAGTCTTATAAAAGATTTCATTTGATCGTCAAGTGACGAAAATACATAAAAAAAAAATCTTTTGGGGAATTTCAATAATTTTATACAACGCTTTATGTCGCTGTCCGCGCGTTATCAAGTCGAATCGGTAATGCACACAAAACTAAACCAAAAATTGTTGCTCCAAAATGAAGTTTGACATAACCGCACCCGAAGAGCTTTGAGAGATTTTTTTTTTTTTTTTTACTTTCTCTTCCTCTAGAAGATAAAGTATTGTATTTTACTTTCCTTATCCTATAAAAAGGAAAGTATTGTAAAAGTATTTTTATGTCGGGTTACTCGTTTTGAGGTGTTTTTTAGTATGGAATTGGAGAATATACTTTCGGTTGAAGTCTAATATATTGTTGACCGATCATTAGCGGTTCAGGCCGTTTTTTAGTGGTTCTGACTAAAATTAGAACAATGAGAGCTAAAACATGGAAATTGGTGCCTATTCATGTATCAATTACATTCATTGAATTTGCAAAGACACTTTTGGTTGTAGTGTAATCTATCGTTGGCAATAAGAGTTTTTTTATTTTTTTTATTTATTCATTTGGGCGGTTCTGCCAAAGACAAGAACGATAAGCTAGACTTTGAAAATTGGTGGCTATATGTAACAATTGTATGCATGGAATGTTCGAAAATTCTTTTGGTTGAAGACAACTCTATTGTTGGTGCTTTTTGCCGTCTTTTAGCGGTATTGGCAAATTTTTCGCGGTTTTCACGAATCCTGCCTAAAAGGAAAACACTGGAGACATAATTTTTTTCTAGTATGTCAATTGTATGTCTTGGACGCGCCACGAAACTTTTAATTTAAGTTGAATGTACCGTAGCCTCTTTCTAGCAGTCTCGAATACTCGAAATAATGGGCTCTGGGGACCTCAAAACGTGTTTTGGCATTAAAAACTCGACATCGAAAATTTCAGCAAGTTACAATACTTTCTTTTTCTTTTTTCGTACATAAGGAAAGTCGTGTGATGTTCACACTGAATGTATGCCCCACTATATATTATACCGGGTGTCCAAAAAGTCCGAGACCGCCTGAATATCTTTTGAACGGCTTTATTGGAGTTTTGAAATTTTGCATGGTATTATGTCCCAAATTAAACCACCTGATGGTGTTACCAATTTTTCAGGGGCGGGTCCCATATGGCGCCCAGGGGGTCCAACTTTTGTTTTTTAAATACGAACCCCCATATTGTGATACATTTTCAGAAAGACAATAGAATTAGAAGTACTTTTCAAAAAAATTTACACGTCTAGCGTGTTTGGTTTCAAAATGGCGGCCATTTGAAATTTCCAAGAGAGTCGAAAACTAGGCGAATTATTTGCAATGGGATATTGAATGATTGCATAGGACACCAAAGTCGAGGAACCTGCTTTTTAGACACAATTCGCCTAGTTTTAGACACTTCGCCTACTTTTAGAAATAATAAAAAACAAAAGTTGGGCCCCCTGGGGGCCACATGGGACCCGCCCCTGAAAAATTGGTCTCACCATCAGGTGGTTTAATTTGGGATATAATACCATGCAAAATTTCAAAACTCTACATAAAGCCGTTCAAGAGATATTCAGGTGGTCTCGGAATTTTGGGACACCCCGTACTCGCTTCAGTTTGATTAAAAAGTTGCATTATATACACAAAGTTTGCCATGTACACAGAAGAAAAAGCTCTGTCAATGTGACACAAGGGTTTATTATTTTACTGGCTAAAAAAACTACTCCCACCCCAACGGTATAGTGGATTGCATTCAAAAGGTATGACGTATACTTAGACCCTAAATATGACATACATTCAAGTTTCTAGCACATACCATTCTCTTTTTAGGAAAGAATATTGAAAACCGCTAAAAAAAAAAAACGGCAACGGTATATTCGATTGCATTTCCAGGCACTATTAGGCTCCAAACGGAACCTATATACCAAATTTCATCCAAATCAGTAACCCCTAAGTGGGATTGCATTTCGAGGCACAATTAGGCTTCAAACGGAACCTATATACCAAATTTCATCCAAATCAGTAACCCCTGAGTGGGATTGCATTGTGAGGCACAATTAGACTCCAAACGGAACCTATATACCAAAATTTAACTATTTTAATTTGGCAATAATTAAAATGAACTCTATAATAATTCTGATTTTGACATCTGTAACTCGTAGGTCTTTTATACATTCCTAAAACACACATCCGATTACTATGAAATGCAATCCTCTTTAACATCTATTGGTGTTTCAAGACAGGGGTTTTACCCTCCATTCGCTGTGGAAACTTGCAAACCAGCTACCCACATTGACCTCACCCAGCCTGGGTTGGGCCGAAAAAATAGCCAGCATCACAAAGTCGCGAACCCACGTGGACACCCACGTAGAACAACCTCTCTGGACGTTGCTTAACTTCAGTGATCTAACTGGAACTGGTGTATTCAACGTGCACCAGTTTTCGTTAGATCACTGAAGTTAAGCAACATCCAGTGAAGTTGTTCTATGTGGGTGTCCATTAAATACCATGCTAATATTACCATATTTCTTCAGTTAATTTATAGAGTAGCCAACGTCTATAGCACGTTAAATACACCAGTTCCAGTTCGATCACTCAATTTAAGCAACGTCCAGCTAGGTTGTTCGTTCCATGTGGGTGCCCAGGTGGGTTCGCGCACTCGTGATTTTTCCACCCCAACCCAGGCTGGGTGAGGTCAATGTGGGTAGCTGGTTTGCAAATTTCCAGCGAATGGAGGGTAAAATCCCCGTCTTGAATTACTAATAGCCAATAGATAATAAAGAGACGTTAAACCAAATTAAATATATATACAGTATGTCCCAGAAGTCCTGTCCGGTGCCCATAACTTTTGAACCGCTTGGAATTTTGGAATTCTGTTTGTTTCTAGGGATAGAAAAGGGCCCATGGCCATTCGAATGATAATATCAGTATCCAGGTTCGAATCCCGGAAGTGTTTTTTTTTTACCCAAAGAGTCGATTTATCGTGAAATTTGAATGGAATGGTACAAATTATTTTTTGAAAAATATTAAGAACACTTCAATGTGGGGGTTAGTAATTATTTTTTTGGGCTGAAATGGTTCCCTATTTAGTCCACTCCCCATTTTAAGTCTTAAATCATATACTTCCTTCAGACCTTCTAACCCAAAATGGCCGTTTTCTAAAAGTCGTCATTTTAAGCTCTGGTAGAAATACGAGATTTGGTTTTCCCGAAGTACGGCACTGATAAAACGTAAAAGTTATTATTTTTATTACCTATGTAAATGGAAAACCTTTTTTGAGCCACTCTTAATGACTTTTTTATCAAAATAATATTCAGTTTTCGTTATACAGNGCTAAATTAAAAAATATATATATTAAAAAAGACAATGCCTCCATCTCGAACATTTTGTTGCAACGTGTTGCGGCAACAAAATGTTGCGTGCAGTGGGAAAGCAGCTTTAGGTTATCAGTGAATAACCTTTGAGCGAACCTTAAAAAGGGTCTTTATTGTTACTTCTATTAACAGTAGGTTCAGCGTTCAATGTTTCCATAAAAAAACAACCTGGGGCCTCATTCGTTTATCTTGCACCGGGGCCGCCACAAGTCTAGCTATAAAATAAAACTTACCCTTTTCAGTTTGAACAACAAGTTGCTTTATACACACAAAGTTTGCCATGTAGAGAGAAGAAAATAAAACTTACCCGCTTAAGTTTGAACACCAAGTTGCTTTATACACACCAATTTCGTCATGTAGAGAGAAGAAAATAAAACTTACCCGCTTCAGTTTGAACAACAAGTTGCTTTATACACACA
>CM022878.1:26833964-26862504 GCA_012654025.1 Pachypsylla venusta | reverse complement strand
CAGCAACAATAAACTTGGCCCCAATAATAGATATCACTACTTTCATGGGCAGAATTTTTTGGTTGAATAAGTGGAACTTGGCCTTTTTTCAATGATAATTTTTTGTGAGATTTACTTTATTCTAATCCTAAGCTAAATCTGGCTTCTAAGATTAGAGGCTTACAATATATGAATATACGTTTCAAATTATAATGAAAATTCAATAATAACAAATTTTAAATAATTAGTAAATTTTTACGGAATTATCTGGGTAATTAACCAATTAAAATTGAAGATATTTGTCTAGTAATTTGTTCCTTTAATAACCCATGAGTATTCAAACTCAGTTTCTTTGGAGACCGAATTCAGTAGGGTACTAAATAGTCAGGGACTTGTTTTCCATAATTAGAATTTATTCTAGGTACTTTAAATCGTTTGTAAGAAACAAATTGGGTAACGAGTTTCTTGTTAGAAATACCTGAGAATACAGATATCTGTGTAGCTCGTGTACTTTTAGAATTATTTCCAAATAAAAAAAACTAGGTGCCTGATTTCGTAATTACTTTTGGGTTTTTTGTAGGGGACCGAATTGGTAAAGAGAATCAACGCTCGGGCTTTCATTCAGTTAGCCTAGAATATTAGTTTATTATTATTGAATTTGCTTTATGCTCATTGTAGAAACTCAGGTTAGGTTTTATTGGTATTTGATTAAATGTGAAGATGCACACACTGGGAGATAGATTATTCGACTGTCTACAAATCTGGAAGCTCTTCAAAAATTTCTAACCGCTTTAAGATAGCTGAAACAATCTATCGAGTTGATGTTAATAGGAATAACAACAGCAACATTGTGTTACAGTAAGCAAAAGATTTATAAACCTTAAAATAATATCTGTAACCTTAAAATAATCTCTGCTGCTGCAAACAAAAGGCCATCAGGAAAAAGAAGTTACTACTAGCAGTTATTATGGATACTATGAGAAACAAGCGGGGGTTACTATGCCAGTAAAGGGTACAGCTAAATAGAGTAGGCACTGAACAGATGGTTGTGGTATGATAGAATTAAGGAAGACAACGTCAAACACCAATAGAACTGGGAAACTTGATCATGAATGGAACCCTTGAAAGCATTCAATGCCTAATGAACTGTATGTTAGTGTGCCAACTATGATAGGAGCCAAAATTGACTCATAGAGACCCAAACCAGAAGTCTCACGATATTATTGATAGCATAAGAAAAGACTTAATATTTGATAAGAGAAGTACACCTACAAAGTTGAATGAATTATTAGACTGTAAAAAGTTACTCAAAATAATGTCCACACAATTGTTAGCTGATCTAATCTCATTGCGGGGGACTTTGCTCATAAATCTCCCAGTCTGATTAGGATCTGCCACCACCAATAGAAGCCAGTAAGACAATCGTTGCAGCTTCGTCTGATGAATTATTCAGTGTATGTTTCAGATATTATACTGGATTAACCAATTGATATGCATAAGCAAACCGAGCCAAGAAGTTTAAATAAAACGTGGCTCAAAAAAAATATCAAAGAACTCAAAAAATTTTAAATCGTTTTTGTCCATTTTTTGAGTCTTAGGTGTTATTTACACATCAGGCAATGTGATACAAAACGATGGTTTGCAAAAAAATCAAGGACAAGGACCGGCAGATGTAATTATTTCGTGTTGGGGGCTTTTAGTAGACATAACCTTTGCCTTTAGATGTCCCCATAAATAAAGTCTTCATCCCCAAATTCCAAGAACTTGAGAGCCATATCTCGTTGAGTACTTTGTTCCACAGTTGTGCGATCACGGTGCATATTTTTTTCATGCAGAACGTCTGCTGTTGTCTGACTGCCTCTTTGTATAGCGTTTTGAGGCCGAATTTCCATGTTTACGGAAATCATTATCATTATAGAATCGCTATCATTAATCGTACGTTTATTAGGAAGAGAATCACGCATGTGGTGTGACCCTCTCATTATTCTTTACAAATTCCTCCACGGCAAACGCACGATCTTGAATGATCTAAACTAGCGGATCCAACCTGGGGTCGCGGCTCGATACCAAAATTATTTTTTTAAATTATAATTATCATATGAAATTTACGGACCAATGGGCATCGAGGTCCCGTTTTTTCCCGTTCTTTCAAATATTCGATATCATAATACTTATGCAATTGTGTTCAACCCCCTACTCATTCCTTGCTCGCGGTGTATTCCTCCCCTAGATTTTTCTAGAGAAGAAAGAGAAATAGAGTAAAATTGTTGTAAAAAAGTTGATACGATTCTCTAAACTTATATGAGATGACGTTTTTGCCTCTAACAACAATGAAGAACTGCATAGATCCAGAATACTGTTGAGCCGAATCTAAGGGTAGCGGTTAGTATTGAAGCAAAAATCAAATCTTGCGTAATCAGCATGCAACCGCAAGGTTCCCCCCATCTACATACACATTGAAATAAATTTATCATGTATGTTCCATTTTACTTTAGATGTGTCTTGTTTGGGAAGAGGGGGGTGGGGTCACGAAAGCTTTCGATTTACTTAAGGGACTCGCAGCTGACAAAAGAATGGAAACCATGACGGAACTGAAAATACCATCCCATAGAACTCGATAAAGTGAGGAGAGGACTTCAGCGCATACCTCTGCACGAACCCTATCCCTTCCAAACATGGTCATGAAGCATCCCGTATAGCTTACAATATAGGATGAGGATCACACAAGAATGGTTATCCATTCAATGCACGACCATGCCAAATTTCAAACATATCGGATCAGTTATCTTCACATTCAGAAAAATCTAGAAACATGATAAAGATTTCCATCTAGATTGAGATTTTGTTTTATGACGACCAGGTTCGGACATTATGAGGGTGTAAGTTTTTATGATGAAGTAAATGCAGACGTACCTGCTATGAAATTTAATCGATGTAAGAAATAGATGAAAAGATTATAATTCCAGAAGATTTTCAATGAAAATTTCCAAATGTCTCTAAGTAAATGTAAATGTATATTTCCTTGTGTTATTATGTCACATGTTTGTGGGCATCATAGCATTACAAGGTATTTTCAACATTCACTCAAATATCACTAAGCCTAAGCTACCACTTTAATAATTTCCTTATAATGCTACCATTTGGCGCTATTACCATAGCTACTCAATCGTCCTCCGGAGGCTGAGTTACCCCCAAACACAACCAGACCAAGTAGAAAATTCCAAAAAACTATTTTCAAATTTTCGACCCGTCCGGGAATCGAACCCGGAACCTCCATGGTGCAAGCCGAGTGTGATGTGCACTCTGCCACGGAGACGTCAAATGTGTCTAAGTACATTTTTATATACATGGTTTTAGTAGTCTTACTAGGAACATTATTATGGAGACCTTTGAGTTGCACTGCCAGTGAAGGATTCGCACGACACAGCATATTATCAAGCATTTGGTGTGAACATTACACGAATTTCATTATCTATAGTCTATACAATAAGAAGAAAATATTTTATTGGGATGAGATTTTTGATGTCGAGTTTTCAATGGCAGAACACGTTTTCAAAACCCCAGAGCGAACAGTAGAATATACTTCAGCTAGAAGTGTCTATGCGCATTCAATGCATGAAATTGTTACATGTGAGCACCAATTTTCAAGTTCGAGCTCTTACTGTTCTCCTTTTAGAGCAGGATTCGCGAAAAGCGCTAAAAAGCGGGAAAAAACACCAATGGTATACCTACTCGATTTCCACCGAAATTTTTGTGCGTCGTTATTGGTAAGAAATTGACATAATATAATTATGTACGTATACCTACATACCAAATTTCAAGTCTCTAGTACGTACTTGAGATAATATATCTTGTTCACAAACAGACACACAGACAGACCATTGGCTGAAACTCAAGATTTGGGCTCTGAAAACCTCAAACCGTGTTTTGGCATTGAAAACTCTACATCAAAAATTTCAGCTCATCACAATACTTTCCTTTTTATAGGATAAGGAAAGTAAAATATCATAAGTGAATAATAATGCTTGTTTGCTTGTATATCCAACTGTTATCGTAGCGCAAATGAAAACACATGTTTCTGTGTTTTATTGTTTTGTTTTGTAGTTGTTAGGTATATTGTAAAAAACAGATGTCGCATGAGTTGGTTGACACTAGCTAGGTACATTAAATCCTAATTTTCCTTAAATTGCTACAGAGAGAAGTTACCCTTATTGATCTTAGTTTTTGTTGGTGTAATTGTTGTTTTAGAGCCTTCTAAAATTATTGTAGTATACATAATTGTTCTGATATTAGAACAATTTAGTATCTATAATATGCCAAATGTAGCCACTGAGGGGAGCAGGTCGGGTTCATTAGGTGACGATCCTGTGGTCGTGTAAATACAATAGGTTTGGTGTTAGGAAGGGCATCCAGTCTTTACAAAAACATCTTCTTGAAACCAAAGATGAAAAGTTATTAACAAAACGTAGTTTCAAAGGATACCGTGAAGAGCAAGCGGGGGTTACCGTGCCAGGAAAGGGTAAATCAGTACAGCTAAAGAGAGTGGGCACAGAACAAAAGGTATAAGCAAATAAGCATGGTAGAATTGGGGAAACCAAAGCCAACCCCAAACAGAAATTTTAAAAGGTGAAGTTAAAGAAGAAAAATGTTTGTGCATCTGGCTATTATCGTAGCGATGATGAAACTAATGTTGTTATTTTTGTTGTATTTATGATGATAATATTGTTGATGATTGTTTTGTTGTTATTGTTGATGATTTATTTGGTATCATATGTTATTTGGTAAAACGGGGCACCTCACCCCGAGCAAATTATCACAAAGTATCTAATTTATTAAATAATTTTTGCTTAACATCACTTTAACATCTTTAGCATCTATTTGTCATTCGAGACAGGGGTTTTACCCTATATTCGCTGGAAAATTACAAACCAGCTAATACCCACACTGACCTCACGCAGCTGGGTTGGGCCGGAAAAATAGCCGGCATCACGAGGGTGCGAACCCACGTGGACACCCACACGGTAAAACCTCGGACGATGCTTAACTTCAGTGATCCAACGGGAACTTGTGTATTCAACGTGCCATAGACGCTAGCAATAATTGAAGATTATTTCTGTTGCTTTTTAAATGTAGATTTAATATTATTTTGGTGACCAGTTGGAAATAGCCCAAATCAGTCGCCCCAGGATATTTTAAATAGGGAGTGCATCTGCACATTCCTGCACCCTGGTAGGGACTGTAAACCACAATTGGACGACATCTATCTGTAATATATCTACTATGTCATTTTATACATATCTATTCCAGCTCTGAAATCCACTAATTCATTAATGTCGTGATACGAATTCTTCTTCTTCTCCCTTAGACGACACCATCATCTTCCAAGTTGATCTTATAGCTTGCTACTGAACACAAGTTGCACACATTTAATATAAATAAATATATTAAAACAAAATAATATATTTTCTTTTAATGTTGATATTAAATAGAGATTATTCAAATAATATTCCAGTTAATAGTTCCCATCACGCACCTCTGAATACAAAATGAAAGATTAATCACAAACTATCACCAACACAACGTGTTTGCATGCAATAATGCAAAGATGCAATTGAAAAAAAAAAAATGCAAGCCAGAAATGTAGTAGCTCCGTTATATTTTAAATATAAGCTCTCCAACTGAGAGATTCAGATCTGCCTATCAAATGGTTTAGTGGAACTGAACTTTACATATATTTTAGGATGTGATTTGATATTGGAGCAGTTGAGGGATCGTACTTCAACTATAGTCACCTATGTCGTTTCTCTGCAAGCAAATACCAATATTAATTGCACTCCGATAAAGCAAACTCGGCGTAGCATCACATTCAATTACTTTTCACGCCTAAAGGGACTATCTCCCTAGAGTTATGAGCACAATGTAACCACCCTGATTCGAAACATATCTAAGTATGTATCACACCATTCAACTAATTTTCGAAAAATCTGCGTGAAGTTCAATCCTTCAATGTACCATTATGCAACCTTGCGATCTACGTGTAAACCGCTGGAAAACACCGCGTGTCACACTTAGTGTAGATGTCAAATTTCCAGCTAATCTTCAAATGTTACGTAAAATTAAATTTTAAAATGGCCCAAACTTAGAAGAGCTGCCAATTCTCTACTAATGGCTCACACTTTTTGGATTCCTGGATATTGGGTATACTAATTTTTTTACTAAATTTGAGATTTCATGTGCAGTTAAACTATAATTGTGACTCATTCCGGATACTATTTTTTCTTTTTTTTAAATTAAATTTAAATTTTACTCCGGAGGCGTGATTTCTTTCAATCCTTCGATAGTGAAATACCTAGTTGTTACTTGAGTTTGATGTCCTCACGGTCCGAGTCCAGCTGAGTTGATGATGTAAAATCATACAGAGTAATTATGCAATATTATAATATGTTACCGACGCGACTTAATTATACATATTTCTGGGGTGCCTGTCTTTTATTAGACCCCAAGATAAATGATAATTGATTGATATTATCTGTTTGAAAGGTAAGCTTCTCAAAATTATGTAAACATGCGTATGAGTTGGTTTAATGTCCTCCATGAATTGCAATAGAATAGAGATTGAAGTTCCATTTACTGACAACAGACTCAGCTTTCAGTTCCAAAGTTCAAGTTTTACTAAAAGTCATAAACTTTAGAATATTTATGAATTGTACAAACAATTGTGAAAGTTGGCCTAATATACATCCCCCAATATAGTTTACCTACATACACATTTCTGATTAAATCATAAAATGTAGGACGAGTCCAGACTAACCAAATAGCATAGATACCATCCATCCAAATAGAGTGAAATTCAACAATATCGATTGTTTTATTTAGAAGTTGCCTGCTAGATTTTGATAATATTCACTCTGGTGGACAACTGGTTTTGTTTAAAATGTATAGTCAGCTTTAGTTAGGAATTGCACATTTGCTTTATGACACGCAGTGCTGTGAATCTGTCCAAATAGAGTGAAATTTAACAAAACCAATTGTTTTATTTGGAATGCTGGATTTTAATAATATTCACTCTGGTGGACAACTGGTTTTGTTTAAAGTGTGTAGTCAGCTTTAGATAGGAATCACACATTTGCTTTATGACACACAGTGCTATGAATCTATACAAATAGAGTGAAATTCAACAAAACCGATTGTTTTATTTAGAAGTTGCCTGCTGGATTTTGATAATATTCACTCTGGTGGACAACTGGTTTTGTTTAAAATGTGTAGTCAGCTTTTGAAAGGAATCACACATTTGCTTTATGACACGCAGTGCTATGAATCTATCCAAATAGAGTGAAATTCAACAAAACCGATTGTTTGATTTGGAATTTACCTGCTGGATTTTGATAATATTCACTCTGGTGGACAACTGGTTTTGTTTAAAGTGTGTAGTCAGCTTTCGATAGGAATCACACATTTGCTTTATGACACGAAGCGCTATGAATCTATCCAAATAGAGTGAAATTCAACAAAACCGATTGTTTGATTTGGAATTTGCATGCTGGATTTTGATAATATTCACTCTGGTGGACAACTGGTTTTGTTTAAAGTGTGTAGTCTGCTTTAGATAGGAATCACACATTTGCTTTATGACACGCAGTGCTATGAATCTATCCAAATAGAGTGAAATTCAACAAAACCGATTGTTTTATTTAGAAGTTGCCTGCTGGATTTTGATAATATCTTACTTTTCTGTTTTGTTTTTATCATACGTGGTTTGATTGTAAAGTCGTATTTGTTCTACTCGTTGTTTCCTATTATTATTTTGAATGTTTTAGAAACCTATATTTCTGATGTGACTACAGGTTACCCATTACCCATTGTCCATAGTCCATACTGACTTTCTGTTTTGGAAACCTCTATTTCTGATGTAACTACAGGGTAACCATTCTCCGTACTGACTTTCTGTTTTAGAAACCTATATTTCTGATGTGACTACAGGGTAACCATTCTCCGTACTGACTTTCTGTTTTAGAAACCTATATTTCTGATGTGACTACTGGCTACCCATTGTCCATACTGACTTCCTGTTTTAGAAATCTATATTTCTGATGTGACTACGGGGTACCCATTGTCCATACTGACTTTCTGTTTTAGAAATATATATTTCTGATGTGACTACTGGGTACGCATTGTCCATACTGACTTTCTGTTTTTTGTTTATAAAATAATTCTGTCAATTTTGCATCCCGCTACTGAAAACTAGAACACAAAAATTCAACAGAGACGAAATACATTTTTAAAAATACCTATTTCCAGCTTTCAGTTTTTTTCACTTTCGTCCGACTTTTTACAAATAACAAATTTGAAATATTTTTTCCTATTTAAGTGCTTGATTTCTTGACAAAAAGCACTTAAATCCCAGAAAAGAAGACTTCTAAATAATTGTGTAATATTTAGGTTTAAATTCTCTAAAAATATGTTATTATCAATGGCTGAAAAAATGACCCCCCAAAATTTTATATTTTTCGCGCTTCAAAGTTCATACGTATAGCATCCATAAATACCATATAATCGGTTCGATTCCGTTCCCTACCGTAATGACCGTCCACCGTAATCGGTTTTTTGCCACCTAGTATGACTTAGTTTGGAACTATGGAAACTGGTCGTAAACACAACAACAATGATAAGGGTCATCATCATCGACAACATAAATACACCATTACACGCGCTCTTGATTTCTAGGGAGGATCAATATACTGTGCTCAATTTTTCTTATATTGATATTTTGTACAACTGAAGAATATTTGAATTTTTCATCAATTTATTTAATCAAAACATAAAAATCCGGTCTCGGGATTAAAAAATTACGGGCTTCTTTACTAAGATGAACAAATTCTTAAGGGCCCCTCCAAAAGCCCTGGCCCGGGGGGATTACCTCCGTCACGTGCCTCTCTCGGTGGCCCTGGAAGAGTCTCTTGACACTGGCAGCTTTTTGGATGTTATAATTATGTGGTAAATATCTCAAATTTACATGGATTGGCTGGATTTGAACCCTTACTGTTTACCAGTCACAGTGTATCAGTGTCTTATACAACTACACCACCAACCCACATAGGTATTTCCTATTTTTAGGGGATATTGACTTTTGCCCTAAAATAGTTATTAACAAAAAGTCAAATATGACATCAAATTGGTTATGGGGTGTTAACAACAACATCATCAACAACAACAAGGACCTTCTTCTTTTCGTAAATCAAAGCAAGCTTAACCTCACCACAGATAGCTCACCATCAGAATGAGAATATTATATAAAATAGTAATAAATAAAAATAATTACTGAAACCTAAACGAACAGCCATTTTGTATTGCTCGAGTGATCTAAGAAATCATACTGCGAAGACTTAGATCAACTGTACACAGATTTATTATGACCTGCCCATCACGATGTGGCCTTTCTCTACAACTAATCTATAGACAGTGCAGGCTAGCTATTGATACAGATTGCTGGAATTGGAGATAGACCAGTGCTGGAGATGTGACGGACAGTGCAGGCTAGCTATTGATACAGATTGCTGGAATTGGAGATAGACCAGTGCTGGAGATATAACGGACAGTGCAGGCTAGCTATTGATACAGATTGCTAGAATTGGAGATAGACCAGTGCTGGAGATTTGACGGACAGTGCAGGCTAGCTATTGATACAGATTGCTGGAATTGGAGATAGGCCAGTGCTGGAGATTTGACGGACAGTGCAGGCTAGCTATTGATACAGATTGCTGGAATTGGAGATAGACCAGTGCTGGAGATATAACGGACAGTGCAGACTAGCTATTGATACAGATTGCTGTAATTGGAGATATACCAGTGCCGGAGAGTAGAGTGCCGAACTTCCAAAGAAGTTATTACAGGGGGTGCTTGTTTCAACAAATTATTGGGATAATAATTTGTTTTGGCTCTCTGCAGGGATCCTAAAGATGAATGAAATACTTTTATTTTTTTGCGTAAAGTCTCTTGAACATACATAATATATAGACGTAAGTTTAACCCTTTATTCGCTGGAATGTTACAAACCAGCTATACCCACATTGATCTAACTCAGCCTGGGTTGATCCGGAAAAATAGACAGCATCACGAGGACGCGAACCCACGTGAACAATCACTTGGTAAAACCTCGCTGGATGTTGTTTAACTTCAGTGATCTAACGGGAACTGGTGAATTCAACGTGTGACCTAGCTGGGGATAAAATACTAATCCTGCCAGTAATATTATATTATGAGCCACAGAAGTCTGAAAACACAGTGAAATACATAAAACCAATAGCTCAGATTTGAGGCATGACGACATGCATTTAGTTACCGATTCACCTCTCAGTTGTCCACAGATTTCAGTTTATAATAGAGAGTGATTACCATTGAATACCAAACACTATTTTTCTAAATTTATTATACAAAAATTTTCATAAAAATTCATTTTTTAATGAGGGAGATAAATAGACTATATTATTAGTTAACTAATAAAAAATAATGATATTAAACAGAGCTGACTATACTCGTATACGTAGCCACTAAGGGGAGCAAACTAGCTTCTTTAGTTGACGGTCATAAGCCCTGGTAAATACAAAAGCGTTGGTGACGGAAAGTTCTAGAAATAAGGAGTAGGATTAGAAAAACTTAAAGAAAAAGAAGAAATAGGGCCAACAAGTTTCATACTCTCTTGAGAACATCATCAGAGCTAGAAAGTCTTTTGATCTCACTAGCTCTCCTATACTTAGGACAGTATGAAACTAGTGGCTCTAATTAATATCTCTATTACTTTAAAGTCAAGTAAAGATATTTAATGTATTTTTTCCACCTGATTGAGGCTTTACTTGACATAGTATCCCATCTCAACAAACATCTTAGTTTTTTTTAAAAAAAAAAAAAAAANCAATTTTTTTTTTTTAAAAAAAAAAAAAAAAATGGACTTTTGAGTGGAAGGTAACCAACCATTAGGCGAGGTTAATGTCTGAGGCATTTTCTACCACTTAACCCTTAGAGCTCTATTTTTATGTGGTCAAATACTCAAATTAATGAGGAAAAAATGCTGTATCTGCTGGGGATCGAACCCACGCCCTCCTGTTTACCAGGCGAGCGCTTAACCACTGAGCTACCGAGGCAGATTTTTTAGATGTTTTGCTTGTTTCAAATCCGCCACTGTTGGAATGCGAGTTCCAATCTACTACCAATTATTAGTCCACAGTTCTCCGATGATGAAATATTATAACAAGTTCGGACTTGAACAATATGGGGGCGGGGCTAATCATACTTTCTTCTATTCTCATAAAGAAGGGATACTTCTGTGATGGGAACTTTTTGTAAAAGATGTATCTTCAGGGATGGAAATTTACAAATTAATTATTGAACAAATGAAGTGAGTTCCTCCTGTTTGAGATAATTAACAATATTCGCCTAAGGTTAAAACAAATAGTTTTATGGTCTTGTTTTGGTTAAATAGGTTTTCACAATATGGGCCCTAATTGTTTTAGGGATGGAAATTTACAATTTAATCGCTGATCCCTGAGCATTGTGAAGACAATCCTTAGTTAATGCCCGGTTGCCTTCTTAATAATAACAAATTTGTTTTTACGAACAAAATTTTCTATTTATTCTTACAAAGTATAGGAAGTTTACATGTATAAAACCGCCAGCGTCTATGGCACGTTGAATACACCAGTTCCCGTTAGATCACTGAAGTTAAGCAACGTCCAGCTAGGTTGTACCATGTGGGTGTCCAAGTGGGTTCGCTCCCTCGTGATGCTGGCTATTTTTTCCGGCACAACCCAGGCTGGGTGAGGTCAATGTGGGTAGCTGATGGTTTGCAAGTTTCCCCGTCTTGAATGACCAATAGATGTTAAAGAGACCTTAAGCCAAATTAAAAAAAAAATACATGTATAAAAATATGGTAATATAAACTACCTAGGTCCAAATAAAATAGTAATTAAAAAAACCTGAGACCTAAGATTTGGATTTCATATTGAATTTGGCTACGGATGAACACATTGAATAAATCAATCCGGATAAGGCGAGAATGAAACTGTCCCCATATTGTTTTCAAAATTCCGAATCTGAGGAAGCATTTATTCTTTATACATACAAAATTAATAATAGGCATGATAAAAAATAGAAATGATGACCACACTCTCTTCAAAACAATAAAGATATTTTTTCCATTATCGTCACTGTCTTCCAAGCTCATTTTCCTTAAAGAAAGAAAATTTATCATTGCGGTTAGACTATCCTGATGACCCGATCAAATGATTAAACAATACCTGATCAATAAACATAACTAATGACCCCTGTATGGATCACTCTGTTGTCACCATCCAGATCCTGGCCTGATCAAATAGTTACAACAATGCAGTTGATCAATAAACTTATGACATCTGTATCACGATCTGCATTTTGATTGAAACTTAAAACATTGCATCATACTTTTAATATTGTTATTATTTTTGCTCAAAATAGGTAATAAAGAATTGAATTCGACATTTTGTATTAAATTATAATAAATCTGGTGTGAACAACACTTAACCTTATCTATATAAAAAAAAATATTGCAATGGACTGAAAATTTCGATGCCGAGTTTCTAATGCCAAAAAACCAGCTTCCATGGCTTAGAGGTCACTGCACTAGTCTTGCACTCAGGAGACCAGTGTTAAATTTCTGTGGCAGGGGCAATAATTTGTCACTGTGGTTTAGATGTTTCGGGGCCCACTCCGTGCCAGTTGAAAATTTCAAAGTAATTGGATAATCTATACTTATAAATGAGAGTCACTCACTTGTCATTCATCTCGATTTCTCCGCACTGTGGTACGTCCTAGGAGGCTGAATTTTGTTATGTAGGTCCCTCTTAGGTCTTAGATGCGTAATAGGAAAGGATTTTTAAATATTGACTGGGACGCCAACCGTGGGGGAAAAGCAGCGCGTTTACATATTATGAAAATTACTGTTACTCCTTACCGGTACTTTTCCGGTGGCCGAAATTTAGTATGTAGGTTCATTTCATCTTCTAGATGTATACAACAAATGAAGCGTACCAGGACTGTTTCAACAAGTGGAAACTCCGTTGGGATAAGTGTGTGCTTTGGGAAGGAGAGTACTTTGAAGGAGACCCAGACATGTAACGTCCAAATAAAATAGTTTTTTTATATGACCTCTGTCCGCGTATTTTTTTAATAGACAGTACATGTGTGCGTTAATTTTGTACAGGAGTGTATTAAGAAAATTTCTGAAAAATATATTGTTCTTATTTTGTATAACCTAATTGTTTTCACACATAAAATTAAACGCATCTGCTGTTTGAGGATTTCAAGTAGGTTAATGGGTCTCATTATATCAGCATATTTTACGGATTTTGTTTGTTTATTATCTAGGTTTGTAGGTATGTAGGTTATAAATGTCTCTGTCTCTGTAACATTGTGAGGGAAAATAAGTTCCAAGTAGGTTAGAGAGTCAAATTATGTTAGTACTATATGCAGCACCTGTTTTTTTAAAAATCTAATAGGCAGTATTCGTCCCCTTTCTCAGTGTCTTAGAGGAACGGCCGTTTCTGTACTGTTCATGCTCATAATCTTTATTAAGTATACATTGCATTTGATTTTTAAGAGAAACTGTCATATTTTTCTTTTATTGCAACTTCCTCAATTTTTGGTTGTCATTGCTTTCATTTTTTCCACCATGCCGCAACCTTTTGTTGCTTGCTCTTTAGCCGTACCCTATTCTGGCATGGTAAACCTCGCATGCTTCTCATTAAGTGGTATGCCCTAAATTTTTCCGATAAACTATTTTGCTAATAAGTTTCACTCCTTGGTTGGAAGCAAAGTGTTTAAAAACTGGTTGTCCTACAATACAAGAAAACTGCTATGTGCCCCATCGACTTTTACAGTCCTAGGGGGCGCCACCGAGAGTTGGAAATATTTTCCAAAGAAAGTTCAGGTTGAGTTAGTGATTATTTTTTTTCATCCCAAGCTTCAATCTTCTATTAATTCTTCTATCATTAAAAGTTCCAATCACTATTCCAAATAAAATCCGCCCAGGACCACAGCGACTTATTCTTGCTCCTGTTCATGGCACTCAATGTTTTCAAAAAATACCGACTTTAAGGACGTAGATATTATCATACTATTTCCTATTTGTCATGACTCCAAAATTTTGTACAATTTATTTGATGTATATTTGTTGAATTTGTGTGCTTCGTATAATTATATTGGTGCCCTTATCACACTATTTGATGATGATATCAAATACAATCATTTACTTTCCAATAACACTTTATTTGTCGTGAATATTGAATTTTCTAATTCCATCAAATGATTCTATCAAAAATGCAAACATTAGAAGCTTCTTGAGAAATAACACATCGGGATTAGCGAGAAAACTGATTTTTTTAAATAAGAAGGTTTTAGTAAAATATTGAATTTTCTAAATAGGAGCCGTGCTCACCCTCAAGGGGTCGGTTCTACCAAAAATTCAAACTCAAACTTTATTGTCGCAATCTCGAAATTGTTGTAGAATTTCTTAACAGTATCGGTGCCACAAAAAAACAGAATTTATTTTATTTTTTCCATTAATCTCAAAACACTTTCTGAGGTCCCCAGAGCTCAGATCTTATTTGTATGATTTTATTATTGTTCTTTCATAGAGTTGTATTATTTTCTCATTGTTTCTGATTCCTATGTCTAAATTTCCTATCTTCCCTTTATTCCTGGCCCGTTCACAATTCATGTTCCAAAAGACAGAGTCAATCTCAATGTTCGTCACGTTCCATACACTACAGTCTACAAAGAGATGTGGGTAAATAAAACAAACCAAACCAATATACCAAAAGTTTCATTAAAACCCACTGTTCAGTAGAATACGGGTTTGACCTATGAAGCACCTCAGGCCAAGGTAATCAAGTAAACCCCAGGGGTGTTTCAATTTTTTTTTATGTTCATACCGACTTCTTGGATATTTCTAAAAACAAATCAATACTTTTTATACTTCTTTTTTGTTTTGCTTTTAAAGTTCCGTATTATTAGAAGGGGTATATAACAGCAATCTTTAAGCCAAAAATGTCAGTGCGCCTGTCTGTCAAACTGTTCTCAGAAACGGTTAGGCGTATGAACCCATTTTCTTTATGTTAATAATAATAATAATATAAATTTTTATTTTATTGAATGAATTATAAATATACCAGAGACTTTTCTTAAGCTAATTTACTTGGCTTCTAAGATTTACTATGTCACAACTTTGCTGTTCTCTGCAGCGTTGTAGGATTTTCCCAACATCTATCATTATCCAATTACTTTGAATTTTTCAAATTTTGATATTTTACTTTTCAAGGTACGTAGAATCCCAAAATCAAATAAAAGAATCCGTTCGTCCCCTGGCGCCGTACGCCGAGCCGTTTGCAGCGTTGACCGATTTGAATGAAATTTGATATACCTGTAGGTTCCGTTTGGGGTCTGACTGTATCCTGAATCTGCAATCGAATATACTGTTGACGGTATTTGCCGCTTTTTAGGGAGTATTCCTGGGATGCATTTTTTAGCCAGTAAGTTAATAAACCCATGTGTCATATTGGCACAGTTTTCTTACAACTTTGTGCGCATTTATCTTCATAGCCACTCATTGTCCTCAAGTGGTTGAAAGTGTCCCGAAATATACAAACCAGAGTAATAAATTATTGCCCCTGCCAGAATTCTAATCCGGGTTTCGTGCAAGACTAGCGTAGAGAACACTGAGCCGTGGCAGCAGGTAGCAACATGCATCGAACTGATGTTTTTACAGACATTGAAATAGGAAGGGGAAAGGGGATAATAATACCAGATAAAATTTCCAAACTTATTTTGGGATCTAGACCCAAAGAAACAGAGGGAGACTGAAACAATCCTATGAAATCACGCTGAGGGATATTTATAGCAAAAACATGAAGGAAAAGTTACTTCTGATGTCAGAGGACAAAAAAACGAGGAAGACCGAGACCATCTTATGAGAAAGTGGTAAGTGATAGAAAGAGAACAGGGGAAACTTGACAGGAACTGGACGCTTCATGGGATAAAAGGTTATTGTGAACGTTAGTGAACTCCACTTTTGACCCCCGTTATACATCGCGAAATGCACTTGTATATGTGTATGTATGTTTGTTTGTTACGCGATACAAGCCACAATTTTCATCCGATTTTGACGAAATTAAAAGTGAAAAAAAATTCAGGTCCCAAAAAATATAAAAAAATAATGAAATGTAAAGTCGCCGAAACTTTCGTGAACCGGCAACTATTCGCGACACCTTTATCGCACTTCTGACCCTCACTTCCTATGATGGTCTTTATCTGCGGCCCGAGATTGATCAACACTCCAAAATAATACCCCTTCATACTGTTCGAGTTTGACATGATTTAATAAAGTCTATCTTTTATACTAAATCAATATAAGATAAAATATATGTTTGGTACTCAATTTAATGGGGCCATTATGTCTCCTGAGTTAATTACATAGTTTGGAGTGTCCCACATGTAAATTAATAAGTAACCTTGAGAAGCACGTGGGACATGTGGGTTGACAAAGCTAGACCCCACTGCTCCTGCCAGAGATATCTACTTACTATTACACCACTTAACAGCAGTCTCATTCGGTGACGGTGACGTGGTAGGGTCTAATATCTTTATCTTCATTACAGAGGAATGGCCTTCTGGTATATTTCTCATTTTATGATAAAAAATATTAAACAAAGGGTGATAGAGCAGTGTATCAGAAAAATATTAAAATTTAGGGTTATATGTTTTTGGACTCACCAAATTGATTGTCTTTTTGTTGTAGCGGCGTTTATTTCTCCATTTCTAGACTCAGGTTCGGAAAAATGGGCCCCCACCAGGGACCAGTTTGTTTCTCAGTTACAATATTTACTTTGTGCCTCTACGCAGTTTATTTAGGACGTGCCACGTTGCCAAAACGGTTACTTCGGTTCCCGCCTGCGGTTGGATGGACGAAATTAACATTTAGCAGGAGGATAGAAGAATTGTTGCCATAACTTGTAGCTCCATGACTATTTTTAACTTACTTGAAGGGCCGGGGGGCGGTATAATGGCCTCTTGACTGCATATTTAAAGGTGCACATAGTCTGAAAGACAGCCAAAGGACTTTAAAGATTATCCAGTGGGATATTAAAGTTATAAATGATCTAAAGGGTCCCCTGAAAGACTTCACTCACGGTCCGTCAGGTTTCCCGCAGATGTTCAGTATCAAGGGGGGGGGGTAGGTACATGGTCTATGAAGGCAAATAAAGGACTTTACTTTTGGTCGATCAAAGTTAAATTTACCTGAGATATCTTGCTTACTTGGTCTGAAGTTCGCAAAGAGCCCTTTCCGACGAGGGGGCTTAAGGAAAAGTCCATTTTTATCGTTTTACCCCCGTAGGTTGGTATAAGATTATCGAAAATGTTTATTTGGCCTTTGGCTAGAATTTTGTTGGTATAGACGTACTTGGTCATCCAGTCATATTGAGGACGTTTGTTCTTTTCACGGTTAGCTGAACACAAAATTCTTTCTAAATTTGCAGAGCTGTATTGGTAAAACATGGTGAAAATAATTTAACAGTAGGAGTTGATTTCCGGTCTGGAACCAAAAGGGCATCAACCCGCCTTTTAGATGAAATATTTTATACCTTATATGTAAACTACGTCATCAAATGAGCGACAGTGTGGCACTGTACCAGCTGCAATGCGTTCTCTCAGAAATGGTGCACGCCACTTTTTGTCTTTAGTTGAATATGAGATTTCTTGATGGAAGACGTTGGTTTTACCCTGCATTAAATTCGCTGGAAAATTACAGAGCAGCTACTCACATTGACCTCACCCAATCAGGGTTGAGCCGGCAATAGCCAGCATCACAAGGGCGCGAACCTACGTGGTCACCATCTTAGTAAAACCTTGCTGGACTTTGCTTAACTTCAGTGATGTAACCGAAACTGGTGACTTTAATGTGCCATAGACATTGGCTAAGATTTATTTCATTTTAAATTGGATGCATCTTCCGCTCATATCAAAACCACGAACCACGTCAAAGGTTCAATCAATATTTACTCATAGGAATTCCAAAAGTGAAACCTTTAGTTAAGAAGTATCTTATCTTATGTTCATAAATCAAAACACAAATCATAAATGTAATTATTAAACCGCAACGAGCACATAAACTGTCATAAACTCATAAGTTTATGGAGTAAATAGTAAAATTATGCGATTTCAAAAAGAAGATTACAACCGACAAAACAGTAACTGTCGGTGCCATTGAATATGAGACGTTGGCAGTAGTGTGTAACGCCAAGTAAAGAAGATTTTATTGTATGGTTCAATGGTTCGTATCAAAGAATCGTAGTTTCTAATGAATAAAATAGTTTTACATGTCACAGCGCACACTTGTTAGAATCGCAGAGCCGGGACTTCGGGATTTACGAATTCCGTGATTATAAGAGCATTCCAAATAGGTGAGTATGTAGAAAACAGTGCGCAGAGATTATTATAAAAGCCATAATTTTTGTTTGAATTAAGAACTCGAAACATAGAGCCGGCGCGGCGGCATATCTAGGTAAAAAACGTCAATTGTGTACATTGTGATACAAGCATGAATTTTTTGTTACTGGTAGTACATGAGAAGACAATGATTTTAAGATATTGGGGCACTTCGAACTCCACCCATAAGGCCCCAAAAGGGCTCCAAAAGGCCCCAATTCGGGTCAGATATATTTTTTTTTAATTTGGCCTTACGTCTCTTTTGGTCATTCAAGACGTGGGTTTTACCCTCCATTCGCTGGAAACTTGCAAACCAGCTACCCACATTGACCTCACCCAGCATGGGTAAGGTCGGAAAAAAGAGCCAACGATACGTGATCTTCCCAAGCGGTCACCCATCCAAGTACTGACCACGCCTGACTATGCTTAACTTCAGTGATCAGACGGGAACTTGTTTATTCAACGTGGTATGATTGTTGGCTAGGGTCATAATTTTAAAGTACTCCAAAATATATCAATATGAGTGTTTTCGGAAAGGTCCGAATTTGAAGAACGCAGGGCCCCAGGGGCCCCCAAATCGTACCAAAATGGGTCTCATGTATGACGTGCTCCACTAAATATGGACAAGGGTATTTTTGGAAAATCCTGAATGTGTGAATTTAGAATCAATATTCATATGTCATCTTCAATGTGCATTGGGTATCTAAGGGTCCCAAAAAAGGCCTCGGATAAACCCAAGAATTAACTGTTTCAAAATATATCGACATGGGTATTTTTAGCGAAACCCCTAATATGTAGAATTCAGAATTAATATTCGTAGGTAATTTTAAATGTACCTTGGATCTAAAAGGGACCCAAAAAGGGCACCGCATGGGGCCCAAGCATTAAGTGCTTCACTTAATGCTTGGTTCGCTATCTGTATATGTATGGGTATCTTTAATTATTCAATATTCAAATGTATTTTCTATTATACTTATACCCTGGGCCTACAAGGCCTGTGAAATTCAAGTATTAAATTCTCCAAAAGAGACATATTTGGGGAGACAGGAATTTGTATAATCAAATATCTTCATTTTTTTTGGTATACTCGTAGACTACAAATATTATTTTGAATGAATCTCTAATGGGAAGAACAGTTGATTTTGAGAGTAACAAAGCTGCTACAACAAATACAACATGTTAGCCAGCTCTAGATAAAGTTTTCCATTGTCATCATACAGCTATTCTTAGTGGCGGCTACTCTTTAAGGGCAAAAGGCTTCAAGCCTCCTTAAAAATTACAAAAATTGAAGCATAAAATATTTCGTTTGTAATTTAATTTTTTTACACCTACTAAGGTATTCTTTTTCCCAATAGAAGGGAAAAAAGGTTGAAAAAAATATCCCCTTCATTTTTTTCAACTTGCCAATTGCCAAAAATATCTGTTGTTCACCAATTGAATTCCTTCAACGTGCCTGTTGCAAAAATCGTATCGAATGTTCACGATGTCCCAGAAAAAGTATTAAACGCACAATGCCCAACGTTGTTCTACTGCAGTGATCTGACGGGAACTGTTGTATCTACTATGGGTAATCGTTGGGCTCCCAGATTCCATCATCCTTAGAAAACATAGAATAAAAATAATTAAATTACCTATTTCACCAAATATATTTAAAGAGAAGCCATGACTCCATTGACTAGTTTGATAACTGTCACCTACCAAATATTTAGGTACCTAATAAGGTACCCAAAAATAGTAAAATAAACGGTCTCCCATGCGAATACGCACAATTCCCAACGTTGTTCAACTGCAGTGATCTGACGGGAACTATTGTATCCATTATGGGAAATCGTTGGGCTTCCTGATTCCCTCATCCTCAGAAAACATAGAATAAAAATAATTAAAATATTTCAAATATTTCACTAAATATATATTAAAAGGAAGACATGACTTTACATTTAGGCACCTCCCCCCCCCCTTTTTTAGCGGTAAAGGATCTATTTACAGTTTTTTTTATGTTTAAATTAAATATTTATTCATGACAACTAGGTCATGGATAAATTCATACCACAAAAGATAAGTGGATTAACTTGATCTTAAAAAAAATAAGGTAAGCTCATGTTGCATTTTTAGCATGCTGGGATTGCATGCTTCTGTTTTCATTTTTTTTTTNTTTTTTTTTTTTTTTTTTTTTTTTTTTTTTTTTTTTGTCAAATATAATGTTGCCCCTCCGGCCCAAATATTCACGAGTCGCCACTGCTAAGAACCATAACAAACATAGCAGTCAATATAATTTCGTCAGTAACAATACAAAATGAGTTACAAACAAACAACAATAAATATTTACAGCAAGAAACGGATCAACAGAATGAGGCACATCTAAAGTATTGGAAAATTTGTCTTTCGCACCGGTATCTCGCGTTTAAATATTTTGTTGATTAAATCCAGGAACTTCATGAACATAAACATGCAGTCGATATGAACGACATGCGCGGATATAGGGTAGGGCACGGGTGGCACGTCCCCCCCCCCCCGTTTTTTAAGCGGGCGGTGTATCCCAAATTTCATTAAACCTAATCTCTTAAAATTTAAAAAAAAATCAAATGAATGGTGATCTGCTGTGTCTTTTGTCCCATTGAGAGGGGGGGCATGGGCCCCCAAATAATGCCCACTCCTGAGACTAAATAGAAATACGTAAATAAAAAATCGTCAACATTCTGTCATCCGTCATAGCAGTTTTTTCGTCATCACGCTTATAAAATCGCTTATCACCCTTATGAAAGGTATTTATGATAAGCTCCACAGC
Organism: Pachypsylla venusta; assembly: GCA_012654025.1. Lineage (NCBI taxonomy): Eukaryota > Metazoa > Arthropoda > Insecta > Hemiptera > Aphalaridae > Pachypsylla > Pachypsylla venusta. The sequence goes on along the minus strand of CM022878.1, from coordinate 26,841,230 downwards.
TTTTAACAAATTAGGTATCGTACCTCGATAAACATTAAAATTAAAAAGTATTGCCCAGGACTATAACCACCGGTATCTAGGTTCCAAGTCCCTCCACCCCACCCCACCCCTCCAAATTTTCTATTAGGAATATTGGGCGATTGTGCACCCCAAAAACAAGAGGGCTATATCCGCGCATTGTCGGTCGGGGGAAGGGAAGAAGAGCTGAACTACAAAGTGGACTTGCAGCAGCTCTCCACAACGCAAGAGGGTTGCGGATCTTTCTAGAATCCATAGGATGACCCGAAAAGCCGAGTTAACAATCCTGGGGTACTGTTACAAAATTATTGACCACACAAAGTAAAGGTATCACACGATTGACTGAGGACTCCAGAGTCCAGTTGACAGAACCACTGGAATAACTAGCTTTGGCGTTAAGATGTTGTAAATGCAGTTTTTAGTAATACTTATAATAAAAATAATAATGGTACCCAACGTAATATTGGTTTAGGCAAATGAGTGAGTAACTTCTAAGCAGGTAATTGGTAAGTCGTAAAAATGGTAAATACATTTTGCTGATGGTAATTATTGGTTATGGATACCATCCTTGGGAAACAGTTGCCAAAGATATCTAAATCAGCTACCCCGAAAATTATTTTGGAATAAGTAAGGGTACTCACAGACAACCGCATAATTACTTACCTTAGGGTAGCTGTTTTCCCGTGCTTCTCTACGGTTACAAAATTCAACAACTCAATTTTAGATTTTTGGTGGAACCGTCCCCCAGAATGAACACGGCTCCTATTTAGAAAATTCAATATTTTACTCAAAGATATTACTTTTTGCACTGCGGAACACCTTCGTATAAAATTTCAGCTTTCTCGCTCATCCCGAAGTGATACTTCTTAACTATGGGTTTTTGGTGGAACCGACCCCCAGAGTGAGCACCGCTCCTAGTTAGAAAATTCAATATTTTATTCAAGGATATGACTTTTTGTACTTCGGAACACCTTTGTATCAAATTTCAGCTTTCTCGCTCATCCCGAAGTGGTACTTCTCAATTCCGATTTTTTGGTGGTGAAAACCGTCCATAAATCGGATAGAAACCGGAAATTTTCAAATTTTATATTTTTTATAGGGTCCTTATATACTATTTTGGGGGGGTCTATTCTCGGTCATTTTTCGTTATCTCTTTTAGTTTGCCCAGAAAATAATTGCAAAAAGACCCGCTAAATAACGCGTCATTTTTGGCGGTAACTTGCTCCCACTTGAACTTATTTTTTTTTTTTTTCTTACTACGCACCTACATACTAAAAGGGTCTACGTTTAGCCATCAAGCCTCTACGTTTAGCCATCGTGGAGCTACGTTGATTATCAGTCAGTCAGTCTGTACGTCAGTCAGTGAGTATACCAACTGGGCTTTGAGTTTTTGGGGGGATGGGGGAAGAAGGAGGGGTAATAGTCTTTCGAACAGTAAAAGCTCATGTCTCACATTCCAGAATATATTTTGTGTTGGAATTCCAAGGGCTCATTATATTAAAAAACAATAAACCAAAATATTGGTTTCATGCTCGTGTGAAATGTTAGCTCCTAGGCACCCCATTGTATGCACCAAATAATCACCCAGTTAGGTATTTCATATTTTAGACTTATTTTAGAGAATGACAAAGCAAAATGGAGTCGGTGTTTCCTTAAATATTTCAAACGCGTGAGTCAAAGATTACTATTTATTATTAATCAGAATAATTGGACCTCCATTATTACCGCCCGCTTGCCCGACCAATATGGCGCATGAGTTCGGTGTTAAGGCGGGTCGTGATGATCAATTCCTTTTGTTCAGATTCGGTTTTCATTTAAAACAAAAGATGTAGGGCACACTATATTATAGATCTAGATAATTTTAGTACCACACTCATTTTTGTGCGATCTAAACTAGAGTATGCCGCTGTGGTCTGGTCACCAGAGGAAAAAGATCTAATAAAAAAATAGAAGATGTAGAGGCGAAATTCGTGAGGTCACTTTTCTTTAAGGAGAATTGGTTCTACCCTCATGGAATTTCAGATAGAGACCTGTGTGATAGCCTACAAATAGAGACACTGGAAAAAAGACGGGGACTGCAGTATCTGCTGTTTCTACATAAATTAATGAATGGAAGGGTAGATAGCCCTTTCCTTCTATCACAGTTTTGTCTCCTTATATCGGCCTTCCGTGTGGGAGGGAACAGTAGGTACTTCGACATTCCCCGTTCAAAATATAGTCTCACCAAAATCCAGTGAGTAAAATAAACTATATTTATAACTCTCTGTCAAAACACCTCGACCTAGCTCTTTCTTACGAAGAACTTAAAAATAAGGTGGAATTTTTAATGTAATTATTAAGTTATCTTAGTGAGGTCTCCCGCAACCGATCAAATAAATATGATCGGTGGTAGATCAGTAGAAAATAAAATAAAGAAATATTTTATCCATAAAAAGCAACATAACTTTTTGATTAAATTTGCTATGAAAAATCATTGTATTCACTGATTACTTTCGGTTGGGTTACACAAACTTTATCCGATCACCGAATGAGAGAATACTGAAACCTCCCACACTACGAAACACTACTTTTTGTTCAATGAAATAAGATGTAAATACTGAAAAGATAAAATGACTGAAATTAAAGATTACTCAAAAATTATGAACAAAGTGTAAAATCAAAAGGTAAATTTAAGATAAATGATAAATAATATCATAAAGCCAGAGGACAGAGTCTATGTCACGAAGAATACACCAGTTCCCCTTAGATAACTGAAGTTAAGCAAAGCCCAGCGTGGTTTTACTAAATGCGTGGCCATCAAGGTTCGCGTTTGCGCCCTCGTGATGCTTGCCTTTCCGGCCCAACCCAGGCTGGGTGAGGTCAATATTAGTAGCTGGTTTGTAAGTTTCCAACGAATGGAAGTTAAAAGCCCCACCTCAAATGACCAATAGACCTTAAGCCAATATATATATATATCATTACTAAACATCAACAGATTGAAATAATTTTATGACCTACGAACAACATTAACAGCCATAGGCTGCCAAATCCAATCAAAATAAAATTTTAATCAATGAGCAACGTCAACAGTCGAAGAAAACCAAATTTATTTGAAACAATATTTTGCCAAACTTTGGATTAAGGAAGAGAATCTATAGTACGGTTTTCCATATCATTTATTTTAGTATGAGATGGAAGCTGTTGTTCGGTGCTAAAGTTTTTATTTGTCATCATACATCCAATCTATTATATATGGATTCTGGAAAACGCCGGTAAAAAACTTATTAAGTTTTCTCTCGGATTGAGCTTTGACGCAAATTCCCTTATTTCCTGTATTTTCCATCTTTATAGCCCCGCTTGTCCTGAATATTCTTTGCTTCCATCGGTATCCCCTCGCCAATGATTTCTGTTGAGGAGGAGTTTGTGTTTGGTGACCTCTGAAGCCACATCGTCTATTAATAAATGATCGGTCGAGTCTGATAAATACCAATTTTAATTGGTAGAAATCTTAAGACACATTTTAAAGTATCAGACGTTTACGAGTATTAGTTACTTGTTATAATAATATTCCCAATCATCAGGCATTTGATTAGGGGGGATAGTCAGAAAATGGGTCAATTTCGTTCTTACATAGTTATTTAGAAAATATTCCGTAGGACATGGTGCCATAACTTCCATGTCTTCATACCCTACCAAACCTTTGGATCATTTGCACCATGTGCTTTGGACCTTTTCAACTCCATCTCCAGAGATAACCTACCAAGGAGCCAGTGTCAATGAGCTGTTGAACACCGTAAGATCATTCATTATTTTACTCGAGGATATTACTGTTTTGCACTGCGGAACACCTTCGTATTAAATTTCAGATTTCTCGCTCATCCCGATGTGGTACTTCACATTTATGGATTTTTGGTGGAACCGACCCCAGGGTGAGCACAGATCATATTTAAAGTATAAATATTTTATTCAAGGATATATTATGTTTTATATTGAGGTACACCTTTGTATCGAATTTCAACTTTCTCGCTTATCCCGCAGTGGTACTTCCCAATTCCGATTTTTCGGTGGTGAAACCCGGCCATAAATCGGACAGAACCTGAAAATTTCAATTTATATATTTTTATGGGGTTCCTACATACTATATTGGGGGGAGGGGGTCCATTCCCGGTTATTTTTCATTATTTCCTTTAATTTGCCCAGAAAAATTGCAAAGAAACTAACTAAAAAGTGTCATTTTTGGCGTTAACTTGTTTCCACTTGAACTTTTATTTTTTTCCTTTTTTATTACGCACTTACATAGGTACTCAAAGGAATCTGCGTGCCAAATTTCAAGTCTCTACATTTAGCCAGCGTATACTGGGCTTTGCGTTTTATAAGTTTAGATATACAATGAGGAAGGACATCGAAAAAATCAGCTCATACAAATATTACAATATTTTTAGAATAAGGAAAATAAACAAAAGATCGACTAAAATATTTGCCTGGTAATTATTTTTCTTCATCTGTCTCAGAATTCTAAAACCTTGCCTGATTCTTACATCTGATCTGTTCAGAACGTTATTAATGATTAATTATAGATTTTAATTTTCTGATATCTTATCCAACTTGTTCTGCAGTTTCTACTGTGGTGAATCACACCACAAACATTTTGCATTCTTCTTAATATACAGAACATCTCAACTCAGAGTAAAAGATATTCAGATTACCGAATTTTTACCACAATGGGACAGCTTCAAAATTTGATCAGAGTACCTAAAGTCTGGTACTCAGAAGATAGAATAGATTGTTCTCATGCTTGAAGATAGCCCCCTTCCCTCAACCCCTAGTGAACAACAAAATGATCATGTAGCAAAATCAATTCTATATCTAACAAATACTTTACTAATCAGAAGATAAACTAACCTTTGGGTACTCCGTCAGAAGATAGAATAGATTGTTCTCATGCTTGAAGATAGCCCCCTTCCCCCAACCCCTAGTGAACAACATAATGATCATATAGCAAACTCAATTCTATATCTAACAAACACTTTGGGTGGGGGGGAACAATTTTTCCTTCTATTTTCCCAAACTTGGAAGTTCCTAATTTTTAATCTATATCTACCAATTTTAGGCACTGTTTGATTAGTGATTATACACTCGAGGCAACATAAAGAGAAAGTATAAATTGACTTGCAGATGAGATTTTCCAAGTCCATTACGGGGAAAATATTTGGAAGCAGAAAAATATAAAAAAATAGAGAAAAACTGTTTTATACAAGACTAACAGCTGTGCCCCGTACTTCGTCCGGGTTAAAATTTGTAGACTTTGACCGAAAAATTAGCTTTATCTTGAAAACGATTTAACATTTTTGAGTTCCGATAATTTATGTGAGGTCCAGAATTCTGCGCCTAATATCTGGATTGGCGCCTTAGATATTATTCTATGATTCCATACAAATATAGGAAAATCAAACGGCTCGACAAATTTGAATTCTGATAATATTTCTGGGATCTCATTCTATATTCTATATTGGGGGGGGGNGGGTGGGGGGGGGGTCTATTTCCATCCATTTTTTTTTATCCCTCCCATTTCGGATAAACAATTAGTGATACCCATAGAAAAATCGGAAACTCGACGGTAACACGAAAACGGTTGACGGGCGGTTTCTGGCAATATTTTCTAACCGTATAGGAGACTATAAAGGGTATAAAACCCTCTTTGATGTTCGCAACCAATTAATATCTCCTTATTCCAATTTATTCACATGGAGGTGTTTAATGTTTACTATTACTTTTGCCCAAAATAAAGAAATTTAGTTTTTTGTGGCATAGTTTATCACCCGTTGTGCCATACAGGGTTAGAACAATTGATTATCCAGATGCATTAATTACAAAATGCAAACCTTATGCAAGATTGAAAAATAGAAACTCCTCAAGACTCGTGACTCAAGATTCTACTTATAACAAAAAAAAAAAATGGTGTAAAATGAGAATTCCATCATGCCAAACTGTGAACTGGTGAGATAAAGCTGATTGAGCCAGCTGTGGGAGCAAAGAAGAAACCAACCAACATGTCCGTTAAGGTGATTTAGTTCGATCCAAGATAAAATATTAATTAAAAAGAAAATATCTAAAAAAGTTTGGTTTTCACAGGACTAAAACGGTTTTATTTTGAAAAATTTTAGATCTTATCTTTTAAATAAATTAAAACAAAACACTTACCAAAAACACTACTTATAATTATTTATGAAAAAACTAGTTTCGAATCATTCGATTCATCATCAGTCTAGTCGGGTCGAAAGATGGAAGTTGCTGTATAGTACTACTCAGCACACGATGAACAATCCCCAGTGTTGAATCGAATGATTCGAAACTAGTTTCTTCATAAATAATTATAAATAGTGTATTTGGTAAGTGTTTTGTTTTAATTTATTTAATAGTTAATATTTTTTAACACTTATAACATGTTATTCAAAGGTTTAAATTTTACATCGATAAACAAGAGATGTTAAATTGGTATGTGTTGGTGGTGCAGTCCAAGTGATGGTGGTGGAAGGGTAGCACTCCTCTTGGAGCCAAGGTATGTGTTGGTGGTGCAGTCCAAGTGATGGTGGTGGAAGGGTATAGCACTCCTCTTGGAGCCAAGGTATGGGATGGTGGTGCAGTCCAAGTGATGATGGTGGAAGGGTAGCACTCCTCTTGGAGCCAAGGTATGTGTTGGTGGTACAGTCCAAGTGATGATGGTGGAAGGGTAGCACTCCTCTTGGAGTAATCTTCACTTCATTTTGTTTTCCATATATTTATTATTATTTTCGGCGGCCTTTCGAAATTTCCAGTGCTGCGTTCAGTAGGATTATCTTTTTCTTAACTTCCCCTTTTCCCAATTCTGTTTGGGATCTGCGTTGTTTTCACCCTACCTTCTGTTTTGTGTCTACTCTTTTTAGTTGTACCCATTCATAGTAACCCTCGCTTGCTTCCTGCAGTATCCATGCAAACTGTGAAGGAACTTAACTTTGCTTTCGATTGAAGCAGAGTTTTTTTTGAAGGCTTAGGACCGTCACCTAATAATGAGGCTTGCTCCCCCCGGTGGCTACATTAAGTTGATTTTCTAATATATTTATGTTTACTTACCGAAGGCGTAATTTCTTCCAATCCATATATGACTTGCTAACTTTCCATGAGGAAAAGTAAATCATACTTGAGATTGTAAGAAGTTACTTGAGAGTGACATCCTCACGGGCCGAGTCCACCTGAGCTGATGGTGTAAAATAACGCAGAAATCAACTCTTT
>CM022878.1:26748163-26760566 GCA_012654025.1 Pachypsylla venusta | reverse complement strand
TCCCGACATGAAAATCTCAGCTGCCCCCCCTAGGCCAGATGCTGGCTACGCCCTTGCACACAAGTGCATTTACGGTCGAATTACTGCTACATATTGAGAAAAATTATCTGAATAATTTCACAAAAAAAAAGGCAGGTTATTTGGACATAGCGCTTTTCAAAGCTAAAATATCCCAGGAATTGTACAATGATAAGTAAAAGAAATATTGACAGCATTCGATCCAGAAAGATGAGACCTTTTATTTGATACGTCACACATGCTTCTTCGGAGTAGAAACTTTCATGAAGCTGAAGGAATAAAAAAAAACTCTGCCAATGTGACACCTGGGTTTATTATTTTTCTGGCAAAAAATAATAATTTTTTGGGGGGAGGTATACCNGGTTTATTATTTTTCTGGCAAAAAATAATAATTTTTGGGTGGGGGGAGGGTACCCCCTCATTTTGGGGGTATCCCCCAAAAAATTTGAGGGGGGTTATCCTGATGATTCCAAATCTCTGGCAATAATTAGACCCTAACTTTGATATGCCTACCATATTTGAAGTCTCTGGCTCTTACCATTCTCTTTTTAGACAGGATTAATGAAAACCGCTTTAAAACGGTAAAAACCGCCAGCGGTATATTTGATTGAACCCAAAAGTTTTGGAGGTAGACAGCGATACTGAAAACCGCTAAAAAGCGGCAAAAATCGTGAAGAGTGTATTCGATTGCACCCAAAAGTTCCGGGGAACAATTAGAGCCCAGGTGGAACCTATAACCTATATACGGCGGACGGCGTACAAACGGATTTTTTTTATTCGATTTTTGAATTCTACGTACCTTGACACGTATAATATCAAATTTTGAGGGGGGGTATTTTTTTTTTCCGTGACGATTCCAAAGGTTCATTATTGAAAATAATAAACCAAAAAATGCGCGATAGTACGGGAGCATAATGTGTTTCTCTGGCTTTACTGTGAAATGTGAATGTACTATTTTTTGCTTATTGGTTACTTTCCATTGGTTTGTCCTGAATAATTCTACTCAAGCGCATCAGACTCAGGCGCGCATATAGCCCTCTTGTTTTTCGGGGGGGGGGGNTGGGTTGGGGGGGGGGTACAATCGCACAATATATACAAAATAGAAAATTTGAAGGGGCGAGGGACTCATAACCTAGAGGCCGAGGGTTCGAGTCTTGGGCAGTACCGTTTAATGCAATGTTTATCGAGGTACGATACCTAATTTATTGAAAGCTGTAGAGCTTATCACAAGTAGGTACCTACCTTTGATAAGCGTGATGACGAAAAAAAAGTACCATGACAAAAAGTGCCATTTAGTCTCAAGATTGAGAATTATTTAAGAGCCGGATGGGAATGTCCAATAACGCTGAAACAAATACATATTTCTTTATCTCAAAAAGCATTTTTTTTCGAATGATTTTCATGTTTTGACCTCTTAGAGGAGGTCCCAGGGGATCAACTTTGAAATCTCAAATAAAATTAGACGCCCGGTATAGAATTTACCCACAAAATTTGCTTTTTAACTGACGAAATATCCAAAAATCTTTTTTTCCTCCGGGGCTGTCGTGATGGCCCCTTTTGCCACCGATTTTAATGAATTATGTTAGGTTCCATTTAGGCTAGGTTTACATGACCGCGCGGTATCATATGAACAAATCGATACAAGTTTGTAGAACTGGAAACGCGCGGTCATGTAAACAATATGCAATATTTAGATAGATCTTGTGCCGCGCGGTTCGTCGTACCGCGCGGTACCGCTTGGTCATGTGAACATAGCCTTGTGCCCCGAATCTTTTTGTTACTGTCAGCCGCATATTAGTATACAGGGTGTTCACGAATTTATGATCTCTGAATTTATCTCGAAACCGGTTCAAATTTTCGGAAAAAGAAAAAAAACCGTATGTTTTTTATTTTTGGTTATTTTTTTACTTTTAATTTTATACAGGGTGGTCCACAAGTTTTTAAAAACGGTGGCAACTTACAATTTCTAAATACAAACCCCCATTTTTTATTTGATAGGTATTTGCTTTTGCTATGAAATTCTACAAACTTTTGACAGTTCACTTTTCGGCATTATACATCAGGATGTTCTCATTTTCCGATAAATTTCAAAAGAAAAGTTGTGACATACCATGACATGGTGATCCAAAAGTTTCAAATTTGTTTTTAAATGTTTGACCTATCAAATATAAATAGTTACTCTTTCTCAATATCATGGTCCTATTAGATAAACCCTCGGAACACTCTGGACAAAACTATACCAGGTGAACATTATGGTGTTATTAAAGAAGGCCCTGGTCTAAATTAACACACACTTCATTGGAAACTTTGATTCAAAAGTTGTGTCACCCGTTAGCTCTGACCAGATTGGTCTGGGGACTTATCTAATGAAAATTAAATGTCATTTTATACGTCACACTTTCACTTTTTATTGATATAAAATTTATCGGAAAATGTGACCTCCTTATATAATTCAAAATCGGGAAAAAGAAAAAGGCTAGTCAAAAGTATGTATAATTTTATAGCAAACGCAAATATGAAATGAAACAATGGGGATTTGTGTTTAAAAATTCAACTTTCGGCACTGTTTTTAAGAACTTATGGATCACCCCCTTTAAAATTAAAAGTACCTACCAAAATAACTGCATCAAAAATCCAAATTAGGTATAAGGTGTTTTTATTTTTTCGAAAATTCGACCTGGTTCCGAGGAAAAATCGAGTGGTCATAAATTCGTGACCACACTTTATCCGGATCGACACTAAAATTTTATTATGGAATCGGTCAACTCTTACTGACAAAAGCGCCCTTCACGGCGGACAGCGTGCGATGTACAATGTTCGAAGGGGTGGACGAACGGATTTTTTTTTTCATTTAGCCAGTAAAATAATAAAGCCCACATTGGCAAAGTTATTTCTTTTTAGATTTTATTACAACATGTACCCGAATGAAGAAGACGACAATATGAATTGGCCGACATACAACAAGCTGCTTGAAAACTGTGAAGCCTTCTATCGTCCAAAAACTGTCAGCTATACAATAAATATTGACCTTTTGAATAGACTGATTGCTCATAACTCAAAATTTGCGAATCATGTATTTTTGGGCTCGGCTTTCACACAATTTACAAACCTTGAATGGTCACCAAATATGTTACGCAACATTCTTTCTACTCAGGAGCCGCCAAATTTTTTCCATAAGGATACAGCAGGTAAAAAAGCAGTGAAGCTCATGTCGCCCCCCCCCCACGGACTGCAAACTATCATTAGGGAGTCCCTACTCTTTTTTCCCTGCTTACAATATTTTATTTGTGAATTTGTGTATCTACGGGGTTTATTACAGAAGTGCAAAGATGCCAAAACTAAGTTCGGGTCTGCTGTTGTATGGTCCAAATTAACATGTGGGCAAAAGAGATTTGAATTTTGACTAAATCTTCCTCTATTAGGCACCTGTCATGATTTTTCGCCGTACGCGGTGATGGGCACTTTTGTCACTTACCGTTGGTTCATAGCCTTAAAATTCCACAAATATAAATTTTCGACGCCTCCCCAGACCTGGTAGTACGTTCAAAGGCGGCAAAATGTACACTCTCTGATAGCCTATAATCATGCGATATCCAGAATCAGATTTTCAATGAAATAGGATATATATAACATATATAACAAATATAACAAAAACAGAAAAATCGTTCTAAAAATATAAAAAAAAATAGTTTTTTTGATATTTTTTTTTTTCAATTTGACATTTCAACGCTTCCAGAGGAAAATCGCCACACTGAAGGGCCATTTTATAGAAACTCCTTTGTCATGGTTACATTTATAGAAACTCCTTTGTCATGTCCGCAATGAAAGTTTCAAAAGTTACGGAGTAGCTGACAAAAACACAAAAATCATTTTCCAAGATGATTCCCTCTTGTTCATACCATTAGAATTCAAAAAATAAAAATAAAAAAAAATCGGTGCCTCCAAAACCCAGGGAGTACATGTGAGGGCGGCAAAATGTACATTTTCTGATAGCCTATATTCATGCGATATCCGGAATCAGGTTCTAAAGAAAATCGGATTGTACTGGATAGAAAAATATTGCTTAAGACATGTCTACGTCGAAAGTGCTCTTGAGTCTGAGGTATATATTATTAAATATTAAATATCCCACTTTTCATGTCTTTTTTCACACTCAGTATTTATGACGTGACGGAAAATATTTGCAGAAAAATATTTGTAACTTCTTTGGGCCCCATAATTGAGGTGCCAGGAGGAGGGGAAATAGTCACAAAAAATGGCCCTATAATTTTTAAAACTGTACATAGTGTGAAAGGTGGCGAAAGAACTTTACTTTGGGTCCAACAGGGGCCTCGCTAATGTTCCAGGGGGCTTATGTAGAATTTGAGGATGTTCTTATAAATTCAAATCAACGTGCCATGGACGATGGCACGTTGAAATTGATTTTAATTACAGACAAAATTTTTGTTTTAGCTCTGCTCAGATTTTCTATCGATGGAACAAGTCTTGGGTATATTGTGATGAATCCTGCCAAAGGCATACAACCGGTTGTGGTCATGGATAACAGTCAGCATCAAACTTTGCCAGTGAATAGTAAGTTGAACCCCCAAAAACCTATTCGCGGTAAAAAGTTCCCCCCAAGTCATTAGTTACAAAATGCACTGAAATCAAAACAGTGCCTCAATTGTATATCTTTTTTCTCCCCTTTTAAACATTTCTTTTTACTTTATCTTCCGATAGAAGATATAAGCAGGGCCGGCTCTACCATATAGGCGAACTAGGCAACCGCCTAGGGCGGCAAAATCAGCGGGATATGAAAAAAAATGTATACATATATAGACGTGCATTTTTGTGTATATGATTGATAATTCATAACAAGAATTATCAATCACAAAAACCAATAGTAAAACCAGGGGTATGACACTCCGGCTAAATCTGTCGTTACTTAAAGGCTACAACCCACACATATACACTTGAAAAATTCTAATTAAAATTGTGTGGATTTAACAAAAAGGTTTAGTGTCCATTATTTCTGTTGTAAATATATATGACTGAATTGTTCAATATTAACCAGAGGAAAATTCATGGCTAGATTTTGATTGAAATATGTGCAAAAATCATGAATTTCACTACTAGGTGGGATAACTATTCAGTATTATCATTAAAAATATGAATATGAGTACTTTTACTATTTATATTAATTAACGAACAAATTAAATTTATATTCAGGGGGCGGCAAAATTCATTTTGCATAGGGCGGCAAATTCTCTTGAGTATTAAGATAAAGTATTTTAACGTGCAAAAATTTTGGACATTTTTTTATCCAAAAAATGGTCTGACGAGAACTCAAAAGCCAAAATAAAGATCATTTTTGAAGTTTGAAAATATTTGGAGTCATGTTGTCCAAAAAAATGATATTTCCGACGTTCCGCGTGGGACGCACTTATACGGAATTGTGTGCAGACCTCTGGGGGCCAGCCGCTGCGCTGGTCCGATTTTGCTGAAATTTGGCACACGTCATCTATGATCAAATAGCCCGACCCATATATTTCTTTTTCCCGATCGCGCCCCAGGACCGCCCATAGTGCCCCGAGCAGCTGTTTTGCGACCGAATCTCTAAAATCTAAAACACATAACCAATTTTGATGAAATTTAAAATCAGTAATTATAGAATAATTTTATCTAAAATAAATGTCTCACGCGGGCGTATCCCTGTCAGGGGCGCCGCCAGGGGCCCCTTACAGAGTCCCTAAAATGGAAATTCCTTTTAAAAGAAAACAGTTCATTAATTTCACACGATTTTTTTTTAATGTCTAGAGACGACAGGAATCATTCAATTCAAAGTATTAGAAATTAGTTAATCACTGTTTTCAACTTTTTATTCAGAGTCCACCCCCTCGGTTCAGGACCAAGAACGTTTCAATTGTACCAAATCTGTAAAATGAAAACCACTGTAGGTCCTTTCCTTCTAACTTCTCATTTTTATTTCTTTAATATTAAAGAAATAAAAATTATTTCTTTAATATTAATTTTGTATGTTCTGTTATTTTTGTATACAATATACATATATATTGTAACTTAACGTTTATATGATGAACCCTCAACAATTCTCTATAAATGACTTTTTTAAAAATACTATATTTAAAATCAAATTGGAACGACTTTTCATTTCAACTCAGCTCCATCCACCGCCAGTTTCAGTAGTACACAATATAATAACCAATTTTGATGTAGTTTAAAATGGGTTTCTATGGCATCTTTTTATGAAAAAAAGGCCCATGTGGGTGCATCTTTATCAGGGGTCCAATTAGCTCATTCAATTAACTATCGCTTTTAAAAGAAAACGGTCCCGTATATTTACATAAATTCCAAAACAATTGATGTCTGGAGCCTGTAGAGATTATTCAACTTATTATAATCACTGTTTTCAGATTAGTCAGAGTGGTTCTCCCAGGGTCCCCAAGACGTCTCATTTTAGATAGAATATATTTACATTTATTTACCATTTATTTTACATATAAATTTCGACTTATGGCGGGCATATCCTCCCAGTATGTCAGAAAGTAGAAACTTTAGTGATTTTTGTTGTAAATTTTAACCAGGATTCCATAAAACAATTATCAGGAAAAACGGACCTACGGTTCTGGACTTAGAACCGATGTAGTGGACTAAGTTTCCTTCTTAGAATAATGGTTAAGGCTTTGTTCAGATGACCGCGCGGTTCCACGCGGGATCAAATTAACAAATCGATACAAATTTGTAGGACTAGTATCGCGCGGCACCGCGCGGTTATGTAGACAATATGCACTAGATAAGATAGATCTAGTGCCGCGCGGTTCGTCGTACCGCGCGTTCATCTAAACATAGCCTAATACTTTTGATTATTTGGGAAAAAATATATGCAGAAACCTAATAATGCAAAGGACGTGGTTTCGAGTCATCTAAATGCATGGATTTCATTAGTGGATATTACTCGTATATCTCCTGTTTTTCGTTTGATGAAATCTTGTTTAATCAAAGTGAATCGAAAAGCCTTACTTGCTAGTCAAGTGAGGACACTTGTCTCTTGAAGTCGGGATCGAGAGTTCGATCCCTGCCGGAAATGGATTTTCCTCAAATGATGGAATTATTTTCCAGATCGAGTGTTTTCTTTTTTTTTTACTTTCCTTATCCATGTAAAAGGAAAGTATTGAAACTGAAATTTTCGATGTCGAGTTTTCAATGCCATAACACGTTTCAGCCATTGTACGTGGTGTGTGTCCGTCTGTCTGTAAACAAGATATCTGAAGAACACTAAGTGCTGGAGCTTAAATTTTGGTAGCAATTTATAACAATTTTATACATGGAATGCAAAATAGGTACCACTTTTGGTTGAAATCGTATCTAGGGACTCTTGTGAATGAAAGAAAACGGAAGGAGCTGAAGACTTGATTTTTCTTTATTATGTCAATTTTATGCATGTACAACGGTTACATTAAAATTGACATAACAAAAAAATAAAATACAACGTACATTGTACAAAGTCTCAATTTTTTTATTAGGTAAGGAATGTCGTGTGATGTTCACACCAGATTTTTTTTATCTTATATTATCTTCTTCTCTCTTGGGTTACTGGACGCAAATATTTACAATGTTTCTGATCCCTCTATCAAATGGTAGCCCCCCCNCTAATGACATACTTTTTTTTTTTTTTTTAACACCAACCGTGGATTGAAGCATGTGACGTATAAATCTTTCTTTATTTTTCTGAATAAATTTCGGCTCAGGTATTTCAAATTTTTAGACAATATATTTTTTTTCTATCTTGTTAAAAAGTATTTCAACATTCTAACAAGAGCTGCAAGATCCCAAAACAAAGACAATAAAAATACAAAAAGTTCTTTAAATTCAACCCCTCCTCCAAAAAGAACAATTGTCATTTCTCACTTCACTAACCGTTCTTCTCTGAAACCAACCCCTCCTTCCAAAAGTAGAACCCCTCTATCAAACCTGTCTAGAACTGATAGTCTCACTAAACCAGCTAAATCAACTCCTGTGAAAACTACCAGTGAAGAAACAAAACGCTGAGCTCTTTACAATGCTGAATGAGTTACGGGACGAGCTGGCGGCGGTGAGGAATCAGCTCTCCCAATCATTTTCTGTTCCAACTATTACTGACTCTGGAATGTCATACTCGCGCATCTTGAATTGTCAGACTGATGTGTGCGATGTCACCCTCCCTCAATCTCAGCAACCACCCACTGCCGCCTCCCAGACTACTACTCAGATAACTCAGAGTTCGAACACTGGACACGCTCATACTTCTCGATCAGTGAACATACAGGGTGTGTCATGTGTCATTCAAGCACCACCTCATCGAAGGAAACTCATCATTATTACTGATAGTGTGGGAAAAGGTATCAGTGAGTTGATGTTAACTCTACTACCAGGCATGGACATTTCCGCCTTTGTCTCTCCTAATGCTAGGTTTTATTTCCATACCTATTTAGCGCCAAACAGTTGTCCTTTCTTTGATTTCGCCAAAATTAAATGTCTGCAGTCGAAAACCAATGTGATAGTGAGTTCCATCCTATACCGACACGATGGTTACAACTACCAAAATACCAACATGTGTTATACAAATGAATACCTCCAACAAAAATGTCGAGCAATTAAAATTGACTACTATCACTGTAATTCATTCATCCAGAGAATCATTATACTCGTCATGGGTTACATTTAAACCAAGTGGGCAAACGAGCTAGCAGTGTCACACTGAAAGACTTCATCCTATCATATGGCACTGTGCCCAAGGTTTCAGTAGTCCTTCCGTCTCGATCCAACCCTGACATTGTTGACCTCGCTGTATCCGAACATCAAAGTATAATGGACATCTCTTGCCCATTTGCACCTGATTCTACTTTTGGAGAGATTTATACTGGGGATACACATTCTTTGGATGGCCCGGTTATATTAAGCGAGTCTAAAAAAAATGTTTTTTTCGAGTATCGGCTTGATGAACATTTTGATTTCCAAAATGGCAATATTATGATAGTAATACTTCGTCTTTCATTAACCAAAATAATTTAATTATATGTACACCCAGTAATGAATCAAATACTCTCGCATCTAGTCTTACTCAGTGTTCTAGTCAATCTATGTTTCCGTATTCAATGTACCCTAATAATTTATCGTTTTCTTTGTATCGTTATAATTATATGTTATCTATGTACCCTAGTCTTACAGATTCTATTGCTAACGACCCACAAAATAGTTCAAATTTAAATAGTTTAATTCACTTGAAACGAACTACTAATGCTAATAAAATGAAAACCAACACAAAATCATTAAGTATGGTATATCAAAATGTACGGGGTCTGAATAGCAAAATTAATGATTTCTTTTTGGCTACCATTGCGTCAACCTTTGACCTTCTGCTTGCTACTGAAACCTGGTTGCAATCTTCTGTTTTCACCTCCGAACTTTTTGCACAAAACTATAATGTCTTTCGAAAAGATAGGGACAGTCGGCTTACTGGGAAGGCCAGAGGTGGTGGTCTACTAATCGCCGCCAACCCTGAACTTAACATTATCCGTCTAGAACAATACCAGTCCAATCATCCTGATTGCGAATCAATTCTTATCAAATTTAATAATCTGACCAAAAACTTTTTTCTATCTTTAGTTTATTTCACACCACCTGTGAAAAGCGAAACAATATCTTTTTTCTTTGACTGTTTGTTCAAATGCGAAAAAATCACCAACAATAACCTTTTATTTGTGGGTGATTTCAACCTATCTCAATGTACGGGATCTGACTTTGTGTTCTCTGAAGGCGGAACAGTGTCCAGGGCTCTGTGTCCTTTGCTGTCGTACTATAATCTGAGGTCAACCAACAATATAAAAAACCAAAACCGAAAAACGCTAGATCTCGTTCTTTCTAATGTGAGTCGTAATATTTTAGTTCAATCCTGTCCATCTTTAGTCCCTGAAGACAATTTCCATCGGACCCTGAATATCCAAATATCACTCAAAACAAAATCAAAATCTTCTCCTAGTACCTCTATACCAAATACTTCCATACCAAACCTTAATTCTCGCTACTATTTCAAAAAGGCCAACTTAAGTGCTCTCTATAATGAACTTCAATCTCATGACCGGAACCCTCTCTATACCATATCAGATCCCAATAACGCATTATCTTACATCTACAATACTTTATATCTTCATTTCAATAATGATGTACCTAAAATACCAATCCTCAACAAATATAAAAACAAAACTCCTCATTGGTGGTCTCCAGTCTCAAGAAAACTCTCACGTCGCAAGAAACGATTAATATTGCTAAAAAATAAAAATATTCGTCACAGGGCAGCTTTGAACGATATTAACGCTCAACTCAAGACCCAGCTTTCTAAAGATTATAAATTACATGTACAAAAGATAGCTCACGAATCCAAACTGAATCCTCGCTGCTTTTGGAATTTTACAAACGAAAAAAGTCCTCTAGACTTCAACAATGTTTTAAAATTAATAATATAGTAACCTCAAATTTTCGTACGATAGCGGACGCTTTCTCTGCTCATTTTAAATCTATATACGACCCGGAAATACCTTCCTACAGCTGCATTGATTCCACATCATCCCACTTTATTTCTCCTTCTTCAAAGCCCATCCCCTCTTCAGCTACCCCCTTCCCCCCAACGTCTAACTCACTTGCTCCTACTCCTAACTCTCTTACCTCTAGTTCTAACTCCATTACCTCTAGTTCTAACTCCCCTAACTTTACTTCTAACTCCCTTACTTCTACTTCCAACTCCCTCACCTCTACTTCTAACTCACTTACATCTACTCCTAACTCACTTACCTCTATTTCTAACTACGTTACTTCTAACACCCTTACTTCTACTTCTAACTCCCTTAACTCTACTTCTAACTCCCTTACCTCCATTTCTAACTCACTTACCTCTACTCCTAACTCACTGACCTCTACTTCTAACTCTCTTACCTCTAACACCCTTACTTCTACTTATAACTCCCTTATCACTACTAACTCCCTCCCCTCTACTGTCAACTCCCCTCCTTATATCTTATCAGGCTCTAACCAAATTAATCTCTCTACTTTTTCGCTCCAACCTTTTTCATTTTCTATAGAAGACGTCTCTCAAGCAATCAAAGAATTAAAATCTAACAAGGGTCCGGGTTCCGATAAGATACCTACTTTTGTCATCAAGGACTGTGCACACTTTCTTAAATTTCCTCTTCACTATCTTTTCAACCTTTGCCTTGAAAAAAGCTCATTCCCTGAATCACTCAAAGAGACGATTATAACCCCGGTACCAAAGAAGGGCGACCTTCAATTGGTATCGAATTATAGACCAATCGCCACGCTTAATTCACTCGCTAAGCTCTTTGAAAAATTATTATTCAATAAAATAAGTGATTTCACGTACTCGCATATCTCTGTACACCAACATGGCTTTATCAAGGCAAGATCTACCTCCTCTAATCTCATCTGTTTCCTTCACTCACTTTCCTCCCATCTCCCCCACTCCAACCAAATTGATGTGGTTTTCACAGATATAAAGTCTGCTTTTGACAAAGTGAATCATCCGATTTTGTTGTCTAAACTTCATCAATTTGGTTTCCCTCCCACCCTTGTAAACCTTTTTTCATCCTACCTTCAATGTCGTAAGCTCCGCGTTCGATACCGTGATGTCCTATCTGAACCATATATTCCTACATCTTCTGTTCCCCAAGGTAGCCTTTTAGGTAACATCTTTTTCCTCATCATGATAGACGGCATCACGTCTGTCATACAAAACTCCTCCTTTCTCCTTTACTGCGACGACTTGAAGATCTATCGTCCTATCTCCTCTGTCTCCGACACTGCACTACTCCAGGATGATTTAAATAGGGTGCAAGGGTGGCTAGTTTTAAACAAGTTGGCCTTTTGTCCTCAAAAATGTGAGTTGGTGAGTTTCAGTAGACGGCGTAATTTGATCCCCAGTTCTTACACTATTGACGGCACAATCATCGCCACTGTTGAACTGAAAAGAGATCTGGGTGTCACATTTGCTAACTCCCTGTCATTCTCCACTCACATTGAGAACATTGTTAACTCTAGCTTCGGAACTTTGGCCTTTGTTATGAGAACTCTTCGTCCCATAAATGACCCTGATCCCTATCTTCTCCTATTTAAATCCCTAATCTTATCTAAACTCCACTATGCCTCTGTGGTTTGGATGCCCGATACACGACATTATAAACAGATACTTGAATCGGTTCAGGCTTCATTCTGCAGGCGTTTGTTTTTCAAACTGAATGGTTTTTATCCTGAGCCGATCTCGTAATCTGATTTACGCGGCCAACTATCATTACTGTCCGTTGAAAGTCAGCACAGAGTCATTTCACTTCTGACTCTGTAT
>CM022878.1:26705709-26726549 GCA_012654025.1 Pachypsylla venusta | reverse complement strand
TCCCCATGTTCTTCCTAGGTTAACAAACGTGTAGGTAATATGTAATCTATGTGTATGCTCTGATCGCGTTTAAAAGGTTGCACCTCGGTGATATGATTATTAATGTGGGAGTCAGATTTATTATCATATTTCTCTCATCTTCCCGAAACGAAGTTCGGGTACTCAGCTAGTAAATATTATAATAGACCTGACAGAGGGAATAGGTCGGACATAGAAAAAAAAAATGGCGTAGTTCTGATTTTTAATAATTATTATGTTGTTGAGATACATGAGAGCAGTTTAAAACTGCTAACTGCATGGTTATCGAAAACGTTCGATTTTTTCAGATTTTCGATAAAACCTCGAAAATCAAGAATTGTACGGAATAATTATTGCATAAATAAAATCTGTCACAATTTGAGTCCAATTGACAAATAAAAATTTCCCCAATGTGGGTCTCGAATCTTGGACTTGATGGATTTCCAAATTTTCTGGAATTTTTATTTGCAATGGACTAACGTCAGTATTAATTCTTCATATTTAGAATCGTCCTACGCTCAATTTTTGTGATTTTAAAAGGTCAACGGTTGGTTTTAGACAAGAGCTATTCCGATCTTTTTTGTTGAAAAGAAAGTTTTAAAAGACATGTTATAACTTAAAACAGCAAAAAAATATGCATTAAAAAGTTTTAGGCATTTTCATTTCACCCCCATAACTCCGACCCTGATCGGGGAAAAGTGCCAAATACTCACCAAAGAGGCATGATAGCAATCGGAAACGTCATGCAAAAAATGAAGTCAATCGCAAAATAATTTGATTTTTATTAATTATTTTTCCATTTTTAAGTGCCAACTTTTGGTAGCCCTTGCAAGCTACCTTGGGGTACATTTCCGTATAGGGGTCATTAAGCAAAGTGGCCTTTATTTCAGCTCTACTATACGTGGTTTCTTTTTTAGCATAACCTTTTGAAACACGCTGTAGATCGCGAGATATAGAACTTTAAAAAGTATCGACTTTTTCGAAAAGAAAACACATTTCACTTTGGGCTCATTTTTAATCTAAATATTTGCTCCAAGAGTCATCCTATGGGGTAGTTATGAGATAGAAAGTTGCTGTCTATTTAGTTATCTGTAGCCCATGGGGGAGGATTTAGGTCCAGTGGTATTATTGTTATCTCAAAATAACCGAAATCGGATGTTTTACACTAGGCCATTCATCCAATATACAGGGTTTTTGACTATAAATGGGATCCCTGAATATGGTAGGTAGCTGGGATCAAATGGAATATTTTTACAAAATTCGTTAGTGAGCCAGACGAAGCATAGCCGAGTTACAGGGTGGGGAAAGTCATTTTTGTACTTCAACGTCAACTGGTGGATTCTGTGTGACTGAACAAAAAGTGGATGGACCCTAAATCCTAATATTTGATAGTCGAGATTTCAAATATGTCATAAATTTTTTAAAAACAAAAGCGAAATAGGGGAAACCTGAAAACTGATCAAATATTAAATATTTTTGTGTGTTCTCAAATGTGATCCGACACATGGAAAGAACGTCTCTTTATAAGACTTTTTGTGTGAAGAAATAAAAAAATCGAACAAAAAATTGAATTCCCATGTTAAGAGAGAACCACGAAAATGGTCTGATTATGATAAAATTTTAGAAAAAAGCTTAAATTAAAGTCCTGGACACAACTGTCAAATTGAAATTTCGAAAAAAAAACGTGAACCAAATTGGCAGTCTTCCAAAGTCCAAAAATTGTTCGATTCAATACATTTCTTTTTCCCCGGTTTAAAAACACCGTTAAATTGCATTTTAACAGTACCTGAGCAATCTGAGCATGGTAAATGTAATCTGAACTCAGATTAAGAAAGGAAAAAGATCGGCAAAAATGTCTTCCAAACTAGCACAATATCAGGGTACGTTAAGTTGGCCGGGTCATGTCGGAATTTCCACGTTTTTGTGAGCTCTATCGTTAGTGCTACGTTAGTGCTGGTTAGTGCCGTAAAAAATATCGTTAGTGCTCTCTCCGTTCCGGAGATATTCAACATTTTCTCCGGACCGGCCAACTTAACGCCAGCCGGGTCATGTCGGAATTCTTATGTTCTGAGTAGCACATTCGAACAAGGTTCGTTAGTGCTGGTTAGTGCCGTTAAAATCATCGTTAGTGCTCCTTCCGTTCAAAAGTTATTAAAGTTCAAAGTTATGATGCCAGCCGGGTCATGTCGGAATTCCTACGAAAGATCGGCAAAAATGTCTTCCAAACTAGCACAATATCATGTTAACTTTCATCACAAAATATACTAGGAAATATGAAAATTCACAAATTGCGTTTGCGTGGAAGCTTCACATCGCTTTCTCCAACATGTTCCGAGGGATGCGATTGATTTTTTCAGTAATGGTGGCTCCTTTAAAATCGTACAGTATCCTTGGTTTTTCATTTTAGGTTTTCTCTTTACGGTATACATCTCCTAACAGAGGAGGACGGGGGAAGTCACCACACTGAGAAATAAGGCTGACCACAACATTTTTGACGAAACCAATAATTTAATTTCGTCCAAACCATTTTCACTACTGAACTGAAGAAAACTCCCTTTTCTGTGAACACAATGTTTCTATCCCCACCCGTGTAAGAGGTTTTCTCGTAAAGTACAACCCATTTCATTTGAATGATCCTGTATCTCCAAAGGGATATTTGACTGGTCTATTTAAAATGACACAACCCTGTATTATGTTATATTTACAATACAGGTTTCAGCACGGATGGACTTCTATTCGGTTGCAATTTCGAAAACAAAAACTATGAAACAGAAGAAGACTATGGTAAACAAAGAATGCCAATGCAAATAAATTCTGAAACAGATTTTGAAACACTTCTAAATACAATAACAAATATCAATTATGAAGTTATCCTGGGGCACCGATACAATAACCTAGACGAGCTAATACAGTAAGTCATTTTCCAATTGTATTTTAATTAGAGTAACCATACAATTAGTACATTAGTCAGGAATATTTTTACTTTATCTTCCCATATACGAAGTATAGGAAAATAAATTATTACATTTGTGAAAATTTTCGATGCCGTTTTTTACTTTCCTTATCCTATAAAAAAGGAAAGTATTGTAATGGCCTGAAAATTTCGATGTCGAGTTTTCAATGCCAAAACAAATTTTGGGTTTCCCAGAGCCCAAATCTCGAGTTTCAGCAATTAGTCCGTTTGTGTGTGTCTGTCTATCTGTGAAAAAGATATCTCAAGAACGGCAAGTGCTGGAGACTTGAAATTTGGTATGTATGACAGTTTTATGCCATGAACGACAAAATAAGCTTTTGGTGGAAATCGAATATACAGTTGGCCAGGGGCGAACACGGGATTTTTTTCGGGGGGGGGGTTGGCAAACCAAGTAGAGACCATATGTTGAAGTCAAAACACACACTGATATGGACTGCGACCGCTATGGTTCACTTGTTTATTTTTACGCTCCTGAGTATAATCTTCCATTATTTATATTTTCAGATTTTACAATGATGAATTCAAAACACACACTGATATGGACTGCGACCGCTATGGTTCACTTGTTTAATTTTACGCTCCTCAGTATAATCTTCCATTCTTTATATTTTTACAATGTTGATTCTTGAATTCAAAACACACACTGATATGGACTGCGACCACTATGGTTCACTTGTTTAATTTTACGCTCCTCAGTATAATCTTCCATTCTTTATATTTTTAGATTTTACAATGATGAATTTAAAGACCACACTAATATGAGCTGGGATCACTATGACGAAATTCTTAAATTTTACGGACCTAAAGATTATCTTCCAAATACTGTCAGCTATACACAAGATATTGAACTTTTGTTTAGATTGATTAGTTATAACTCAGAAGTGGCCAATCATGTATATCTGGGTACAGTTTTTACAGCAGGCCCAGAACTTCCACAGGAAGTTTTATTAGCTAAAATCTTGAATTATGAAGAGCCGCCTAGTTTTTTCCACAAACAGACAGCAGGTAATTGAGTCATTATACAGGGTGCGTCAGAAGCGTGATGATTTTAAAAATGATGCTACACATGTAATTTTTGAGAAAGAACAATAAATCCTGTTTTATTTGACGGAAAATTAATGGGGAATTTATTTTGATATAAGATTTATTGCGCATACGAGTATGAATCATTTGTGGAAGACATTTGCAGGTCGTCGAGGACTCTGTTATATGTCGATGTTTTCATGTGTTCTAACAGTTCTTGTTCTGCCTAAATATTTATGTATTGAACATTCTATAGACGCTGCCTCCTCCGTTTATTATTATTATTTTTAATTTGCCTTAACGTCTCTTTAACATCTATTGGTCTTTCGAGACGGGGGTTTTACCCTCCATTCGCTGGAAACTTGCAAACCAGCTACCCACATTGACCTCACCCAGCCTGGGTTGGGCCGAAAAAAAGAGCCGACGATACGTGGTATTCCCAGGCGATCACCCATCCAAGTACTGACCACGCCCGACGTTGCTTAACTTCAGTGATCTGACTTGAATTGGTGTATTCAACGTGTTATGATCGTTGGCTGCCGTGTATTTCTCTAGCCAGTTTACAGCGTATTTTTATTTTTCCTTTCTTTTTATTATAATAATAATAATTTTTAAAAACAATCATTCAATTACTCTGACACTGGTAAAGGGAGGCAGGGGTCATGACTAAATCCTGCACTCTCTCAAGACTTTCAACAAGAAAAACAGCTACATGAAACAATAAAAATCAAGATACAGCCCACTACAAACGAATGTAAGTTCGCGGTATACAACGGCCGAATTCGAGCGACTTATTCATATGAATGTAGCGTAATAGAAACTATAACGTTCTCAGCAGGTCGGCTGGTTCAGGCGGTGGATTCGAAAGTAGGAGGCTCTTGGCTCGAATCTAACCTACTGGTCACAATAGATTCATAAAGGTCACAGTGATAATACAGTCTCTATAGAGATTTGCATAAAATGGTTCAAATGAGAATGTTCAGTTTCAAGTTTTTTGGGTACTACGTACTATGCCAGGATCTGGATTACACCTGAAGCCAAACCTTTTCTTTAGCTGTCCTCAGATTTTGTTTCGGCAAAAGACTTGGATATGTTGTAATGAATCCTGGAAATGGTATTCCACCGGCGGTAGTCATGGATAAAGGAGATGACAAATGGCCAGCTATGAGTAAGTTATAGAACAATCCTGAGTTTACGAAACGTTAGGCTGGAAACGCGCAGTTTTTTGGAATCCAATACTACTCCATACTCATCATACCTAACAAACGAGTTGGTCAGAAACCGTTAGGGGCATACATAAGCAACTTAGAAAAAAATCGTCACAATAACTTAAGAAGTTCTCGAAATATCGGAGGAGAAGAGTTTTATATGCGCCCCCCCCCCCCCCCCCCCCNCCCCCGGCCCACACACATGCACAAAATATGTTACTCGGTGATAATGTAGCTTGTTCATATGTGAAACAACTTAAAATAGGTTCTGTAGTTTTTTTTAGATTTTCACATTGTGTTCAAAAAGTTCCACCGAATAGGGAGTGATTTGAACTATGTACATTGTACCTATTTGAATTTGAGAAAAAATAATTCGATTTCAAGCTTACGGTCAAGAATAAAGTTTAGGTTTTGATAGTCAAGAAACATTTTTTGGAGAAATATGATGAAAGTTTTACCACGATTAAATGGGTTTGCAATTATTTGGTATGCAATTTACAATTTTTAAATTTAATTTACCAATAATTAATTTCTTGTACCGAATATCAATGGAATGATATTCGTAACGTACATTTTGCTACATTTTGCTAAATATGGAATACATTTTGCTGATATGGAACGTACATTTTGCTAAATTGAATATTAAAAGCATTACATTGTTGTCCTATATTCATTGCTCTGGTGTAGATTGTCAGCACCCATTTTTTTGCTCAATGTCTCTTCAACATCTAAGGTCATTCGAGACGAAATTTTTGTCCTCTATAATATATATGCCATGAATTCTTTACCACACAATCAATAGTGGAATCATCGTTTGATGATTCCACTATTGATTATGTGGTAAAGAATTTGATGGTAGCCAGCTGTATGAGACTAAATTGACTTTTGATATGTTACAGGTACTCTAGATTTTGGAGAAAATTTAACTTTAAATTTTAAACTCGACCGTAAGAAGTACATTGTTGCACGATTTATGCAGAATAATAAGGCTATAGATCTTGATCTGAACGTACTTTATGTGGAGAAACCTTTCTGTGCTTTTGTGAAAAAAACAACTGAAGTCAGTTTAAGATCAACAATTGATCGAGTCATTTCTATAAGAGACGCTTCCGGGTCAGAATTAATGGGAATAGTTGTTCGATTGGCAGCTTTGGCTCAGTATATTGGAATGTTTATAAATGCTAATAGAAATAAATTATATTATATACCCATTAGCGCGCTTCCAGTAATTGAGAATGAGGTAAACATAATAACTTATATACGTACAGGTTGAGTCACTTTAAAGGACATAGTCAAATATCTCGGAAACGGTTAGATATAGAAAGATAAATTTCGGTACAACCCTACTTCTTTTTTGGGGGGAAATCTAATGCTCACCTTGAAATTTTTCTCCAAGGTAGATTTCAAGTTTTTTTAAGACCAACTTTGTTTTTCTAAATAGAACTTTATTTTTGATATTGAATTTTGCTTAAATTTTTTTCGATTTGACTTGCCTACAGTTTTCGAGATTTATTTATGTGGTCTTAGTAAGAGATATCTAACATGTGTAAAATTGCGGCCAGACCCGACGAGAGGGGCGAATGGGGGGATCCCCTCAGGCCCGGGATTTCCTAAGAGGCCCAGTGAGAAAAATATCATAATGAAATTTTTCAAGTTTTTTCCTAAATAATAAATAAATCAACTTAAAAGTTTTGAAAAATTATCAAACACACAAAATCAGAAGTTAAGCGATAGTGGGCTAATAAGGGACAATGGCTATTGTAGGACACTGATTTTAGAATATAGTGCGACCTTTCAGCTTGCACAGCAATCATAAATATTGGTGTATACATTAGTAAACATTAACATTTGATAATCGAATTATTTGTTCCCAAGAAGAATTGTCTACTTTCACTATTATTACTGCCCATACGGTGATTTTAGAATAAGAATGATATAGAGGGGCACGTAAATTCGACTTTAGTCGAATTTACGTGCCCCTCTATATCATTCTTATTCTAACTCTTTAGAGAATAAGACTTTAGAGAAAAAATATCAAATTTTGAGGGGGGTAGATTTTCCTTTCTCCATTAAATTTCCTGTAAAAAAAAATAAAGGGGGTTTGTATCGAAATTTTCTTCCTCGAGAACTTCAATCGGATCGGTATTTTCAAGGGGAAAAAAGAAAAGTATTAAATCGATTTTTTTAGACTTTCGTTCACGACCTTTTTTCGATATTCTCAATTCATAGTTGTGTCCAGAACTCCAATTGGAGCTAATTTCTTAACACAAAATATTTTATACAAAACTTCTTAGAAAAAGATGTTGTTGTTTTTCATGTCAAATCACTTTTGGGAACAAACAAAAAAAAAACACCGCCAATGTGACACATGGGTTTATTATTTTCCGCCCCCCCCCCCCAAAANAAAAAAAAAAATCTGGGTCGTAATTAGACCCTAAATTTAACATATAAGTTACAGCAGCAAATACTGCTTACACTGCTGATCTATCTATTCAGTATTCTCTGACTTAATCATTTCTCCAGTCAGTCCCCATCTGCCTGCAGTCCATCGCGGACATTCCCGATTATCAAGATTTCATTATTTTATTTATTTGTTTTATTAATTAAATATTATTATTCATCGTTCTCTAATTCATTTTATATACTGTTTCTTTTAATATAATCTTAACATATAACTTCGACATCATTTGGACTTAACCATTTTCGAGTTAAGTCCGTGTTCGAAATTTCCTTTTTAAAAAAACAACCTCCAATTCGGAAGTTGTCTCTTATATACCATATTCCAAATTTCTGACTGAAAATGAAATGGATGAAAACCGATAAAAAACGTTAAAAACCACCAGCGGTATATTTGATTGCACCTAAAAGTTTCAGGGCACAATAAGCCCCCAGATGAGACCTACGAGTATATACCAAGTTTCATCCATATCGGTCAACGCTAAGTGGCAAAAGTGTCCATCACGGCGGACGGCGGACAAACGGATTTTTTTATTCGACCTCGAAACGTAAATATCAAATTTTGAGGGGGGGGGGGTAATTTTTCTTTCTTTTTGCTGCCACATTTGAAATCACCCCATCAATAAAAAGAATTTAGTGTCTCCACTCTTTGTTCGGTCACAAAGAACCTACCAAGCGACGTTAAAAGTTTTCCAAAAATAACGAAGCTACGCTTCGCCTGGCTCAGTAACGATATTAAAAAAAAAAAGTTCGATTTGATAACAGCTACCTACCATATTCAGGGGTTACATTTATAGCCAAACACTTTGTATAATGAGGAGAAAATCCTGCCTCATACTTGGGATTGAAGCCACAACCTTTAATTGTTCTCCTTTAATTTTCCAGAATGTTGACAAATTATTTATTGAACTTGAAGAGAATTTAGGTTTTAAGAAAAATAAACTCAGACAAAAACTAATCAATGTAAAGGATATGCAAGAAGACCCCACATTTTTCTTTTGGTTAACAGAAGGGCATAAAGAATATACTAAAGTACTAATGAATGTAGCTGGCATCAAGAAAAAGAAAAAGTTGGGCATTTCTAGATCATCAAAGAAATTGGTTTAGGGAGTAGGGAGCATTGGCATACCCGCAATGGTAATAAGCATCTCTTCAAATGGCTTTAGAGAGTAGGGAGCATTGGCATATCCACGATGGTAATAAGCATCTCTTCAATTAATTAGTTTTTATATTTAGCGCGTCCCAGACCGATCACCCCCCACCCCCCTTAACTTTTGAACACCTTGGATTTTTTGAAATTCGAAAAGCGCTAGGGATAGGAAAAGGGCCATGTCCAATCGAATGGTTATGGTGATCCCCGGAAGTGACTGTCATTGACAAAAACTGTCGATTTCTCAAGAAATTTAAATGAAATGGTACAAATATTTTTTTGTTCAAATGAAGTATAAATAAGTAAAAACATTCCTTTTAATTTTTACAAAAAAATAATCAGAGGCGGAGATAAAATGGTCTCTCACATGCCTCCTACCCCTCCATATTTTTTTTCTGCCTACTATAACTTTTTGGACAATGATGAAACAAAGCAAGCATCGTTTATCTCATCCCATCTTTTAATTGAGATTCTATACGATTTAAAAAGTTTAAATGCTTATTAAAAACCGGTTTGGAGGAAATAGTGGTAGTGGGAGGGCACCTGTGATGATACAATTATCAAAATGCACACCCATCCACCAAATGCAAATAAATGAGACATGTTTTATCAAAATCGGTTCGGTAGATTTTGCTGTAGCCCCGTCAAGCCCAAGAAGACGAAGAAGATGAAGGAGACTAAAATAGTGTAAAAATGGCCATTTTGAAAAGCTTTTTTCGGCATTCCCATAACTTTTTTTGTCAAATTATTGATTTAATCTCATCATCTACCAATCCGATCAACAAAAGTCATACCACATATTTTTCCCGTGGCTATAGAGAGACCTGAAAAGTGCACATTGTGACGTGAAGTAATATATCAAAGTGCAACGCTCATTGCATTTGACTTGACGTGTTTGACTTGGCGGGCGGAAAGCTGTCGCGCTCCTCAATATGACTTTGTGCTCTTACGACACTGCTGAAAATAAAAATGTACACTTTTAATGGTTTAGTTAGCAATCGATAAGGTACTGGGTTGGAGGCCTCTACTTTTGTGTGATTTATTGTAAAAGCTGAAAAAAGTTAGAGGAGAAACCTTTTTTGGAACACAATAAGAGAACTTTTACATCAAAACCTAAAATGAACACCTTTATACAGGGTGTAACAAAATTGAAGTTAAGACCCCTCTACCGCCACCCCTGATAATTTTTTTGAAAAAATTAAGAGGAAAGTTTTTCTTATTTTATTTGAATAAAAAGTATTTGTACTATTCCATTTAAAAGTCACTTCCGGGAGTTGAACCTGAATCTCACTATAACCATTCGATTGGGCATGATCCTTTCCCTATCCTTAGAAATTTTCAAAATTAAAAAATGCCAAGCCGTTCAAAAGTTAAGGATGTGTGACCGGTTAATCTGGCACACCCAGTATTTATAAATACAGAGTGATTCTACAGAATGTACCCGAGGAATCACTTAATACAGTATGCGCCAGAAAAGCCTGATGATTTTAAAAATGATGCTAAACATACAATTTTTGAGATAGAAAAACAATTTTTGTTTTATTTGAAAGAAAATGAATGCGGAATTTATTTTGATGTATGATTAATTGAGCATACGAGTATAAATCAAATTTCAGATCGGGGAGAACTCAGTTTTATTTCATGTCGTACAACTTTGACGTTTTCATGTATTCCAAAAATTCCTGTTCTGCCTAAAGTTTTCTTTTTCAATGGTAAAGGCAGAACCAGTATTTCTGAAAGTTTGGACCCATTGCTAAATAGTACTGTAGGACCCCTACCCACGTGATCCAATCCAGTAGTGGGAACGAAACTTTCTCTGAGTAATTGCCACTCAATCACCGCTTTTGTAAAACGTTTCTACAACAAATGCAGAAATTGGGAAGATCTAATGACTTGATAGTAAACATTTTAATCTTTCAATCAGTGGTGTAGGTGTGAATATACAGTGAACATTTTATTCTCGTCAGGTTATTCTGGCGCACCCTGTATAAGAATAATATAACGAGCGTTGGTTAGATACGCTCATGTCAACAGTAAACAAATTACCGGCTATATTGACACGAAATATAATATGTACGTATTTTTCTGCACATCTACAGTAGAGGCGGTGTGAATATTAAGATCCCTCAGGAACTTTAGGACATGTCTAGTAAGATTGCTCAGGAAAATCTATCCCTGATAAACCCAAAGTAATGTTTTTTAGGAAGCCCTTTTTTATTATGTACCCGTATATACTTTTAAGATCCCTCAGGAACATAACGGGAACCCTGATGGATCCAGAATAAAGTCCTCCAGGGGACCCTTTTATGGACCCAGAGTAAAGTCCCTCAGTAGGCCATTTAGGCCATGTATAACTTGAATTCCTACAAGACACATCTCCGGGGTCATTGATGGAGCCAAGGCAAACCTCACCCCAAATGTTAATTCCAACAGTAGACATGAACGCAAATAATATTTTTGGGACCCCTGATGTAAATAGGGGGGCCCACTAGTCACATTTTGCGGGGGCTTCCAATATGATTCACGCCGCCTCTACATTTCTAGATGAAAAATTTGATAATAAATGATTTTTCCTCAAATACGAAGATTCTACAAAACGTAGAGTCACGTTCTCAGTCACGTTCAAATTTCTGAAAATAATATTTTTCTCATACCGTTTTTTTTTTTTTTTTTTTTTTTTTTTTTTTTTTTCTAGTGGAAACTTTCCTCAAGCCTACAGCAATGTCAGCTTGTCGAAGGAATACGTTTAAGTTGTCGTTGAAAAGGTCATCAAACGGAAGTCATTTCTTGCTATAATAGAAAAGTTTTTGTCGTACACGTACATGCATAGTTTCTATGCATGACGATTTTTTGTCGTGATAAACGTGTAGGGGGAAAATTTCCATTTAATTGCGCATGCTACTAGATCACTTTGCTATTTTTTGTCGTGGAGGTTGACAAACGTGTACTGGGAAAATTTCCGTTTAATTACGCATGCCACTGGATCACTTTGCTATTTTTTGTCGTGACGGTTGACAAACGTGTAGTGGGGAAAATTTCCATTTAATTACGCATGCCACTGGATCACTTTGCTATTTTTTGTCGTGGAGGTTGACAAACGTGTAGTGGGAAAATTTCCATTTAATTACGCATGCCACTGGATCACTTTGCTATTTTTTATCGTGACGGTTGACAAACGTGTAGTGGGGAAAATTTCCATTTAATTACGCATGCCACTGGATCACTTTGCTAATGTCGTGACGGTTGACAAACGTGTAGTGGGAAAATTTCCATTTAATTACGCATGCCACTGGATCACTTTGCTATTTTTTGTCGTGACGGTTGACAAACGTGTAGTGGGGAAAATTTCCATTTAATTACGCATGCCACTGGATCACTTTACTATTTTTTGTCGTGACGGTTGACAAACGTGTAGTGGGGAAAATTTCCATTTAATTACGCATGCCACTGGATCACTTTACTATTTTTTGTCATGACGGTTGACAAACGTGTAGTGGGAAAATTTCCATTTAATTACGCATGCCACTGGATCACTTTACTATTTTTTGGTCGTGACGGTTGACAAACGGGTAGTGGAAAAATTTCCATTTAATTACGCATGCCACTGGATCACTTCACGATTTTTTGTCGTGACGGTTGACAAACATGTAGTGGGAAAATTTCCATTTAATTACGCATGCCACTGGATCACTTCCCGATTTTTTGTCGTGACGGTTGACAAACGTGTAGTGGGGAAAATTTTCATTTAATTACGCATGCAACTGGATCACTTCACGATTTTTTGTCGTGACGGTTGACAAACGTTTAGTGGGAAAATTTCCCCTCAATTACGCATGCCACTGGATCACTTTACGATTTCTTTGTCGTGACGATTTCCCGAGACAAGACTCTATGTCAAAATCCAAAGTATTTTTTTTTTTTTTTTTTTTTTATTAAAAANTTTTTTTCATGTACAGTAAAACGTTTAGAATAGGAACATTTTTATTTAAATAATTCGCAAGGGGAACATTTAGGCCAAACAACAAAAAAAAAATCGTGATGTGCTACTGGGAACGGGTTGTTACGAGAGAGTGGATATTTTTTAAAATGAACTGTCCTCATTTTTAAAATCAATGAATATAGAATATTTTTGTCCTCAACGGCAGAACTAATCTCCTATAATTTGGACTTTTTTTCTTTTGGTTTTACTTTTTTTTTTAATTTTTGGTTTTGGGTTTTAATTCTATGATATTGTACCGTAATATAAATACTGTAAAAAATAAATAAAAGCCTTTTAATTTCTCCGAATTTATCTAAGAAGTTAGCGTATTCAGGCGGGAACACCATGTTGAAGGAACTGTGTGTGGGTCTTTCTGAGCTTAGCTTGTAGTTTCCCAGACACAAATGCGTAATGCTGCGACGTAGTAGACTGCTAGGGCTTTTTTGGTCCATAAAACACAAAATAATAAAATGGAAAATGTTTACCTTATAATCATGGCACTAAACGAATGAAAAGAATAGGCAACTACTACAAAATTACGTCTAAGTAGGAAAGAATTTAGGACAAGGAGTGACGAAAATTAACCGAATCGAGTTATAAACTTCGAATGGCTTGAGTATTAAAAATCTGATATTGTTTGAAATCTGATATATGAGATGTGATCAGTTATTTGCTGCGTTATCAGCTGATACAACCGACTCAGCCTCAGGGAAAACTTTGCCAATGAAATAATTTTATATTGGCTGGAGGGATGTTTGAATTAGATGACACGGCGTGAACATACGTATCGTTGTCTTTATCGGGGTGCACTCACACTCGTGGGGACAACTGAATAACTGTTGATTACAACCATATACGTTCTAAGAGAGGCTATAGCTTAGTTAACCTAATTGTTAAAAGGGGTATTATTATTATGCTTGCTAAAAAGGGGGAGGAGCCGGACACCATATTTGATATTTTATATTTCAAGGTACGAAATCCAAAAATAAATCCTTTTGCCCAGTACACCGCCGCGCCGCATTCACTGATTGTAGTTTCCATTTGATGCTAAAATTTAACTTTTAAAAGAAAACATTTACCAAAAACAATATTTATAATTAGGTATACGAGGTCTGGCTATTAAATAACGAGACTGGTTACGAAAAAGGGTTTTATTATAAAAATTATTCTACACTCGAATGCTCCCCTTCAATATACTCCCCTCTCCTCGCCACACATCTTTCCATACGTTTTTTCCATTGATCGAAGCAGTGCTGGAAGTCTTTTTTGGTGAGGACCTTTAGGAGCTCTGCCGTTTTTGGCATTACCACTTCCATCGACTCAAATCGGGTCCCTTTCAAAGCAAATTTTATATTCGGAAACAAAAAAAAGTCGCACGGTGCCAAATCTGGCGAGTACGGCGTGTGTTCAAGCGTTGGATCGCGTTTATCAGCCAAAAACACTTCACAGATAGCGCATTATGGGCAGGTGCGTTGTTCTGGTGCAAAATCCACGAGTTGTTCTTCCACAACTCTGGTCATCTTCAGTGCTATCTCGACCCTCTCTGAAGTGCTTACACCACTCAAAAACACGCGTACGAGATAGAAAATTGTCCCCATAGCAACAATTTATAGCACTCAGTCTGAGTTGTTTTAAATTTGAGATTGATAGGTTGCTCCTGTTTTTTATAACACATGGTTTTCGGCACAAGAAAAAAACACGTTTCTTTCAAACCGCTACTGCACAAATACTATAATAGTGACGAAAACGTGTTTTGGTACGTGAATAGAGAAGATTTCCAGATACCCAACGCACTACTCGTTTTTTTCCCCACCCCTCTAGGGCGCCCTCTAGTTCGCTCAGTCTCGTTATTTAATAGCCACACCTTGTATTTATGAAGAATCTAGTTTCGAATCATTCGATTCATCATCAGTATAGTCGAGTCGAAGGATGAAGGATCGAAGAATGAATCACCCTCCAACCTTCGACTCGACAAGACACAAGAGTCACAAGACTGATGATGAATCGAATGATTCGAAACTCATTTCTTTATAAATAATTATAAATACTGTTTTTGGTAAGTGTTTTGTATTAATTTAGGTATTTTAAAAATTAATTTTCGCCAAAATATTCCAAATTTCATCAAAATTGGTCAATACTAAGTGGAAAAAGAGCCGCTCACGGAGTACTAAGTACAACAGACGTTTTATTTTAAATTTTTGTATTCGATTCATAATAATCTTTCTGCTAAAATGGGTATAACGGGAAGATTTCGCCTAATAATCCTCACAATTTGTACTTTGGTCCGAATTTCGTGATCATTCCAATTCTATTTGGGGCCGGCGTTACTTTTCCAAATTCTACCATACCATAATGACCTTTTGTTCTGCGCTTACTCTCTGTACCTTTTCCTGACATCTTCTCACAGTATCGATACAAACTGCAATTTTCCTAATGAACATTCAGCATTGGTTTGAAGTAAAGATTTTTTTAAAGGCTAGATGCCTTTCCTAGCACAGAACTTTCCGTGTTTACACGGGCTCAGGACCGTTACCAAATGAAGCTATCTTGCTCCCCTCGGTGGCTACATCAGTTCATCACATCTAATAATGTTGTTGTTGTAGCATTGAGCATCTACATCACATCACAATCCGATTCCTCTGTTTGTAGTTCCAAAAATGTTGCAGTTTCCTTTGGTTGGAACCATAGATTAATTGATTTTAACTGAGTGGGATTTGCAGAGCAGTTGAATAAATGCTGTGTGTCGTGTGGTCCAATATTGCATTTGGGACATTTGTGTTCAATGGTCTCGTCAAGTCGGTGTTGATACGAGTAAAGTATTTTACTCCATCCGGACCGCAGTTTTGCTAGTATTGAGCGGGTAGATCTTGGTAGTTTCGATTCTGCTTTTGATAACTCAGGTTATCAAAATCAATCCCATCTAATAATTTAGTTTAGTAATATTCGTTCAATTTCTGAATAGAAATCTACATTCTTATCACCCAATATAGTGTGATACATACGACATGTCGACAGTCGTCAAAATCAATCACATCTAATAATTTAGTTTAGTAATATTCGTTCAATTTCTGAATAGAAATCTACATTCTAATCACCCAGTATAGTGTGATACATACGACATGTCGACACGAAGACGACTCCGAACCAAACGAGTGATTCAGATAGTCAAGTCGGTACTCTGTTAGTTGTGACATTTTCAACTGTGTTATGTTAACTTACTGTGTTAAACTGTGTTATTTTAACTTATCATACTGAGTTCAACTAAGTTTTCTATTTGATTGAAATATTTGCACTGTGTTCTTGGGCTATAACTATGATGCAATCTGTTTAATGAAGCCTTCAATTTTTCACGGAAAAACTTTGGCAAATTATAGTTTGTCAATTATAAAAATAATTACCCTCTCACCTATAAATTTAATATTTTAGGCTTCAAGGTACGCAGAATCCAATCTCCGGTACACCGCGCCGTAAGCAGCATTTTTCCCAAAAACCGTTGACCCATTTGATATTTTGGGAAATATGGTATGCAGGTAGGTCTCATATCAGTGTCTCCAATTTTATTGAATTCAGTATTTATGTACCTACCTCAATACTTTTTCATGTAAAATTCAGTACCGTTTTTTAGACCTAGTTCGAGAAACTCTCTCATATCTGCTAAAATGTATGAAACTATAATATATATATATACAGGGGGAATCATTTTAAAGGACATAGCCAAATATCTCGGAAACCGTTAGAGATAGGAAGAAAACGTCCGGTACAAACCCCCTTCATTTTATAAAGAAAATTTGATAGTGACCTTGAAATTTTATTCAAGGATACTTTAGGGTCAACTTTGTTTTTTAAGAAATCCCTATAGTTTTTATTGTCGTATTGAATTTTGTAGCTATTGAAAATACATATTTTTTTTAAAAAAAAAATTTTATCTTGACGTGCTCTGAGTAAGAGATATCTAACATATAAAGTATTATCAGCAAGCCCATTTTGATATATTTGGGCATAAATGTGTTAATTTTATTCAAGCATCAAGGGTTTATGCACCAATATTTGAAAATAGGCTTGCCGTAATGCTACACATAGGTATTAAATCAAGCAACACCAAGGAAAACTAAACCAGCGTGCTATATAGCACGATAAACCTAGTTTGTAGGTACCTTCATATTCAATTCTTGACCCTTTTTAACTAAACTTTTTAAATTTTTCTTTTCATATTCGTGGAAAGGATGGAGCATAACTTTTATTTGACACGTGCAAGAGATGAAGCTTAACTTTTATTTTACTTTTGTCCGTCAATGGAAACGCCTTTTACGAGTACCCCAAAACATTGTCAAAAATTCATCTTTTTTCCACATCGCGCTTACCATGGCAACTATGTTAAACTCTAAGCACTAGCGGATTTACAGGGGAGCCCAGGGGGCCTGCCCCCCCCCCAAAGTGACATTGAAATTTTATGGATTATATTTAAATATTATGACTTAGGCCTTAGGTACCTATAAATAATAATAATTACTCCAATAATCTATAACTGTAAGATTTACAATGTAAGTAAATATATATAAAATATCATTCATATTTAATACCTTTCATTTTTATATATCACCTTCATACCCGTTGCGTCCCAATACATACTATTATTACCTAACCCATAGGATTTTCTATGGAAATTTCGGCCTATGGCTGGCATATCCTTCCAGTATGTCACACAATAGAAGTGACATTTGATGTAATTATTAACGAGGGTTCCAGTGAAACCATTATCACGAAAACAAGGACTAAGGTTCCTTCATAGGATACTGGTTTACTTTTGATAATTTGGGAAAAAATGTGTGTATAAACCTATTTTTTATCCTCAATTATAAGAAACTGTGTTGCCTAAAATAATAGTGACGTACATACCTAGTAATACAAAAGGTGTGGGTTCGAGTCATCTAAATGCATTTATTTTTCAGTGGATATTGCTTGCATATCTCCTGCTTTTCGTTTGATGAAATTTTGTTCAATTAAAGTGAATCGAAACAGTCTTACTTGCTAGTCAAGCAAGGACAATTGTGTCTTGAAGTCGAGATCGAATGTTCGATTCCTGCCGAAGGTGTATTTTGCTCAAAAGGTGGAATTAAAAATATGAAAAATATAGTGTGAACATCACACGACTTTCCTTTTCTATAAAGAAAAAATGAAGACGTGTACAATACATAAAATTGACATAATGAAAAAAAGTCAAGTCTCTAGATCTTTCCTTTTGGACGCTAAAGAGCGGCAAAAACCAATCAAGAGTGAATTCGATTTCAACCAAAAGTGTCATTTTCAATTCCATGCATAAAATTGATATGACTATTTTAGGTACCAAATTTTTAGCTCTAGCACTTAACGTTCTCTTTTTAGGCAGGAACAAAACCGCTAAATACAGCCAACGGTAAATCACGCTGCAGCCAAATGTGTCCACGCTCAATCAATGCAAAAAAGTAATATGAATAGGCACCAAAATTGTAGTTCTAGCTCTTACCGTTCTCTTTTTAGGCGGGATTAATTAGAACCGCTAAAGAGCGATAAAAAACCGCCAACAGTAACTTCGATTCCAACCAAACTTCGAGGTTTGTTCTGAGCATAAACTTGACGTACATATAAAATTTCAAGTATCTAGCAATTTCCGTTCTTGAGATATCTATCTAGTTTACAGATAAACAGACACACACGTACCAATGGCTGAAACTCAAGATTTGGACTCTAAGGACCGCAAAACGTGTTTTGGCATTGAAAACTCGACATCGAAATCTTCGGTTTCAATACTTTCTAATTATAGGATGAGGAAAGAAAGAAAAAACACTCAATCCGAAAATTAGTTCCACCTTTTGAGAAAAATCCACCTCCAGCGGGAATCGAACTTCCCGGTTCGACCTCAAGAGACAAACAGTCTTAATTGAATAGCAAGCAAGACTGTTTCAATTCACTTTAATTAAACATGATTTTATCAAACGAAAAGCAGGAGATATACGAGTATTATTCACTAAAAAATCCATGCATTTAGATTACTCGAACCCACGCCTTTTTGTATTAATATGTATGTATGTCACTGTCATTTTAGGCCGCACAGTTTCTGATAATTGAGAAAATTACGAGTATACGCAAATTTTTCCACAAATTATCAAACGCATTCCATTATCCTATGAAGGAACCTTAGTCGTTCTTTCTAAGTCCCGGACCGTAGGTCCGATTTTCGTGATAATGTTTTCATTGGAATCCTTGTTAAAAAATACATCAAATGTCTTTATCTATTTTGTGACATACTGGGAGGATATGCCAAACTTAAGTCTAAATTTACATGTAAAATCCTATGTCAACTAGAGAGTGCAAAACCTGAATAGGTGGTATACAGAACATAGTATATAATGGGGAAAAAAAATCAGCCCCCGCCCCCTCAAAATATTTTTCTAGATCCGCCAGTGACTCTAAGTGCCATAAAAAAATATCCGCGGACAACTTGTGTCTCTTTAGCGACACCCTCTATATTTCTACTCCCGATTGTCCCAGAAAGCTGAAATTTTGTAAGTATATTACTTGTCGCAAGATCAATTTTTTTACATTTTATATAAAAAAATCGACTTTTTTAATTTTTACATATAATTTTGGCACCTCTAACATGCATAAGAATATTAAGGTTTTATCGTAATGATGTGAAATTTGCAGAACTTTTATGAAATTATGCTGAAATAAATCAACGAACTTCGGAATACTATCTTCTAGTGTTGGTCATAGAAAGCTGAAATTTTGTATATTTATACTTCGTACAAACTGCACACTTTTGTGACCCTAGTTCCCGAAACTACTAAAGCGATTAACACCAAATTTGTTCCATATTCTGCATATATACATTTTAAAATTCATTTTGAAAATAGAAAGAGGAGTACTTTTTTGACCATCCCTATAGACTATTGTTTTATTTTAGCTACAAACATAATTAGTTATCTTTTGCAAATTTATTATCTAGTCTAATATTTATAGCGTAGTTTACAGCGAATAGTTGGTAAAACACGCATTAATATTCAGATAACATATAACATTGCTCCAAGTACCCGGGGACAAAAATTTGATCATAGTTTTTGTTTGCAGCTTTCGAATCACCTTAGGGGCAAATATTTTTCTTCAGGTGACCTGAACTTTGTACTCATATGATATCACTATTCTTGTGTTCAAATATTTTTGGGGTGACATGAACTTGGCACTCATATGATATCACTTCCCTTGTGACCATAATTTTAGGAGCCTCTTTTGCACACGAAGTGTTTGGGGGGGGGGGTAAGAGCACGTCAACGACAAAATTATCCCGAAAACTGTCAAATCAAAATGAGTTTTATGCAAAAAATATTTCTTTTTTAATACAAAATCACAATGAATAAATGGTACGGAAAACCGTACTAGACTTCCTCTTCCTAATTCCATCAGACTACTACCGAATGCAGATGCTGTTCTTCTAAAGTTTTAAGTCTTTTAGTGACATTATTGTTATATTTCTATTTTGTGTTAATGTTGACTGCGGACTTTGCTCTTTTGTGACATTATTATTTTGAAAGATTTTGCAGCCTTCGGCTGTGGACTTTGCTCTTTTGTGACAGTATTATTTTGAAAGATTTTGCAGCCTTCGGCTGCGGACTTTTTTCTGTAGTGGCAGTATTATTTTGAAAGATTTTGAAGCCTTCGGCTGCGGAATTTGCTCTTTAGTGACAGTATTTTTTTCGGACTTTGCTCTTTAGTGACAGTATTATTTTGAAAGATTTTGCAGCCTTCGGCTGAGGACTTTGCGCTTTAGTGACAGTTTTATTTTGAAAGATATTGCAGCCTTCGGCTGCGAACTTTGCTCTTTAGTGATGGTATTATTTTAAAAAGATTTTGCAGCCTCCGGCTGCGAACTTTGCCCTTTAGTGACAGTAATATTTTGAAAGATTTTGCAGCCTTCTGCTGTTGACTTTGCTCTTTAGTGATAGTATTATCTTAAAAAGATTTTGCAGCCTTCGGCTGCGGACTTTGCTCTTTAGT
>CM022878.1:26669469-26691972 GCA_012654025.1 Pachypsylla venusta | reverse complement strand
AAAAAAAAAAAAAAAATGGGGGGGGGATGAACCTTTAAAACCCTGTACTCTGTATACAGGGTGTTAACTGATATTGCTTTTGTTACAGTAAAAACGGCGTGCTTTAATAATTATGTATTTATGAAAGCTAAATGTTATAATAACGAACAAGTTCGCTGCTAATAAATGTCATTCACCTTCTAATAATCAAAAAGTGATCCAATTATGTTGCGATTAAAATTTCGTACAAGAACAATGTGGCCTATAAATGGACAGATAGTAAATTATCGATAATATCTACCATCAGAGATCGTGGAAGGATTTCATCTCATTTATATTCTGGTGGAATCAATAAGAATCTTATAGCATTATGGTTTGGTGGCCTTACTATGAAATCAATACAACTGATCAACAATTTAAACGGAAAACTAAGGTAAGACATTTCTTCATTAATCAGGGCCGTAGACAGACAATTCGGGCCGGGGGGAGGGAGAATTTACGGGCCCCTCTATTATTCTTTCATCTAAAATCACCGTATGGGCAGTAATAAAAGTAGGCAATTCACCTAGTTGATGTGAAAAGGCGTGTACGCTTCTTCTTGGCAACAAATAATTCGATTATCAGATGTTAATGTTTGCGAAATATACCATTATTTATGATTGCTGTAGGTACAAGCTGAAAGGTCGCACTATATTTTAAAATCAATGTCCTGCAATAGCCATGTCCTGCAATAGCCAATACTTCTGATTTTATATTTTATGTGTTTGAAACTTTTTCAAAACTTTTAAGTTGATTTATTTATTATTCAGAAAAAAAAATTGAAAAATTTCATTATGATAATTTTCTCACTGGGCCTCTTAGGAAATCCCGGGCCTGGTAGGATTTCTCCTCAATTCCCCCCCGCCTCCGGACGAGCCTGTCAATAATGCAGTTAAAACAGTTCTTTAATGTACTAAAAGAATATTAACTTAATTGGGACTCCACTACTTAATACAGTAAACAAGATTAATTAAGAAAACAGCCAATAGTAGATTCGATTTAAACAAAAAGTTTCGATACACAATTATACCCAGGGAGGGTCTGAACCCCCCCCCTGGGTACGGCCTTGGGCCCGACCATAAAGAACTTTCAAACCAACAGACTCACGATAGCAAAAATAAACTAATATTAAAAATCCGACTGCATCATCTTTCCTTCTGCCCATATGAAATTTGAAAAGTTTACATCCCAAACGGAAAGAGATATAAAAATATAACCGGGAATGACCTCTAGAACCATACCTAAAACCTGCGGGAAAATTATAAAATCCATTATTAATCCAAATCCAGAGTACGACTGATTTTTCGATATTGGCAAAGAAAAGAAGACGAGTGAAAGCAATTGGACAACCAAGGGAAAAGACTCATACAAAGTAGCGGTCATCGGATAGTAGAATATATTTATATTTTACAATCCAGACGCCCCAGAGTTAGATATCTTGGCACTGAGCTGATCAGATGTTACAAGTATACAAGTATGCTTGGTTTGCTGGTCTCAGTCTCAGAGGGAGACCATGGGTAGAGGTATCACTTGATGAGTGCATCTGCATATTTAATTACTTACATAATATTCGAGGTTGGGTGAAGCCATTTTTCACAAAAATGTTGACAGGGAATAAAATTATAAAAAATTAAAAGTCATATTATACGAATAATTAATAATATCGGATTTAGAGCGGCTCGCGTATTTTTTTTTTTTAAAAAAAAGAAATATAGTAATATAATTAATTATCTTAAGCTGCGTCTACACTGTGCCGCCCGGCATGCTCCGGCATATGCCGCCCGGCGAAGCCGAACATGTGTAGACGTGCCGCCCGGGTTTGCAGAAAGCCGGCCCGATCCCAACCCGCTCCAGATCAGAGATGCCGGCGCGGCATAATGTAAAAGCATCGGCAATGCCGGGCTAGGGATCTCAGCTTTATAATTTTGATTTCAAGAGCTAACTAGAGTACCTAGCGTGAATTTTTTTCACTGACTTTCGTTTGGGGGGATGGCTTCCCTGAATGACGTATTTTTTCTGCTGATCTCTTGTCCAATCATACGGAGTAAAACAAATTCTGAACTCTTCATTCTGAAGAAGTTTTGATACCCAACATCACACCGCCATTCAAAATTCAGCTCTTCGAGTAACAAATCTTTCATGAAATCACTGGCACGATACTTTTCTCTCCCTCTACGGATGCTAGGGCGTATCCAAAACCGCCTTGGTCTTGGTCGGAACCGTTGGTTTGCTGCAACTTCGATAATAATCGCAGCAGCAGCTCCGAGAAAAGCATTATCCTCTTCGACGTTCATGATAAGACTGAGTGAAAAAGCCGAGCCGCGTGCCGATGATGCGTCTAAATATGAAATACAATGTGGACGTGCCAGCCCCGACATGATGCCGCACGACTTTACCGGGGGGGCGCAGCTTAAAGCGGCTTGTGTATGACCAGATGTGCACCAGCGTACCTTACTAACAAACTGATAATGCATTTGCACGTCAAGTGAACATTTGAAAACGGTAGTCTTAATATTGTCGTGTATGCTCCGTGACTGGTACACCCTGTATCTATTCACACTTGTTAGTGGTACACCCTGTATAACTACCAAAGTGATAATACATTTGCATGTCGAGTGAACATTTGGAAACAGTAGTGTTTATAATGTCGTGGTGCTCTGCTTAATTGCTCAAATATATGTGTTAAGATATTTTCAATTTAAATCTATTATTTGTTTTAAACCAGACAGAAATTTTCAGTGGAGAATAAAAAAAAACAGAACTCCAATACCAGTCCCTTCCTAAAATAATATGTATGAGTTTAGACTATGAGCAATATATTTTGTTGATTCTTGTAATGCATTCATGCCTGTTTTTTTTTTTTTTTTTTTTTTTTTTTTTTTTTTACATTTATCTAAATGCCGTAGAATTCACCATTTTTGTGCTCACCTTTCTACTCGGGACCGTAGAAAATAACCGGGATCACAGGACGAAAATTGATAAGTCCTTAGAAGATCCCTCAAAATCAAACGGAATACCGTACTAAACTTTCTATAAAATATTCACATTATTTACACGTGTAAAAAACTTTAGTAATATCTAAATCTCTAATCTAAGTATTTTAAGTTATGGTGTAAAAAACGAGCCCTATGATATAATAATAAATTTCCAAATTACAAAAAGAACCACCACCGACACTCTGCACGATGCCCCCACCCCCATGCTTACCCCGGTTGTCCTTCAGAAGCGATTACAAATCTCACGCTACTACGAGCATATAACATAATATAACGCTTACGGTGAACAAGGTTCCATTAACCTACATGCATTTGGATTAGTCGCTCGTAATAGCGTCAGCTTGTAATTTATTGCTACCAAAGGAGAACCGTCCTTAACCCCGGATAACCTTTGAAAACGAGTACAACTTCACACTTAAAGCTTCAAATGGAGTTTGTCGCTTGTAATAGCGTGACCTTGTAGTTGCGCGAAGCTACTTCCAAAGGACGACCGCCCTTAATCAACAGAACTAATTGGACCGGTGGCAAGTCCAGATTATTATAAGAGGAAATAAAAATATACTTTTGCTTTTGAATAATGAATGATTCAGAATCGTGATTACAACTAAGATTCAAAAAATTTATACAATAATAATAATATTATTCATCTCACAACAAAAAAAAGTAATTTTTTGTTACCATCACAATACATTACAGTAAATGTACCATTAGTGGACACCACTTCCAATAATATAGTAGTCCTTATTTATAGTGCCCGAATAGGACTGAAGAGTCCCTTTGACACTGGCAGTTTTTTGTGTGCTATTATTATGAGGTAAGTATCTTAAATTAATGAGGATAAAATTCCATGGATAATGGACACATAATCCCATAAAATAATAGAAATAGCGTTCCATTTGCTTTCGTGTGTATACGAGACAACTAGTAGCTCTGTAAACGCTCAGTAACATTTGTCACCATGAGGACGTTTTTGGCTCAAGAAGCAGGGCTGGATTTACCAGTAGGCTGGAGCCTAGAGCTAAATCGTTGGGTTGTAAAAATAATACAGAAACTGACACATTGATCATACTAATTACGTTAAAAAGATTTAATTAGGACGAAAGTGCCAAATCAAAAAGAACATTTTCATTTACGAAAATTGTATTTGGGTTATAATTATGATTGTTGGAACAAGGAGTTAGGGTCTATTTCAAAAACTACTCGTAGATCTGTGAACTATAGATCCTACTAATCAATGGTCACTCAATT
Source organism: Pachypsylla venusta (assembly GCA_012654025.1). Lineage (NCBI taxonomy): Eukaryota > Metazoa > Arthropoda > Insecta > Hemiptera > Aphalaridae > Pachypsylla > Pachypsylla venusta. The sequence continues at coordinate 26,687,710 of CM022878.1, read as the reverse complement.
CTATGAACGTAATCAATGTCCATACCATTTTTTATCAAAATCAGACAATGCGTTCGAGAATTATGACCCAACCAGAGGCATACTTGATCATGATGGACTATTGACCTAAATGTCAAAAATTGAGATAGCGGTGGGATGAGTGTGTTGACCATCTTTGGTCGGGGTTGGCTCCTTCCAGAATGACCGTATTGTTGCAGTCCTGGTTGGGGTTGATTCCGAGTAGTTCCGCTGCGTAGAAGCAATCGTCCTGGGAAGTTGCTGCACATTTCCTTCATATAGGGACCACGATCAGTGATGCTAAGTCAAAATTGTTTTTTCGATTCTTAGGTCAAAATTCTCGCATATTGCAATTAAAGACTAGGGTGATTTGACAGAGGAAAAATTGAGTCGCATGTTTGTTGACTTAAGTTCAAAAAACAAAGATGAGCTAATACAGAGATTAATACGAAGAATTTCATTATTAGGACTCAGCCAATAAGAAACCAGTTGGTTAACTGTTAACGTAATGATGAGATTATTAGTGTCCAAATAACCTTGCACGCCCAAATAGGTCCATTTGAAGGTATTTTAGAAAAGATTTTTAAAAAAATTGTGGAGACTTTATTCATTATCATTACTCACAGATTTGATCTGAACAGGGACTATTGAAATCCCAAATTTACATTTTATGAAAGGATATGGTCACTTGTGGTAGTGGTGTTTACTTCTGGCATGTTTACCTTATAACAAAATTAAAAAGCGTATGAAATAGTTATTCCTCTTAGACTTGATCTTCTAGTTATTTTCGTTAGAAGTATTTCTAGTGGATGTCCAGGATGGGATGTAGTAGACCCATGTTTGTTCTCCACGCAAGTAGGGAGTTGCATTACAAAAATGACGTGAGAAGCAGTTTCTTCATACTACCCGGAGTATGTACACAAAATTTAGTCCTGAAGCCAATAGGGCAAAGATTTCATTAGTAAGGGTACTAGACAAAAGCACGGCTTACGACACATTTGTCTGTAGTACATACTTCTTGCAATTCATTTAGGAATTACTTAGCTTCCATAAGAAAAATAATTTTAAAACTTAATTAGAACGGCAATCTGATACATCCGGCTCATTATCATTATTGGGTGATGCCACCCAATAATGATAATGAGTAGACTAGCAAAGTTTTTCAAAAATGGGAAAGTCATGGAATAGTAAAAATAAAATGCCATAAATAATAATCATAGGTAGTAAAGGGCTCACTTTAGCTGGGACTCTTGACGGGTGAAATACACATAATTTTAAGAGGCATCTTGCACCCAATATTTTTGGTTTCAATAATGCACCTTTGGAATCGACCACGAAAATAGACGTCTCAAAATTAGATAATACACATTTCAAGGTACGTACAATCCAAAAATATAATAAAAAAAAAATACTAAAAATTTCTAATTGGGGTCTAAATGTTCCTCAAGATTGCTCCCAGTCACAAACAAAAAGTTCCCTATCAGGAAATATTTTTTTATTTATTTATTTAACAAAAAAAGTACATACTAAAGGCAAGAACCTGAATTCTTAACGAATAATATAAGAATTGCTTGAAAATGTAACCCAAGTCCGAAATAAAGTATTACACAAAGAAGTTTCTTCTTTGCATGTCGTGAACCTAGATTGAACCATATCCAGATATTTCTGCTATCTTTTTTTAAATACAAATTGGTTTGGGGGGCGGGGCACAATCGCACAATAAACCTAATTGAAAATTTGGAGGGGAGAGGGTGAGGGACTCGTAACCCAGAGACCGGGGGTTCGAGTCCTGGGCAGTACTTTTTAATGCAATCGAGGTACGATACCTAATTTGTTAAAAGCTGTAGAGCTTCCCACAAATACCTTTCATCGCTACAACATGCAACATCCATTCTAGGGAATATCAAGGGACCTAGTTGAACGTTGACCTTGAGATCTTTCGATTGCAGTTTCTCTCTCTCTCTCTCAATAACGGGTCTGACACCGGAGGGATGTGTTGAGGCAATAAAAAAAAATTACCAATTTTAAACCAATTAGAGAGGTTAGGAAACGATTTTACAGCCATGTCTCTATTACGTATGTACAACTGTACAACATGGACCCATAAGGGTCAGTAAAAAAGTTAGTTTTTTAAAAAAAAAAAAATTGAAAAAGTTGCCTCAACTCATCTCCCCGTTGTAGGACCCGGAAATTGAGAATTATTTAGGGGCCCGTGCCCCCCTGCCACTACATGGGTTAAGACACAGCGGATCACCATTCATTTTTTTAAAAAAAATTTACGTGATCAGGTATAATGAAATTAGAGAAATACCGCACGCTTAAAAAAACTGAGGGCACGTGCCTCCCGTGCTCCACCCTATATCCGCGCACGGCGCGAACCTGAATTCTTAACAAAAAATATAACAATTGTATTAAAATGTTACATATTGTGTGTGACCCGTGTTCGAAATAAAAGTTTAAAATTTTACGCGGAGCAGTTTTTTTTTCTTTGCGGGTCGGGAAATTCGCCTGAACAATATTGCCATTTTTTTTTTTTTTTTTGCTAACATGGGTACGAATAAATACCTAGTACGATTTTTTTAAGGACGATTTTTCAGGGTAGCTTTCTTATACAGAAATGTTATAGTGTCAAAATACAAATTCTGAGGGGATTTTTAACAATTTCACCCGGCTACAATTCCAGTTTTTTTTTTTTTTTTTTTTTTTTTCTGGATTGATGACTACATGATAGAAGCAATGCGACGTTAAAAGTGGAGATCTATTTAACTGGAAGATCATGGCCAAAGATGAAAACTTATTTATATTCCACACAAGTTGAACGAAGGTTGATGGGTGTGATAGTCAATAAAGGTGGGTTCCTTAAAACTAAATGTTCCGTGGATCAAATTAGACAGAGTCTGGTGTGAACATAACACGACTTTTATCTAAAAAAAAAACAGTATTGTAATGGGCTGAACATTTCTATGGCAATTTTTATGACTGAAACTCGAAATTGGGGCTCTTGAGACCTCAAAAAGTATTGGCATTGAAACTCGAAATCGAAAATTTTAGCCCATTAAAATAATTTCCTTTTTATAGGATAAGGATAAAAAATGGAAGGATGCACTCACAATTTACAATTTTCTTTGAGAATTTTTTGCGCCATTTCCGAACAGTAACTTACATTTAAATTAACTCAATTTGATTTTGTAAGATGTGACTCTTTCAAAAATCATCAGGAGCTGAGATCGGGGGGGGGGGNGGGGGGTCTTTGACAGAAATAATTTTACTCTCACTTATGAAGACAAAATTTAAGTTTTTTTTTTTAAAAAAAAAACGAAGGCGTATTATTTTCCAATCCATTTATGACTTGCTACTTTTCATTGGGAAAAGTAAATCATACTTGAGATTGAAAGAATTTGGTTAAGAGTGACATCCTCACGGGCCGAGTCCACCTGAGCTGATGCTGTAATATTATCATGTAACTCTTGTGTTACTGACGTAATTATATTACAGTGATTGTCATGGTTCTGGAGGTCCATGTCAATTATGAGTCCCCAAGAACAGATGTATGATGACAATTAAAAACTTTACCAGTAAACTACAGCTTATCTAGAGCTCCTGTTTCATACATCTGGATACCACCGGACGCGATGACGCCACTGTTGAATGAATGTTTGAAAAATCTGAGGAGTGTTATGTGTTAAATTGATCAAGAACGAGAGTTCACGAAAACGGAGGTTTTTGATTTTAACCAGTAGTGTGACGGCTGAAACACTTCAACTTGTGTGGGAAAAAATACAAAAATTACATACCAAAAGCTCAATAATTAAAAGACATAATCTTCCGAACTCAAAGATCGGTTCAAATGGAACGGTTCGGATGCCGACCGATTTAATTTGGGTAACGAGCTAAGAAGATTTTCTAAAGTTGCTAAAATTTGTCGGAACAAAGGCCTATCTTCTTTATTAAATTTCACACAGTTTTCTGTTAAACGACGCAAAACTTTGGGAGTTTCTTGCGTTATTTTATTTATTTCGGGCCTTAAGTAGCCTCTTCCTACCATAAAAAGAATTTGATCTTTGTTATTGATGTTTGGGTATGGGAGAGTTCCAGAGAGGAGTTCAAATAAGACAACACCAAACGCGTAAACGTCGGATTGGAAACTATACGGACATGGCTCTTGCATTCGAATCACTTCAGGGGCCATCCATAGAATTGAACCCGAAGGTTGATGATACTGTTGTCCTCCTGACCATTTGGATTTGACTGTGGCCAGACCAAAGTCTCCGATTTTTATGGTTCCATCATGAAGAAAAATATTGTTGCTTTTCAGATCACGGTGGATGATGTGTTTAGCATGTAGGTAGTCCATGCCCTGAGAGATTTGTCGTCCGATGTCAATCTGAGCATGTCTATCAAACCTACTCTCTAAAATGTGAATGTGTCGATACAGAGAGCTTCCATCACACCACTGCGTTACAATACTGAGCTGCGGACGACTAACGCAACCCATAAAGAGGAGGATGTTGACATGTCGCGTTTTACGCAATACCGCAACCTCATTTTTGAAGGCTTGGAGCTGAGCTGGGTTGGGATCTTTTACGTTTAAGGTTTTCACAGCAACTGGGCCGTGCCAGTGAGCCTTGTACACTGTTCCAAATGACCCGGAACCTATCCTACTGCCTATAAGGATCTCATCTTTTGGAATTTCCCAATCTTCCATAGTCTCACGGGCCATATCCCGATTTATTTTCTTATTAGCACTTTCATCTGCAGATTTAGCACGTTGACGCCAAGGTCTGGACGCATTAGTAGGCGATGCCTGAGCACTTTGTGAAATCCTTGATCCTAACTGTTCCAGTGACATTAGTTCACCAGAAGGTGGGTTAACTAAATTATAACAAACATTGGGCGCTGAGCTTGATCGTTCTCCTCTGTCCAATGTCTTTGGATGTTGCCGCGCATTTGCCCCGCTCCCATAATCTGACGGCATTTGCAAAATCCCTGCTGAGGTTTCTGCGTTGGACGCTAGTAAAATTTCGTAATAGGTTTGTTGGATTCTTTCCACCTGACATTGGTAGGGAATCCCACTTACACAGCCTTTATGAAATTTGTACCCGCACGTTCGACAAATATGCCCCTGAAATAAAAGCTTGTGGCAGTAATCACAGAAGGCAATAGTGAAAAACGTCTTACGAGCGATGGTATGTTGGATATTGGTAGCCGCCGGAAACCTATCCTGAATTTCGACACGAATTTGATCGGTCACCAAATGATCTATATCTGTGTCCCAGGGTAACGGGTTCCGGGTATCGCCCTCGAACACAGTGCACATCTCTGGTTTCAAATTGCGCAATTTCATGGCTTTTGATAACGCTTCTCGAAGAGTTTGTCCTTTGCGCATATGCACACTGGTCCGCTGTTGATTGGGCAAATGTGCTCTGAGTACAATACTGGGTAATTTGTTCTTCTCGTGTTGAAGACATTCTCGTTGCTCAATCAACTCCTGTTCCCGCTGTTCAAGCTCGTGTAGTTTGGTTGTCAGCTCAGCATATTCTTCCAAATAAATTGCCGGCGGTTCTTGGTAGTCTGCAAATTTTGAGTTAAGGGCTTCTATATTCTCTCGGGTCAGACAGATGACACTTTGAATGTTGTCGAGTTCGTCACACATGAGGCCGATGTCTAGGAAGATGTCTCAGACTCTGAGTCTTCGACACGAATACAATGAATTCCGTCCTTTAGGAGTGGGGTGCCTTGATTTCTGCCTACAACACAAATCCAGAGCATCAATAGATGTATTTAATTGAGTAAAGCTTGTACTAATATTGTCAGTATCAATTATGATCTGAATGTTAAAATTAAATACTAGGTACCCAGCCTCAGTAGCTCAGTTGGTAAGAATGACGGATTCGTAATCAGGAGGCTGTTGGTTCGAATCCAAGCGAAGACAATAAATTTAATAATAACATGGGGAAGTACATTGTGACAAAGCATTAGCTTTAACACAAATACATTCTTTACAAATACTAGGTACCCATAATTCTCATTACCCATATTTAGGGGGTAATGAAATTTCCGTATAATTTGGCCCTAAAGAATTCATCGAGGTTATGAAACATTGGCCAGCCAATTATTATTTTGTAACAGGATCCAACATATTTGACGGTTCTACCACAACCATTTAATCTGTGCGGTGAAGAACGGTCGAATTTTAGCGCTAGTGCACAAATTATAATAATAAAATATACAATACAATGCCGTTATCATGAACGCAAAAATTATCGTTTTTAGTAATCTTACTCTAAGCTGAACATGGGTAATAATAATTATGTCGTTGATAGGTGTGCACAGTCTTTAATGCCTTCCCTTTTTGTGGCGTACTCTAGCGGCTGTCTGATTGAGTTTTCACACATACTGCTTTTTCGTTATGGTTAAAATTATTCACCTTGGAAAGTTTATCGTGAAACCGCACACGAAAGTTATTCGGTAGGTAACTTAATGGTTTTCCCATTTCAATATTTGAGAGTGGACATAACCATTGTATTTGTCTGACATTGGAATCAAGAGAGCTATATGTATAATCTGTCACTACAGCTTGGCAAATTTATGCTGTAGTTAATTTATATTATTGCCTGAGAAGGAATACCCCTCCTCCTCAATTTTCGTTCCTTTTATCGTTTTATTTTTCGTAGACCTCATATCACGTAATTATTCTTTTACAACATGGCCCCTTGTTGACGGTGGTGGGATTGTTTACCTTTGGGATTTTCGATTTCGTGGGTTCACTCAGTTATGAGTTGAGTTTTCTTGTGCGAAGGGGTTTGCATTAATGCAGAATCTAGGTTCACATGAGGATTTCTCTTTGGACTGGATGGTGTGGCGGGGTCGGCTGTTCTGGGATGATTTTTTTTCCTTTACTCTATAAGGGATTTATTAACACTTAGCACAAACTTATTTATATCTGTAATAAATGAATGCCTTTTGGTGACTTTTAAGTTTTTTGTTTGAAGAAAAGAATTTTAAATATTCGATTTTCGTCGGATCGACTTTTTCGAAAAACTTTTCCAAAAAGCGGATCCAACAAAAATTAAATATTTAAAACCATTTTCTTCAAAACAAAAAAATTATATCTATAGGTAAGTTTTCAAGTGGGGTACCATATTTTTTTACTTGATTTTAATTATATAACTAAATGTATAAATTAAGAAAATACATATGTTTTAAAAAAAATAAAACACTTAATTTCGTTTTCTCTTACCTAAAACTCGAGCTTCAAAAATAAGTTGAAATTCTTTGAATTCAAGTTTCTCTATTAAAAAGTGTTCTTTGTGAGCTAGAAATTCTACACGAAAGGTATATTTATTTGGTTGTGCTTCACAAGAAACAAGCCCCACAGGATGATGTCTATCGGGGGTCCTAAAATCTGGTTGACTAACTAATCCTAGTTGTGATCTGAAATTTAAAAAAAAAACAAGTGAGGAATATGGAATTTGTACTAGAACCTGTTATGAGCCGGTTAGAAATTAATTGTCTTTAACACTCTTTAAAATAACTAGATGGTTGTCCTCAGATGGTTGGTTCTACGTACCAGAGCAACCCAAGGACTTAAAAGTGTTTGGCCAAAGACCATCAATAAAGCAATGCAAACCCAAAGAAGACCCACATCGTCTCATAGCGCTCATCCTAATTTGTTTTGATGATTTATGATCAATGATTTTAGTCTTCTTTGGCTCATGATAGCTGCTACAACAACAAATAATTCCTTGCTTGAAGTTGATAAATTATGTTACACACCTCATGCTGGTTGGCTTTACGTGAATTTGACCAAAAAAAATTGCCATTAATCCAAAAAGGTTGATTTTTTTTTTAGTTTTTATTTTCCTGAGGTACCAGCCTATGGTATTGGAGGAATCCATTCCCATACTTTTTCTCATTCCCATACTTTTTCTCTATATCTTAACCATCTGGCCAAACAGTTCCAGTCATACACACTCACACAAACAACATATTTTACTCTTATATAACCTTCTGGCCAAACAGTTCCAGACATACACACTCACACAAACAACATATTTTACTCTTATATAACCTTCTGACCGAATAGTTCTGGACATACACACTCGCACAAACAACATATTTTACTCTTATATATTTGGATGAGTTGGGAACGCCAATTTTTGCTATTTTTGTCATGGTCTGAATTCGATCTTCAACCTACTGCTTCAATATCAGTCCTACTAAAAACATTGCGTCCGCACAATGGATGGTGTTAAGCAACAAGACGACCTGGAACGCATGTTATCCCGGTTCCAGCCAAGGGACATTAAAAACCGGTAAATTCATAAAAAAAAAATGAGATGAACGTTTAGACACAGAAAGCATACTGGTTCATTTTAGGTCTGAAACGCATTTTGTGAGCGCATCTAGTTTTAACTATACGGTTTTTCTTTTGCTGTTCAAACTCTTGGTCCGATTCTGATGAAAATTTGTATGGATAATTATTAGAATCACAAAATTAGCTGATTAGTCCTATTGGGTCACTCGGGGAATCATGATGGTCATTTTAACACCCTATTATACACGCCCCTGATTTCTTTTCGGGCAAGAGCACGCGGAGCAGCATTTTGCTGTCTCAAATGTTGGTCAATGAAAATTTATACCCTGAAGGAAAATAAATTTTCTATCAAATTACTTATTCAAATCCTTGCAAAAAATTACTAAGAAAATCAATTCTTCTTCTTCTTCGCCTTTTAGGCGTTGTTTTCGTTAATTATACCATGCCACAAACTTTTGTTCTGTATCTACTCTCTTTAGCTGTATCCTTTCCTGTGGGTATCTATAGAAACTGCAATTTGAACATGGCTTTCCATCGTTAGTTTGAAGCAGAGTTTTTTTTTCAAGACTTGATGCCCTTCCTCACACGAAACAGTCTGTATTTATGCGGGATTAGAACCGTCACTTAATAAAGCTGATTTGCACTCTTCGGTGACTACATTCAACAAAATCACATATGACAGCGAAACTTGACCCTGAGTTATATAGGGTGTTAAGTGCGTGATGTCTACAGTTCACAGATCTGATTAGTAATAAAACTTACTTGGATATTGAAAACTCTATTGCATACCAATGATCAATTTTAAGAAATCCTAAATGTACGGTAAAAGTATTATCTTGCTGCTCTATGGAAATCTCGTTGTTATCTTCATTACGATCAAACCTCACTTTATGGTGAATATCACCTAAAACGAAGGAAGAACAATTGTAAATATAGCACTATTTCTTTTTACGGTGAGATAAATAATAAATATTTCAGGAGCGGATCAGCAGACAAAAGAATGGACGCTATTTAAGTAGATTTTTCCACACTCCTAGATTTATATCGCCTAATAAGCCCTCTCCCCTAAACATTTTGTATCAGCAACGATCCTTAAACAAAATCATCCCAAAATCAGTCGATCAACAAACGTAATATATTTTGTATTTCATCACTTGAAATTCGAAAATATCTCTGAGCAGTAGGCTATTTAGGATAATTTTCCTTGTTTGGTTCTATTATTTTCAATAATGCACATATGATAACGTCACGGAAAAGGAAATCAACCTCCTCAAATTTTGATTTTTACGTCTTTTAAAAAAATCTCCAAAACAGACTAACAGTTGTTTTTTTTTCTTTTTTTTTTAAAAAAACTCGTATTTTCGGCCAACGATGATCATTATTATTATTTTCCGACTATCACACAGCTTTAGATTATTCCGTTTACTGTGGTTTGTTCCTCAGAGCACCGAGAATATACCATATTCCTGGGGTGCTCTAGGTTATTCAGATTACCTTCCGCACAATATGTGCGGTGCTCAGTACAACTGTCTTCTGCAAGGAGATTAGGTTGTGGGTGCCAGGGAGTTCCTTCATGATGTTACATGTGGCGTTTGAGATAAGTCCAGTGGCCCCTATGACTATTGGTATTACTTGGGTTTTCAGTTGCCACATTCGTTGGATTTCAATTTGGAGATCTTTATATTTTAAAATTTTCTCGGCTTCTTTTTGTGTTAGATTGTAATCAGATGGAACAGCGATATCAATGATCAGACATTTTTTATTTTTCTTATCTTTCAGAATAAGATCTGGTTTGTTCGCTCTGATTTCTCTGTCCGTTTGCACCTGGATGTCCATTATCAAAGTAATGTCTGGGGTGTTGATGACCGGGTCCGGGATGTGCTGGTACCACTTCTCTTTGACTTTAATATTGTAATGTTTACAAAGGTTCCAGTACAATTGAGTGGCTACTCGATTGTGTCGTTCAAGATAAGCTTTTTTGGCAAGTATAGGGCATCCTGAAACTACATGATGGTTTGTCTTGTTGTGAATCCGGTAAAGACGACATTTTGGATCATTGCCGGTTTTAAAGTTCTTGGCCTTCATATAGTTGGTTGCAATAGCTTGCTCCTGACACGCTGTGATATGGGATTCAGTTTCAGCTTTCAAGTCTGAGTGAGTGAGCCATTTCCATGTTTGGTGAGCATTTATGGTTTCTTTTTCTATTTCTTGTGCTATCTGTCCGTGCATGTTTTTGTCCTTCCACTTTTGATATTGTCTGTCTTTGAGGTTCTTTTTTACTTCTTCTTTTAATTTTTTAATGATTTTTTAATATTATTATTATTATTATTTTCTTTATTTAGAATAATGAACCTTTGGAATCGTCACAAAAGCTGACATTTACGGTTAATTTTTAAAAAAAAATGACACGGAAATTTTTCACCAATACAATACTTTATTTTCCTATACTTCGTATATGAGAATATAAAGTAAAAAATCCCCAAAACAAACGACCAGTGTTTTTCTTTTAAAAAACACTCCTTTTTTAAAAGAAAAACAGAGAAGAATTGCCCTTTATTTCTAACTGAAGGTGGTCGTTCATTTCTGTTTGAAGTGATGTTCAAATTTCAAGTTATGATATACTCACATATAAACTACAAGTTTTGTAAAACTCCAATTCAACTTTTACCGAAGTTCCTAATAATGGCGCCTGCATTTTGTTCCAATTTCACTTCTCATCCAAAAATTAGCGATCGTCTTTTTAAAATTTATAGCCTAACCATTTCACAAAGGGATTAGTGTTCACATGTTCGAGGCATAATCGTATGAAAGTAACCTAATATGAGTATAACCCTCATGCGCTCACATGATAAACAGGCGGGAGCGGTTTAATCCCCAGCAGAGGGGGAGATTATTTTGTTTATATTAATATGAGTATTTGACTACATATAGCCCTAAGGGTCGGGTGGTTGAAAATGCATTTGCCATGTACCTCACCAAGTAGTAACCTTACACTCAATTTTCTTTAATATAAGTGATATCATCGAGACGTAATTATATTGCAGTGACTGTCATGGTTCTGGAGGCAAATGTCAATTATCAAACTCGAAGAAAAGATATATGATAATTAAAAGCATTAGCAGTTCACTGCAACTTAGCTAGAGTGGCTGTCTCATACATCTGCCTACTATCGGACACGACGATGCCACTATTGAATGAATCATCGAAGCATGACTGTGCTAACTTTCTAATTGAACCATAGGAATTAACATGGGATTTTCTTTTTATGGCCCAGAAATTTTCGCAGTAGATACCGAAATTTGAGCGACATATGCTTACCCTGTACTTTTTATCAAAAAATGAATGAAAACCTTTTCAAGTTAATCCGATGAACGGTTATGGTTCTAAACCCATTTTCAGGCTCATAAGTTTAACACCTTGAGTATCTTATTTTCTTTAAAAGTTTGTTATTCTTAGGTTGATTTTTTAAAAATCTTTCAATACCTGAAGAGGTAGATCTGAGAAGATTTTTATCAAAAACTAATTAAAACATTGATTTTTCGTTTAGTTTCGAAATTGAGGGAAAAAAAGCAACAGACACCCTGATATTGGGTATATTTCTCCGTCTGACCTTAAAAAAATGTCTGAAATGTTCTTCTTGTCTGAAATGTTCTTCTTTCATACCTCATTTGTATTTAAAAATAAATTATACCAAGGTACAATGATTTTTTTATTTATTTATTTAAGTACTAGAAATCTTCTAGATCAGGAATCGAGCCTGAAACCTCAGGGTACATGATGGAGTAGATTTTTTTTCATATTACTTATGAATCCTGAAAGTTTTATGAAAATCAGCCTGAGACTAAAAAAAATATAAAAAGAATTGAGATGTTCACTGCGCTAATATTGGGGCCACAAAACCGGTTCTAAAACCCTAACTGTTCGTACGACTGTCTTGAAAATAGTTTGCTTTATTTTTTTGATATAAAATACATGAAAAACATATCTATCAAATATCAATACCTACTGGAAATTTTCTGGACCATAAAAAAAATCCTTTGATTCCAATGGTATAATTAGAAAGTTAACACAATGTATAATACATTATTTGAGCTCACATATTTAATTTGTGTCTGACTAATAGTTTACATATGAAATAAGGAATTCGGCTAAACTATAACTATACCACATTTGGTCTTAGGTATTTATAGAGTTTAGAATGATTTTTATCAAATTTCCGAACATTTACAGCGAAGCAGGTGTTCCTCAATAATTTAATCATTTTAAAATTTACTGTAACTACGAATTGGACTGATAATTTAACATTCAATAAAAAATAATCAAAATTACTATTGAACAGTGAATATTGATTTATTTGAATTAGGTATTGATTGGGAATATAACATTTGTAAGAAACAGTTTTTCTTCGGGGATAGTTAAGAAAAAATAGAATTTTACCTTTCTCAGACATGTCTTTTCTTCAGTAAATAATTTGAAATATGTATTTGATTCTTCATAAATGATATATATTCAAAAAATAAAATGTCTTAAAATAATAATCAAGAAATGTTTAATTGAAAAGCTATAAATAATATAAACGAAGATCCAAACACAGCTTTAGCGATTTTGATTTTTTCAGAGTTCGAGACGGAAAGACGGTCTCGAAGAGAAAATGAAAAAAGTTTTTAACTTCTGTTTGTAAACAAAAGACAGGTGGTGATGGTACAGTTGTACCAATATTAATGATTCTTTTTATGTTTTTTAAAGTTTGAAAAATATTGATACCTATCCAAACTAGGACTACAGTTAAATTTTAAAAATACCTAATTCATAATTATTCAAATTTAGCTGTAGAAATCGTACCTACATAAAAGTAAAATTTATTAGAAGAGATTCAATATTACTTGGATCTATTATGTTGGATTATTGATTACGAAGGAAAGATGCAACTTGGGGCAGCAGCCCAGGGTTCAAAAACGAACTTTGAGTGGTATAATAGGATCCACCCAGAAAAAAAATCATACCCAAGGCCGTACCCAGGGGGGGCCATTGGGTATTCATCACTTATGGAATATTGTAAGGTGTAACTCATCATCATTACCACGGGTCTGGAACCGGAAGAAGTTTCAACCCTTTTCAATTTTTTTTTTTTTTTTAAATCGCTTTTCGTGGATCCAAACGCAATAGAGGTATGCCCGTAAAAACGTTCCCTAACTTCTCTAATTGGGTTAAAATGGGTAAAAAAATTCAAAGGGTTGCGAGACACCCTCCCCGGTTACGGAACCTCAACACAAACAACAAAAACAACAACAACAACAACATCACCTTCCAAGCCTTCCATGATCATAATTTTCAGGTGTTAGTCCTAGCTTGGCTGTCATTCCTTCGCCCCCCCCCCCGAAAAAAATCTTTAATACGACCCTGATCATGCCACATATGAAAGACATGGTTGTAAAAATGTTAATAATTATGTATACGAAACTACCTTATAATATTTACCTAATATTATAAAGTAGTTTCATAGTTTACTTTAAAGTATAAAAGAAAGTGAAAACTTTTGGGTTCTGGAACCTGGGAGGAGTATCTGGCAACAAAAACTTCAAGAGTTTTTTTTTTAAAAAAACTCGCTTTTTTACTGGCCGTCATGTATCCATGTACATATGCATTATGCATTAGAGGTATGATCGTATAAACGTCTCTAATTGGGTTAAAATTGGTTAAAAATATTCCAAGGGCAGCCAGACACTCCTCCCCAGTTCCAGAACCAAAAGATTTTGCTATTCGTTTTTTGCATAGCAATATAGGTACCTAGTATTATTCCGCAATTCAGTCCGTACGGAATTTCTTTTTATTTTGATGAAAATTGCAGAATCAATAGAGATTTGCAACCTGTTTAATAATAATGGTATTAGAGTGTTTAGATTTTTTGCCAGCGTCTAACGCACGTTAAATACACCAGTTCCCGTTGATCACTGAAGTTAAGCAACGGTCAGCGAGGTTGTTCCATGTGGATGTCCACGCGGATTCACGCCCTCATGATTCTTGCTATTTTTCCGACTAACCCAGGCTGAGGTCAATGTTGGTATCTGGTTTGCAGCGAATGGAGGGTAAAACTCCCGTCTCGAATGAACAATTGATGTTAAAAAGACGTTAAGTCAAATAGATATAAGCAATAAAAAATATAATAGATACAAAACTTAGAAATCAAGCCTGTCCAACCATCATCAATGTTAAAGTGAAATAAATGGAGCTCTATTGTGAATTAAAAGCTATACACTTGATTTTTTTTTATCTGAAAGGATAAAAAAATCCGTCTTCTATTTCTTTTCTATTTTCACTTTCCTTATCCTATAAAAAGGAAAGTATTGTAATGGGCTGAAATTTTCGATGTCGAGTTTTCAATGCCAAAACACGTTTTGGGGTCCCCAGAGCCCAAATCTCGAGTTTCAGCCATTAGTCAGTGTGTGTGTCTATCCGTCCATCCGTCTGTCTGTCTGTGAACAAGATATCCGAAGAACGGCAAGTTCTAGAGACTTGAAATTTGTATGTCAGTTTTATATCATGAACGGCAAAATAAGCTTTTGATGGAAATCGAATAAACCGTATATGTATACAGGATTGTTCTGAAACTTACTGATAGGGTCCTATGGGTGATATATTGGACCATTTCCAACATAAAATATTCCCATACCAAATGACCGATCTCGCTTGGTTTTCAAGATATCCGCCATTTTGTTGTTTTCTGGCTTACGTTCAGTTTTTGATGAATAACTTTTTTCCTACTTGTCTCACATGAAATGCTTTTCATTTTCGGAACTAGCACTAAATTGTACATGATATATTCTTGTTAAATCATGGCTACAAATAAATGCTTACCTATTTTTAAGAGGCATATTGGTCAAAATTTATTTAGCCGTCGTTTCCGCATGAAACTTTGAACTCTATAATTTCAAAAAAATCCCATGGAAAAGCACGGGAACAGCTATATCACTAAGACGCCTAGCGAAGTGGGCAGAGCGTGCTAGTAACGAATAACGAAGAGATAATAATTTGACAAGTCTCGGTCAAGTAACCGTCACGACACCATATCAACTCAAAGCCAAAAAGTTTTAGATGGTCTATTAGTCCTTACTTTAGGACATGGTTTGCAAAATTATAGCCAGTCATTTCAGAGCTAGGTAAGACTTCGAAATCAGGATCAGGCAAAATAAAATTTAGAGGCCCGAATGGAGCAATAGATTTTTCCGAATGGTGCAAGAGTTCTTAGGGATAAACTTCTAGTTTTTACCAAAAATACAACTTCATCATCGAGGCATGACCGATCAAAACGTTTCCTAACCTATTTTAGTGATATGGTTTTATTGATAAAATAAACAAACTTGTCTCATGAAGTCGCTTATCCCTTGTGCCGAATCCCATAAACATCACACAAATGTACAGAAATATTTTGTACGGACTAATTTTAAAACAAATCTTGAGTTGGCAACATCTAATTGCCAGGTGATAATTTCATATTTCTTCCGCTTTTTTCCCCGTAGAGTGGAAAGCGAGGAGTGCAGAAGTCGCAATTGTTCGAATTTCGAATATTTATTTATCTTATTTAAATATTGAAATTTATCTGGCCAAGTATGCTAAACTTTAAAATTATTATATTATTTTAATTCTATTGATTTTTTTTCTAATTAAAGTATATTTTTTAGTGCATAGTTGTTTTATTAAAGTTTAAAGTAAGATATAATGAAGGAAAGGTTCCCTCCAAAAAGAAATTGATGTAAAAGTCTTGTATTTTAAAAATATTTAAGAACACATTAATTATGCCTTTATTAAATAGAAAACCATTTATTAAAAATCAATTAAATCCAGATATTCAAGATTCTGATACCGTTTATGTTTGCACAGCAACGGGCGAGGCATTTGAAGATTATGAGTAAGTTTTTGTATAATAAAAAACACCAACGCTGAGAGTGTGTTTAGAAGAAAGAGTTTTGCTTGAGAGAACAGAAGCATTCTGTTTCAGTTCGCAAGATATTAACTCCATGTTCTTTACTCACAGAATTATATCAAGGACTTTTTCCTAGTGCTGCGTTGGGCAAATTAATTCTTTGTTTTTACCTAATTTGTTATATTTTTCTTCGAAAAATTTAGCCCATACTCCCATAGCAATAGCATTCGAGTTAATTGAACACAAATTATTTATTATAAGAAACACTTCAAACACAATTTACAAAAACACCTCAATCATTGTCGTTAATAAAGATTAGTTATAGAATAATAATACAGCTATTGTAGGTTATCAACACTGCGTGGCATAGGGAGCATTCACACTACATAGTGAAAGTAAAAAATTACTGCCTGAGCACGGAGAAAATACTAACGGGTGTTATTAAAATTACTGTGAGAGCACTTTGCACTGCGTATTGTGGATGCTCCTTAATGAATAACCTTCTGGCACCTATTTCACAATAAACCACTGGTAGTTCTGAGAAGTGTAGACCCAACTTTATTTGGTCAATTATTCCTTCGAAAATGAATGGTCTTTGTGGTTGGGGTCAGCGAGAATTCCCTGACCTGTTGTAAGCTTAGTAACCTACCTAAGATCAATATGTAGAGCTTTGCATCGTTAACTACATATAAAGGGAACTTGGTGATATAAGTTAGATATAGTGGATGATAGGTGTGAGAATGAACTTTAACAAGCATGGCATCTTCCAATTGAGTCAGGCTTGCACCCTAAAAGATCTGTCACTATTGCATAATGTTTCTTGAACTAATGACAATCCTCATAAATATTATTATAGAAAAAAAATAATTGTGCTTCAAATTATTGGTTAGTAAAATTGCTATGCAGGGGTTTTGAAAGGAGCAAACTCACAAGCCATATACTAATAGTTCAGTAAACTTTAGCGTTCGAGACTTATTGTGAACAAACGGACCTTTAACGAAAAAATTTGGAGTTTAAACTAGACTTCACTTCGTTCAGTCAACAAGTTCCACAATTTTGGTGCATCAAATTTTGATTATAAGGTAGTTGTGAACACGGAAAGTAAGCTATGCTGGTTTGACCTTCATTTAATAATATAGTTTTACGATCAAAGGTTCCTATCGTAAAATTATACCAAATGGAATTGGCATCAAAAATCAATCGCTTATACCATTAAATTAATTCATTAGGCGTTGGAAAGTCCATATTCCCTGATTTTTTCTTTCTCTTCCTATACAGGATAAAGTATTGTAATCATGCAAAAATTTTTGGACATTTTTCTACGTTTATAGTACCTACTAGCTGTTTCGCCCGTGCTTCGCTACGATTCGTATATTGCTATTTTTTTTTCAAGGACAATGGAATTCCACCCTGTATATTGCAGCCTTAAAAAATAAGATTTAAATGTTTCGCCAGGGGCCTTAGAGGCATTGCCGTTATGAATTTTTAGTATTTTCTAAATTTTATTTTGCCCGTTCCCGGTTTTGAACTCATAACTCTGGAATGGCTGGCCATGTCCTAAATACGGACTAAACGGCCCTCTAAAACTTTCTCGCTTTGAGTTGATATGTTGTCGCAACAAAATTTAAGATATTGGACCGTGGCTGTCCGATTTTGGTGAATAAATTAGAAATTTGGTCGTAACTCGAAAACAGCTTGACATAATATTTTAGTTGCCTGGGTAGCTCAGTGGTTAAGCGCTCGCCTGGCAAACAGGAGGGTGTGGGTTCAATCCCCAGCAGAGGCAGGATTTTTTCCTCATTAATTTGGGTATTTGACCACATAAAATTAGATCTCTAAAGGTTAGGTGGTAGAAAATGCCTCAGGCATTAACCTCGCCTAGTGGTACCATTCCACTCAAGAGTCTATTCTTTTTTTTTTAATATTTTAGTTCTGATAATTTTCCTGGGGTCGTGGATCATAATTTTGTGTGTGTGTGTGGGGGGGCCCATTCCCATCAATTTTTT